>CAWUFW010002082.1:1870000-2413265 GCA_963921515.1 Calotriton arnoldi | reverse complement strand
CCCATTACGATGGCGGGCGGAAGCACAACCGCCGTGCTGGCGGATGCAAAAACCACCAGTTACCGCCGGCACGCAGCAGTCCACACGCCCGCCCAATTACGATGCGAAAAGCAGGCCAAACACCGCCGGCAAGCCAGCAACACCGTCCGCCATCAAAGTGCGCCCGCACACGTAGCGGCGCAGCCCAACTGACACACACCGTCCGACGAAACACGTCCCGCCCGGCGCATAAATTACGATGCCGCAAACAAACGGCTCCCACGGCCAAGAGACACCGCACGTGAAAGAGAGGCGGAAACACGGACGCAGAGCACGGACAACGAAGAAGCGGCACCCCGGGCATGAATCCAGCACTGCAGGCCCTTCCCATGCTTCTGCTGATGCACCACCAAGGACGCAACGTACCGCGGAGACGCAGGTAGGCACACACACAACAAGTGCACGCAAACAGCGCACACAGTGCAAGGGCGGAAAAAGCGGACAACCCCCCACCAGCGCGTGCACACTACACATCCACCATTGCATCCACATATGACACACAGGCCAAATCCTAACATCGCAGAACACATGTGTACACACCACCTGGGACTAGGAACCAACCACCCCGTCACGGCCCCAAAGCGCCGATGACGCCGCCACACATGCGCACAACGCAGAGGCCAACCGCAGCGCCATGCATGCGTCGCACACAGACACAGGGACACAACCAAGCAGCACACACACCAGCCCCACCCCGAACGCACATGACACGTGACAGGCCGGCCACAGACATGTCCCCAACGCCCAATTCACGGACAACACCCAACGCCACACAACCGACGCACACATGTCAGTGAAGTCACGCAACAGCAGGACACACCCCAGTGTAACAAACATGGCGAAGCACACAGCGGCGGCAACACCAACTAGGAGAAGCAGGGCCCCTTCGGGAAGAGGAACGCCAGTACCACACTGAAAAACCCATACCACCCTGCACATATGAACAAGACACATGAAACGGAACACCAAAGAGCCCGGTGACCGACAACAGGTGGCCCAAGAATTACATCCACACACAAGGCCCAACGCAGAGCGGAAAGGCAGCCTGCCGCCCACACAAGGGAGAGCAGACAGCACTGAATGACCTTCCATTCCAACACCGAAACCACAGCCCTACGACAGAAGCCGGTGAATACAGCCATTGTCCAAGAATAGACCAACACAGGCATGCCGAGGAGACCGACCACAGGGCAGATAGCGCATATCACAGAAGCACACAACGGACAGGGAAGAAAGAAGAAAACACTCCCCCATGTCGGCCACATGCAAGTTAATTGGAAGGAGTCACACAGCACCGACCTTGAACTGTCTGAGAAGCATGTGGGAAGAGGGCCCGTGTCCTCCAAACAAGCCAACAGAACACAAGTCCTGTCTCCCCACGACTACACAGAGCTCACAGCAACCCCGGAGCGTGCACATTGCAGACTGCACACACAGCCGGAGCACGCCACCTCTACGAACCGCTGCGAAATGGCAACCGCAACACACCTACCCAACTACGCCGAAGAGCTCAAGCTGTACCAAACCAACACGATACATACATTGGGATGCGATCTCCTGTCCCTGCTGAACGTAAGTTACCGACTGACTTACCGCATCACATTGTTCAGCTGCGTCATGCCCGTCTTCTACTGTCGGAGGTGTCCCTACCAGCATCCCGTCGAGATATGCCTCTCCAACCCGGCATGTCTGAAGGCGGACCTGCTACCACTACTCCTCCCTCTGGACGCACACGACAGGGCCTGCTCTGCCTATGGGGGCATGGCGTATGTGGCCAACATCGCACGCGCACTGAAATGGAACCACTGTGCCTCCACACGACGGATCATCGAGAACAGCTACATCGAATGTCACCCAGCATGCCCCATCATGGTCCTCCAAGGGACAACCTACGAACAACACCTTGACAGCCACCATCCGCTTCATTGGCTGGCAAACATGTACACCACCAATGACATGGAAGCCCTGCTGGACGGCATCGCATACCTGACAACCTGTAAATACGTCGGACCACAACGCAGGTTCCCCGAGTGACCTATGAAGTCCAACCCCGCACCCATGCTCAGCTTCCGCACGGACTGGCCAGTCACCACCACAACAGCCATACCAAACGACCGGCAACTGTAACCAGACCATCAACGACATCGCCATGACATCGGATTTGACCGGGACATGCACACTCTTCCCCATCACATCCAGGAACACCGCATGCATCGTGGGAGGCAGTGGCATGGGCTCTGTGCATCGCACCCACATGGACGGAACTGCACGAACAACCAGGACACGACATGGATCCAGCGCACATGGACACACACACCGCTCAGTGGACATGAATAGGTCGCCTGGAGTCTGTGGGTGCTGCACCCCTCCCACCCCCGCCCCGGGAATCCCATACCAGGACCTTTGCATGGACGACAAGTGCATACAACAACAACACGACCCCAGTCACTGTGACATGTCCAGTAACCACCACAGTGCAACAACAAGTGGCACGCCGCTGCATGCACGCAAGCACATGCCCTGATGTCATCTCACATGCACGCGTGCATGAGGAACAACCGCAGCAAACCTGTCACATGGAACTGAGATGGACTGTGCCCATGATGCCGAGCGGTCTGGTAGGCTACATGTATACCGTCTGTGTCAAAGTCCGCAGCTCCGCAGCTATACGTAAATGTACATTAGCACAGCCTTGGCCAAGCAGATGTAACCCCACACCCTATCCCATTTGTAATCATGCTCAGTATATCCTCAACATGTATTCCGCTGCCAGTAGTGTCCACTATACTGCATCACAGAGGACAGAAGACTCAATATAATGTCTGAAACCAAAACTGTCTCCGCTGACTCATTTCACAAGTACGAATGAGAGAGGATGAGAGTATGTGAAGTACACGGCAGTCGTGACATGACCATGTAGTCCACTGGTATTGGATGTCAACGCAAATGAGTAGCACTACTGTGGAAGACACACATGTGTCGTGTGAAGTCGTATGGACGCAGTGCTCAGGTGGGTGGGTGCGACGGGTAGATGCGCACATGCCAAGTTGGAGCACGCCGTGTTGGGAGGGGTCATGAACAGTACACCACCGCTTCCCTGGGCATTGTGAGAGGACACCTGTCGGGGGAGTGAACACGTGTGTGCACAGCAGCCGGGCACACGTACAAGCGGTACCAGGCGCACCTCAGCCCACCCTCTGTGGACAAGCTGGATCCTGTTGTGCGCCCGCCATGCCCCTTGACAAGGCACACACAGCCCCAGTCGACCAGGTGTAACCCCAACATAGTCAATCCGCACAGGCGATACAGGGCACGGGATGGCAGTGGAGCATGGTGTGTGAGAGGTCTCCTCGCGCTCCTCCTGGTCATATCACGCAGGCAATAGAACCTCAACGTCTAGCATGGCACAAGTCAAATGGAAGTGTAGGGGACGCACCACAGCACGAGCAGCACTGACGTCACGGGAGGTGGCTCGCACCATCCCATCCATTGCCCATCATACCAACCACGCCACATGCCATTGCGACTAAGTGCAAGCGCGTGCGCCACCACCCCCGAGCCCTCCCCAGAGAGGCCAAAGAGTGAATGTGTGGGCCATCAGCCACAGACGGACGCGGCCTGGCCGCAAGGGCAGCCACAGCCACTGGGTGTCGCAGGTGGCGGATCCGGAAGGCGAAGACTGTGATGCATAGTCCATGCAGGCCGGGTCTCCATTTGGGGCACCACGCAGGTGGACGGCGTCCCGCCACACATCATACCCTGAGACAGCCCACTCGTGCAACTGGACCCACACATACACTCCTTGCCCTCTCTGGTGCGAGCTTGGGGCTGCCTGTGCAAGCGCTAGCCTCGCAGGTGAGCATGCATATTGGGGGGCGAGGGGAGGACATGAGGGCTGGGGCGAAGATGACTGTATCACTGTCAGTTAGTACAAGGGATGACCCAGATGTGGAAAGGAAGAGACGTGTCCCGTGTGTACTGCAACTAGTCGCCAATCCAACTACCCCCCATGTCCGGAATGTAAGCCCGCACCTAGGCCCGCCCATCCGCCACATCGAACATACCACCAGCACGACAACCTTCCCATTCGAAACACTGACTGGGGGTGGCGACCAGTGAACAATCATGTGTAGCCTACCCACGCGTACATGTGGGCCCTCCATGATCCATGTCACCTGCGGCAAAGACATGACATGCGCAATGAGGGAAGTGAGGAGAGCTGTCCGCCCCACGCGCAGAAGGTGCATCAGCTCCACAGACCCAGCAGCGAGTCCAGCAGGGGTCACATGTGCAGGGGCAGCTGTGCCTGGTGTGAAGGCACATGCATATAGACAGCACATCGACCAATGTGTAGTCTGCCCACATCCACAGTCCATCATCATGCGGACATAGGAATCGAACACAGGGCAACACATCTTAGTTGGTGCACCCACCGTGACCAACAATGCGCAATCATCGACGTACCCGCCCTGTGCATGGCCCCCCACCCAACGGAGGCACATCCAGTGCCACCATCCCACACACACAAGCCTTCCACGGAACATGCTGTGTCCAATGGTCAGTACAGAGTCAGCGCCCATCTGGTGGATCCTGAACAGGAGACACATGCACACACATGCCAGCTCCCACTATGTACGTCTGCCACCTGGCACGTGCAATGTAACCTCTCACCTGTGACGTGTGACTGCAAGCACACAGCCGTCTTGGCATGGGGCTGTCAATGTGGACACCAGTCAATGTTTCGGGAGCTGTGATCCGTACAGTGCTGTACATAGGGTGCAGTGCTGACACCTACTACTGTCTCATATCCCCTCGTGCCACAGGTCCCACTTGTATTGGCCGCTCAGCCCGTGCCCACATCGTCGTCGTCGTGTGCCATACTCAACCAGCCTCGGAAGCAGTTCCATGCTCAGCAGACACTCATGTTGCCGTGGCGTTGCCGCTTGACGAATATGCAGTCAGTCCCCATCAGCACGCCCCGCAAGTCATTGGGGCCTAGATCCCCATGTGCATGCACATGGCAGTGGTATGTCTCACTTGCCATTGCCATTGTTGGGAGACCTGTGTAAGTGTATTGTGGCCGTGCCGTCCCAGCTTGACAGCTGGGCTGTGGCTCATGTGCTTGCTCAGTCATGTCAGTGATGTGTATGCGAAATTGCTATGTGCCGTGTTGCTTTGACATGTGTCCTCTGCCATTTAACCCAGGCGGAGACCGAACATTGACCGCCCATACCAATTGCTGGCGGACATGGACGATACAGAGGTAATCAGGAAGTTTCGGCTGGACAGGCCAACTCTGCATCGACTGTGTGCCATGTTAGAGCCCCATCTCCGTCCCCGCAGGGTGTATCCGACTGCTGTCACCCCCACGGCTAAGGTGATGGCCGCCATGCATTTCTTCGCCACTGGGTCATTCCAGCACACAGTGGGCAGTGGAGGAGGGATGTCCCAGCCCATGTTCAGCAAGGTGCTGAGGGATGTACTGGCAGCCATGATGCTGTACCGGAACAGGTACATCAGATTCCCCAGGGCTCGTGAATTGGCGGCAGTGAAGGGTGCATTCTATGCCCTTGGCAGAATCCCACACGTCGTGGGAGCCATTGACTGCACTCATGTTGGCCTTGTTCCACCACAGGCCACTGAGCACCTGTACCGCAACAGGAAGCACACGCACTCCCTGAATGTGCAAGTGGTGTGCCTTGCGGACATGGTGATCACCCACGTGTGTGCCAAGTTTCCAGGCTCGGCACATGACGCACACATAATGCGCAACAGCATCTTGCCACGACTGATGGCCAATCTGCAACAGGATCATGGCTGTATTGTCGGTGAGTATGTGGAGTGGTGTAGCGTGCTGGTTGTGCGATGCTGTCCCCTGTCCAGTTGGAATAGCAACGGTTCTCTGTGTCCCTCACACCCAGGTGACTCTGCGTATCCGAATGGGGCATGGCTGCTCAGTCCATTGAGGAATCCTCGCACCCCAGCAGACGATCGCTACAATGAGGCACATGGGAGGATCAGACGTGTGGTCGAGCGTACCTTTGGCCTCCTCAAGTCCAGGTTCAGGTGCCTGGACCGCACCGGGGTGCACTGGCGTACTCCCCACAGAAGGTGTGCCAGATAGTGGTGGCGTGCTGCATGCTGCACAATCTGGCCATTCGGAAGCAGATCCCCCTCATTGTGGATGACGGAGATCAACCAGGGCCCCAGCCCGCAGACCAGGACAGCTCGAGTGAGGTGGACAGCGGAGAGGAGGAAGCTGGGAATGTGCGCCAGCAGCTCATCGCCCGCTACTTCACTTGACGGTGAGTGTCCATGTACGACGGATGATGTGTCTGTATCTATGCAGGTGTGTGTGTGCTGTGTCAGGGTGGCCGTATGTTCACTGCGTGCAGTGTGTCAACGCTCCATGGCCAGGGTAGTATGCCACTGTTGGTGACTGTGGCATTGTGCCCTATTGCTCTGTGCGATGTGTGTACATTGCTTGTAGTTGTTGACATGTACTGTGTGATGGGTGTGTGACACACTCATTGAATGTGCTCCTGTTCTGTCTCCCACCCCTAGGTCCCTACAGGCCCTCCGGATTCCATTGCCATGCCACGCATCAGGTGCCCTTCCGCCCAAGGTGGCCGTTGTATTCCGTACAAATAAAACACAGGGCACAAACAGCAGTTAGTGAAAAAGGTGCATTTATTACAAACTGTGACATGTGATTGTGTGTAAGGTGATGACAAAAGTGGTGCGTGCAGTGACAATGAGCTGTCGGTCATGGCTGCGTGATGATCAGGGTGTACCCACTGGTTCTATGTCCATAGTCCAACACACACATGCCATCCAGCTGGCTGTGTGGAGTGGGATCGTAGAGCAAGTCAATGCAGTGGCTGGTCAAGGAAGGCTGGCGGAAGGCTGGCTGGCTGCCTCACTTGCGACTGGAGCGTGCGAAGTCCTCCCGGGAGATCTGTTTCCTCTTCGGACGGCCCCTTCCACGTTTGGGAGGGGGTGTGTGGTGGCGACCTGCTGGTGGTGGGTGAGGTGTGCTCACTGGCTGTGGACGCAGGGGAAGTGGACACTGCTGGCCGACCCTGCGCCCTAGCAGGTGGTGGCGGAGGTGGTGTTGCTGGCCTTGCCTGTGACCCCACCGCCACCACCAGCTGGCCCATGAGGTCCACGAGTTGGTCCATACGGGACACGAATTGGCCCATATGGGCGTCCATGGACCTCAGCACCCCCAGCACCTCCCGCGTGTCAGTAGCAGACCTGGCCCATTGTCCTTGGGCCTCTTCATAGGCCCCAAGGACTCTGGCCATTTGAGGCAGGGCATGGCTCCCAGGGGAGGCTGGCGTTTCCCTGACCCTGCTCCTCCTACCAGTCCTGCTGCCACCGGCCTGCCCACTAGCCACATTGCTCACCACGGTCCTCGCTGTGGCTCCCAGGGTGGATCCAGTCGGCCGGGCCACCACCTGCGCTGGGGCTGGTGCCAGCGAAGACGTGGTGGTGGTGGAGGCGGTGTTGGTCGGTGCGGCGATGGTGGCGGTTGCGGCAGTGGTAGTGGCCGCAATGACCGTGGGTGTGGCCGCAACGACAGTGGCAGCAGGGGACTGGGACTGTTCAGCATCCCTGGATGATGGGTTGGTGGGTAGGAGGGGTCCTGGGGAGCGGCTGGGCCCTGCCACGCCAGATGGGCCAGCTTGGTGGTCCGTGTCCGAAGAGGTGGACAGATCCTCCAGATCCGTGTGTCCTCGTTGGGGGCTTGTAGGCTGGCTGTGCTGGCTGCTGTCTCCATCCCCAGCGTCCAGCAGTTCGTCACCTGTGGAGAGAATGAGATTTGTTATTGTGTTGCACCTGGCGAAGTATGTATTAGTCGTCTGACATTGGCAGTTCGTGCAATCTCGTACATGGGTTTCCCGGAGGCGAGTGTGTGGCTGTGGCATCTGTAGTTGTGTGTGCTAGGCAATGGGACTGTGTGCTGTGCACATGTGGCATGGGACGGATTGGCCATGCCGATGGGTGTGTTGCTTTGCCCCTACTCATTGTGACTCTGGTGTATGCGGGCTCCTGGCCCATCCTGGGTCTGGTTTGTACTTTGCTTTTGGAGTTCAAATGGAACGCTTAGGAACGCATATGGCAACATGGGGGCCATGCCCCAGATTCGCATTTGGGATGGAATATGCTTTTGGGGTTCAAATGGAACGCTTAGGAACGCATATGGCAACATGGGGGCCATGCCCCAGATTCGCATTTGGGATGGAATATGCTTTTGGGGTTCAAATGGAACGCTTAGGAACGCATATGGCAACATGGGGGCCATGCCCCAGATTCGCATTTGGGAGGGGATATGCTTTTGGGGTTCAAATGGAACGCTTAGGAACGCATATGGCAACATGGGGGCCATGCCCCAGATTCGCATTTGGGAGGGGATATGCTTTTGGGGTTCAAATGGAACGCTTAGGAACGCATATGGCAACATGGGGGCCATGCCCCAGATTCGCATTTGGGAGGGGATATGCTTTTGGGGTACATGCTGTGAGCCATGGGTGCCGAACGTGACATGTGTTGTGGCAGCATGACAGTGCATGGTCTGAGGTGTGTGCATGCCTGACATGCCCTGCATATTTGCTGTCTGTTGTGGTTACTGGACATGCCATTGGACGCATCGTTATGAGTGAGTGATAGTTGTGTGCCAGCCAACGTATTGCAGTTGTCCCATCTCCTTGGTGTGCGTGCTGCCATGTGCCATGTGCATCACTGCAGTGCTCGGGGGGTGTGGCCCATGTTGTGTGTTGTTGCTCACAGTGTGTCGTGCGCTTAATTGACTTCTGGCACATGGTTGGTCATGGGCATGTGTCTTAGCGTGACTGCTGTATGTGTGGCAGCTGTGCGGATGACATGCCTTTCATGTGACTGGGGCTGACGGATGGGATGGATGGTATGTTGTATGTGCATGGTGTGTCTGTGAGTTTGATGGGTTCAGTGGTGTTCGTGTGCATTTCTGTTGTTCCGCTCTGTTGCGTCTAGTGTTGTTTGTCTTACATAGGCGTAGTTGTGGGGTGTGGGGTTGACAGGCAGTGGGGGCTACATGGACAGGACTTCAATGGTGTTTCGGTTGTGTGTGATGAGTTGCACAGTGGCTGCCGTGTGGGACTATATTCAGTGTGGCTTGTGCATGCAGACGTGGCTCCTTGGGTGTTGCTATGTCTGTGATGGGTCATGTGGGGTGTGAGTCTGCTGTTCATGTCCGTGTGCACATTGTTCACTTGTTCGTGACGGTGGGCGGTGCTGCGTGTCCGTGTGCTACGTGACATGTCCCATGTGTTGGTGGTGTTATGGTCCTCATGCCTCCAGTAATCCAGCCCTGTCCAGTTTCCCACCTGCAAGTTGTTCGTGCGTGCACTGTACTGGATGCCACATGGCTCTAAGCGGGGGGTGCTCCATGTTGCAGGTCTGTGGGGGTGGGGGGTGTAGTGGGTCGTGGGGTGGCTGTACACCCACTGACACCGATTGCTGTGGACCGTGATGTCTGCCTTTCGGCTGTCGTTGTGCACTGCGGTGGCTGACACGTGGCTGTGGGGTGTGGGGGATGCTCCTCCTTGCTGTCCTGTGGGACTGGGGCCTGGTGTGTGTTGTACTTGGGCTGTCCACCGTCCCACCCACTGCACTTTGTGTTCCTGCCACTTACCTGTTACTTGTCGGTTAGTGCAGCTGTGGCGGACACATGGGTGTGGTGGGTGCTCGTTGTGGCGCTTCTGGCATATTTGGGGACCTGTTGGTGGTTACGTGGCTGGCTTAGTGTACACATGTCCCCACGCATCTTACAGTTGTTCGGTTTGGGCTGTGTGTGGTAGTGTCTGTTGCATGTGTGTGTGATGTGTTGTGTATTGTGTGCTGGACATGGGGGTGTTTGTCCCTGGGAGCTGTGGCATGGTAGTTGCGCATGTGAGTACATAGCGGTGTGCTGGTATACATTAGTTTGTACTTACCAGCCTCCACTCCCCCTGCTAATCCGGCGAGGATCTCCGGATGGATTACGACTCGCACCTTCTCCTCCCACGCTTTGAAGGTCTTAAAGAGCGCGGGATTCCCTCCGCCAGTGACGGCAGCCAGCTCTCTGTTTTTGCCCTCCTTCTTCTTGACCAGGCTCTTTACGTCATTCCAACGTTTGTTTATCTCGGTTCTGTTCCTGGGCAGGGTCCCGACTGCATTGACCTGGTCTACGATCCGGGTCCACATTCTGTTTCTGGTGGCTAGTGGTGTGTGCTGGACCATGTTCCCATAGATTTGTGGGTACACCTTGATGATCTCGTCGACCATGACCGTCAGCTCCATGGGCGTGAACTTGGGCATCCTTTGTGGTGCCATGGTGTTTGTGGTGCTGGTGCGGTGTGTGTTGTGTAATGTGCAGGGGGTTTGTGGTGCCGGTGTTTGGTGGTGGTGGTGGTGGTGGTGGTGGTGGTGGTGGTGGTAGTGATGTGTGCGTTTCTGTGGTGTGCTGCTGTCCTTGCTGTGTCACTGTGTCCTCTCCTCTCCTCTCTGGTTTGCAATGTAGCAAGGGGTTGTGGTCTGTGGGAGTGCTGCTTTTGTACTCACCTATGTGGGTGTGTCCTCATGGTCTGTTGTTTTCAGGTGTGTTGTGTCTGGGGTTCTGGCCTTTGTATTTTTTGTTTGTCCGGGGGGGTGTTTTCGGGATGTGTACTGTGCTTGTGTATTTGTGTGTGCCTTGCTGTGTGGACTTGTTGGCCATGTTGTGTGCTATTGGTTTTGTGTGCGGATGGTTTCTGTGCAGGTACGTGGGCGCCATGGCTTCTGCCGTGTCGATTCTCATCGGCGTTGTTTGCGCTGGCGGGCGGTATATTTGTTGTTTTTCCGTGCTCATGGCGGTGCGATCGTAATTTCACGTGCGGTGTGTCGGCCGTGTGGGCGGGCGGTTTTGTGTTGTCGTGCGTGTTTCCGTCCGTGGCGGGCGGTTTGACTCCGACTCGGACGATGGCGGGCGGTATTTTGTGTGATTTTTCCGCCGATGGCGGTTTTCGGTTTGTGTACTCATAATGGCGTGGTCGGTGTTCAGGCGGTGTGTGCGGGCGGATTTTTGCCGCTTCCATGCCTGGCGGATTTTTTTACGCCGGGTATCGTAATGAGCCCCTTAGCTTGGCCAGAAAAGAACACAGACTGATTACATATTTCGAGCTATTTGCCATTGATGAATCGCTTCTGAATAATTAAATTATGCTATTCGAATCTCATGAGTATTTTTGTATTTGTTTTAGTCAAGTTTAACTACAGTAGGAACAAATGGAGTAATGGAGAACAAATGGAGTAATATTACCTAATAGTGATTCGCTATTAAAATCTTTGGCGATTCCTTAAATACATAGCATTTTACGATTACCAAATATCGATTGGGTAAAAATCACTATTTGGTAATTGCAAAATGATTTTTTTTTGTGATACATGTGGCCCTTTGTCTCTTATTTTGACTCTTTGAATTAAGCTGTGGGAGTGGGGAGAGAGTATAAATCATAGGGTCAAGAGGGGGCAAGTGGGCAGTGCATACAATTAAAGTTTTGCCGAATCTGTTGATTTGCAGGGGGCATGTGTCTGCTGAGTCTGCATCATACAAAGTCGACCTTCAATCATGTATTGAGTGGCAACAAGTACCACTACCGCCTGATAGCAGCAGAGATTCTCGTGGGACTTATAACACTTTGTCACCTCAGTGGATTATGGCAAAAAAATAATTCCCTGCAAAAATTCTTATCTTTATACACGTATTGTGCGTGTGATCTACTGAAGTATCTTTTTTTTGCTCGGTCAAAAGCAAAACCATACTTTTATAGTCTCAAATTTAGCGACAGCAAACTGTTTTTTTTTTTACTATGGGCTAAACCAATTTGTGTGTCAGAAAAGCATTTCAGACTAGCAAAATGGATTTGGTGTCCCATTCTGAATTGCTATTAGTGGGGCATGAAAGGGGCATTTTCTCCTAACTGTGATTCGGAATGGAATGGATCAAGGGTCTTAACCACTTATAAATTACCGACTCCTCAAATTGGTGTTAACCCGTTAACTAAAGGGAAGGCATCTCCATTGGACAGCTTGCCTTTATGAATTGTGCTGAAAGGCCAGATTAGATTCACTCAATTGTTTACAACGCAATGTTTTTGATTTAATTCAGCACATCAATTACTGCCGTGTAATGATACGAGTTCTACATGTAAAACTGTAAATACCATGTGTAACCTATAGCAATTGACGTGTGTTTGGCTTAATTGTGCAACATTACTGCACTTGTCTAATTAGAAATCCCTTGGCTCCGCCCAATACCACACAGATGAGATCCTTGCTGACATTGACAAGCAAAACCAAAGGGGATGATGGACGGAGTGTTGAACATTGCAAGCACTCACCCCCAGTCAACTGATCTGGGTTTAATCCATCATCATTCTTTAGCTCACTCCGCCACCCCAGTTCAGACATGGCCATATGCAAATCAGTCTGACCCTGTGCCTCAATGGAACAGTCCAGCCCGAACTGCCAAGTCATGTCTTCCCTGGACCGGAAACAAGCATCCTGGGACCGGTTTCTGGCTTACAGCCGTCATCAGCCAGGCTATCTTGAATCCAGTGGCAAAGTGAGCAAGGGACCCACGTCTGGGCATACCCTGCCAACTTAGGGCGAACATAGCAAAACCAAAGGGGATGATGGACGGAGTGTTGAACATTTCAAGCACTCACCCCCAGTCAACTGATCTGGGTTTAATCCATCATCATTCTTTAGCTCACTCCGCCACCCTAGTTTAGACATGGCCATATGCAAATCATCCCCTCTGGTATCGCTTTGTTCGCCCTAAGTTGGCAGGGTATGCCCAGACGTGGGTCCCTTGCTCACTTTGCCACTGGATTCAAGATAGCCTGGCTGATGCCGGCTGTAAGCCAGATACCGGTCCCAGGATGCTTGTTTCCGGTCCAGGGAAGACATGGCTTGGCAGTTCGGGCTGGACTGTTCCCATGAGGCACAGGTCAGACTGATTTGCATATGGCCATGTCTGAACTGGGGTGGTGGAGTGAGCTAAAGAATGATGATGGATTAAACCCAGATCAGTTGACTGGGGGTGAGTGCTTGCAATGTTCAACACTCCGTCCATCATCCCCTTTGGTATCGCTTTGTTCGCCCTAAGTTGGCAGGGTATGCCCAGACGTGGGTCCCTTGCTCACTTTGCCACTGGATTCAAGATAGCCTGGCTGATGACGGCTGTAAGCCGGAAACCGGTCCCAGGATGCTTGTTTCGGTCCAGGGAAGACATGGCTTGGCAGTTCGGGCTGGACTGTTCCCATGAGGCACAGGGTCAGACTGATTTGCATATGACCATGTCTGAACTGGGGTGCTGGAGTGAGCTAAAGAATGATGATGGATTAAACCCAGATCAGTTGACTGGGGGTGAGTGCTTGCAATGTTCAACACTCCGTCCATCATCCCCTTTGGTATCGCTTTGTTCGCCCTAAGTTGGCAGGGTATGCCCAGACGTGGGTCCCTTGCTCACTTTGCCACTGGATTCAAGATAGCCTGGCTGATGACGGCTGTAAGCCAGAAACCGGTCCCAGGATGCTTGTTTCCGGTCCAGGGAAGACATGGCTTGGCAGTTCGGGCTGGACTGTTCCCATGAGGCACAGGGTCAGACTGATTTGCATATGGCCATGTCTGAACTGGGGTGGTGGAGTGAGCTAAAGAATGATGATGGATTAAACCCAGATCAGTTGACTGGGGGTGAGTGCTTGCAATGTTCAACACTCCGTCCATCATCCCCTTTGGTATGACATTGACAAGCACCAGGTGCATGTCCTACGTGACGACCCACTCGTCGTCAGTTACTCAGGTATTCATATACCCTCCCCCTCCAGCCAGCTCAGGCTGCTCATTCACCTGCCGGCTGACCAGAGGTAAGAGTTCCCGCCTGCCCGTGACTCTATCTGCCTTTGCCACCATAGCACGGATCTCGTATGCCCGCACTCCACCTCACCACGTAGTGTAAACACGTGCGGTAATTACCGACTTCTGCCTCTTTCCCACTCACAACATGACTTAGTGGCAGAGCTTATACGCCTGCAGTCCCCCACACAGTTCAATCCGTTTTCACTGCTCTCCCAACCACAAAAGGATTTATTGGCAGAGCTGATATGCCCGCTATCCGGCTTCAACGCTCTCCCACACACACATTACGAGCTATTGGAGGAGCTATTGGAGGAGCTGATACGCCCGCTATTCCCCTCACCGCCTAATCCGTTTTCACAATCCCACTTGGCAGAGCTCATACGCCCGCTCTCCGCTTTCACTTTGCGGTCCGGCTGTAACTCGGCCAGGTGAACGCACTGTTCAATTGATCGGAGCACCTGACCCGTCATCCCACCAACTACCTGGTCTCACACATGCTACTTCCCTAATTAATTATCGACACTTACGGTCCCACACGTGTAGCCCTTATTCACGGGAGCACGTGTTCCTCTCACTTGTTACTTCACTCGGATGTCTCTTCCATCCCACGTAACCTTTTGCAGTCTCACTCGGCTATTGAGCACGTATTCCCTCCGTGTTAACGGCTTTAAGAGACTAGTCACAACCCTCTGCTGGGGTCGCATGTCTTAGTTCGTGTGGCCGTGACCCCGGGGTCATAGGCTTTACACCACGTGACTTCATGCAAGATCACCCTTCCTCCATGTGCATGCATGTCTACCTTGCAACCCCCCGCCCCCCCCCCCCAAGTTAACTTGGCCTTGCACGCATGGGATCGCAAGAGTTCCCTTTATACACGTGGAGCTATACATGCTATCTGACATGGTTCTAACTGGGGATTTATATTGTCCTTTTAACCCCACAGCCCTGTGACTGACGCCGCAGCTGTTGTAACTCATCTACAATTCTGCACCATTCATTTGACTCATACTACTACAGACCAACATTGATGTAGTCTTTTCACCCGTTACCAGGCAATTACTGAATCAGTAGGCCTGGGCAATTACAGCCTTTTACCCCACGGAGCCTCCCCCTTACTGCCCTTTCATTAATCCCACAGATATCCAACCTCCGGGGGATCGTTCAAACGAAGCACCCCTCAAGCTTCTGACTGTCATCCCAGACTGGTAGGTTTTCACTACCACGGGTCAATTACTTGTGTACATGTAACACACCATACTCATGGTTCATTTGTCTCATAGGCTGTCCTCCCTGTCCTGAAGAAGACCCGCTGTGACTCCACTTGAATCACGCACCTTTTGGGTCGAAACGTCGACGTGCCTACACAATCATTTCCCTACTCTCTCCACTCCACTTGAAAAGCAGAACCTTGCACGGATTGGAAATTCAAGCATGTAGGGACTGATGTCTATTGAATGAACATTTTTATATACTTTTTGTACAGCACTGTATATATGTATTCACTCAAAGCACCTTGTCACTTTTAGTTCACCTTATCACAGATTACCATATTTTGCGTCGTTTTTTAATAACGTTTTGTTTTCTGTGACAGCCTGACTATGTTATTACCAAAGCATATTGTAAGGAAAATGAATTAATTTACCAATACAATTCTTGCTGATTACATCAATCCAGGTGTGTTTCTTTCCATTGTTTGGTACTTATGTGAATGACCTAACTAAAGTAATTACTCTCTTCCCAACAGAACCTACCTTACCTTAGATGAGCAGCTGTGTGGGGCACAGGCAGTGTCCTAGGAACTTTTTCCATGCTGTTGGCTATGCATACTCTATGTCAGTATGCTATTCCTGCTGCCTTCAGACTTTCTAGTAGATGCATACTGTTGAGGGACAGCCCCGGTCGCCACTGCAGAATTCATCAAGGCACCCAAGGAGGTATCTCCCCTTGTTGGCCTGGGATGCTTCAGAGACATGTTGTCAGGCATTGACCGGTTGCGCCTTCATTACGGTCCTAAGGGGGATTTCAGCAGAGAACTACAACTCCCAGAAGGCTTCCACTCTGGGAGGGGCCAGAGCGTATATCAGTTACCGACGCACACCGGGCAGCGTGCGTAATTCTTGTTTGATGGAGAACGTGAGACTGTGCGGCTGCACAGGACCCGGATTCTCCCTTCGGATTCTGTTGTTCCGAGAGGAGCTCGTTGCCCAAGAGTTCTGTTCCGGGTTGAGGGCACGTTCGTGTCAGGGAGGTTTTTTTTGGCCTGCAGCAGCTTTCCTCTTCCGCAGACTGAGATCTGCAAGCTCTCGCTGGGAGAGCTGTTTATATCCGTGAGCCATTCTAGGACAAGTTGAGGAGACAGAAGTCAGCGGCTCTCTCGGCGGCTGACAACGAGCAGTTCGCTCTCGCTGTGAGAGCATTTTTGGTGTCTGTGTGCCATCCCGAATCTGGAGAAAAGAAAAGATCCAGCGGCGGCTTTGATCCCTGTGCTGCTCGGGCTCAAGTAGCACTTCTTGTCAGGATTGGATTTGGGAAACCGGCGCTTCCGCAAGTTGCGGAAAAACAAGGTACAATCCTACGGTGGCTGAGGCTGGTTTCCGGTACCATCGATTTCATTTACACTGCTGCAGTTATTATAGGCATTTTGTTTTGTTTTTCTCATTATAACCAAGGAGGTTATTGATTTATTGTTTGATCTGGATTAAGAGACAAGAAGTGACATTGGCTCTGTGTGGTTCCTTCCATGCTTACTGCATATGATACTCTTGCACATGGGCATTTTCTTATTGCCAAAGGATTAAGGTTTCTAGTGACTGTTTTGCTGCAACTTTGAATTTACGAACTTTAAGAGAGCCACATCTCGTTCTTTTTTTCCTGTTTTCTTTTATTCCTTCTTTTGGGATTATGAAAGAAGGGTACGTATGTGTAATGCTTGATTTCCTACAATAGGAAAAATTGGTGTGAGTGGAGTAGTAATCTGTTTATGTTTTGTTGTTGTTGGTATCCTTTCATCCAGTTTGAGAGTTGTATTACTACAGGTTATAGGGAGGAACACAGCGACCCTGTGAACTTGTTTTCAGGTATTATTCACCTTAGTGAGACTCTATGAGAGTAGTCAGTGTTGTGGTACTGTAGTAATTCTTGTGTTCTCTGTTTGCAGGTTTCCCATTCCCCGCTGTTCATACCCTAATTCCTTTCCCTCGCTTGATCGCCTCATTACTCTGTGCACGTTTGGGTCAGAGTTTGTGCATCACCCGGATCCTGAGTAGTTCCTGTGGACGTTACACATGTCTCCCTCTCACTCTCCCTCCTCCTTGTGGGCATAGGCGCTATAGGGAGGCAGAGAGAGGTAGACGAAATGTCTGTGCTTTTAACATGCACCGGCTAACCTGCATGACTCGCCAGGTAAGATGCGTACAGTAAACACTTGTACACATTGGGTTCCTGTTTGTTTACCGCTCATAAGTGGATGTGTTTATTTTCTATTAATGGTTCCCAAATAATGCGCAGGAGAATAAAAATAGGAAATGAGAATCAACAGAGCAGAGGATTTCATTTAGATCAAGGGTGGTAAATGTGTTTAAACTACGGCCCACTGGCGTGGTGTGGAGCAAGGTCACAAATATTTTCAAGTTATTATTGTAAAGAGGCAAATAACAGCAGTAACAGCAGTGCGAGTAGAAGCAAAGTTTGAGACTATGTATCATAAGTGGTCATAGAGAAATGGCCAAACTAGACGGGCTGGGAGGCTCTTCTGCTATCATTATATATGTTTCTATGAATCTTTTGCATGCCAGCATCCCACTTTCAAATACCAGTGTTGTTCACATTTCTTTAAAACGAGTTCAAAACATCTCTCTCACTTGTTCCTTATGTGTATGTAGCAGGGAGCCAATGACAGCTTATATAAATTATTTTTGCTCACCATATGCATATCAAATGTTTAATATGTTCTTGCATTTCTACTGCAAACTGAAATAAAAATGTAATTTGATGTTGCATCAAAAGTCCAGGCTCAAGATATGGTGAGCAGAAGCATGCTGTAGGGGAGTAGATAGAGGTTGTGTGAGCTGCATCGAACCAGTGGTTGGAGTCAGTATGTTGAGGCTCGTAGACAGTTCTCTGCCTCCAAGGGTTTTTATTTAATCTGTGGCACTACAAACTAGGGGCTTCAGTGATGACTTCAAATCCCCTAGGAAACAGACGTTTTAATGCATGGGTGCAATGGGCTCTGGCCAGGACACCAGTTTTTCAGGGGGACCCCCCTGATAGAGCCAGCTGTGTTCTTCAGAGTCTAGCCCTGATGACCTTGAATAATTCTTAAACTAAACAGATTGTTTGTTATACCATTTTCCTTAATTTATTTTTTAGTGTGGATGATATGGGAGGGTCTTTTACTGGCATTTTGCAAAGAAATGTTGTGCTTATGTTTCATGCCTGTAAAATCATTCGTCCTCTGTCAGCACAACCAATATATAACCCAAATACACATTAAAAACACCATACCAATCTCACATAAAGGTGAGATACCACACTCAATTCCTCTGGGTGTATTATTTTGTCCAATAGCAAATCCCCACCAATAAAATCACATCAATCATAAAAACAATTATAAAAAATTCAATTTATTAATACATATGTGCACAAAAGAATTTTATCTTTAAATTGTATATAAAAAGAAGGGGAAGGAATGTGTTATTAAAAAATCATCATTTTTTTGCTAAAAACATCACATATTAAAACCATAATCAGTACAACAATTCATGAAAAACAGTAATCAAATTTGGAGAACCCCAGTCCTTTGGTTGCAAAGGGTCCCTCTCGTTGTTTTATATATCTTATGTTTCATGCAACATCTATTAAAAAAGTTTCTTTTAGATCAAAACAGGACCTCACATATGAAGAATGGGAGGGAGTCACAGAGATTATTTGCAGTAATAGTTATAGTGGTTGGGTGTCTGCATTTTCTCTCTTTCATCATCAATAGATAAACAGGTGTTCTCTCTATCATATTACAAGTTAGGTCAAAGGAAGATTTTGCCCAGTAATAATTTGCACACTCGCATTTCTTACCACATAATGATCATGTTCTGAAATTACTTTATATATTGTTGTGGAGTAGCAGTGTGATAGGTTTTGATGGGAAATGCTGTTTAAAATACACAAATATTAATTGAAATAAATGGTACTTGTTAGACCTGGTACCATTGGGCGTGAGTCTCCCTTCCATTTTGTCACTGATTGCATCCTCTGTTTTTGATGTTTTGCTGGTTTAGATGCTTTGGGCACTGTGCCACTGCTATTCAGTGCCACAGTGCAAGTGCTCCCTATGGTAAATTGATGTATTGATTAGTGACTCCATGATTGGATCATTTGATTTACTTGTCAGACCCTAGTATAGTGCACCAGGTGTGCCCAGGTCCTGTAAATCAAATGCTGCTGGTGGGCTTGCAGCACTGGTTGTGCCACCCACAGAAGCAGCTTGTAAAGTTTGTCTCAGGCCTGCCATTGCAGAGCCTGTGTGCAGTCTGTGACTGCCATGTCGACTTGGCCAGTGCACCCACTTGCCAGTCCCTAAACCTTCCCTTTTCTGCATATCAGTCACCCCTAAGGTAGGCCCAAGGGCAGGGTGCATTGTATGTAAAAGGTAGGACATGCCCTGGTGTGTGTAGCATGTCCTGATAGTGAATTACAGCCAATTTCGTTTTTCACTATTGCAAGGCTACCTGTCCCCATAGGCCAGAATGGGCAGTTTGATTATAACATCTTATAATCCTAACTGACCCAGGGAACATGGTAGAAAAACGAATTTAGTATGCCTGAACTCAGAATGATAAAATACATCTTTTAGTAAAGTTGGTTTTAACATTCTGTGTTTGAAAATACCACTTTTAGAAAGTAGGTATTTTCTTGCCTAACTGTCCAAGCCTGCCTCTGCTAGGTTGTGTATTCCATGTCTGGGTTGTGAGTGACAGGGGCTGGGAGGGATTCCAGGAGACAGGGTGAGTCAGCACAGGGCTGAATAGACCTATCTGCATGTAGAGTGGTGGGAGGAGTTGCACCTGGGTCTGAATAGGGCTGTGCCTGCCTTCCACAATGCTGGCTCCACCTCCTGTGGTGCGTCTGATGTCCCTGGCCAACACTGTCAAAGGAAAGAAGGAGTCCTGTAAACAAAGTGCTCCAGGACTGCACAGAACTGGTTTGGACCAGGTAAAGGCCCCTCTGCCCTCAGAGGACAAAGGATTTAGGGGTATAAATATTGGGGCCCTGACCCCAGAATTTTAGATCACTTCTGGAACATCAAGACTAACCTCTGCCAAGGAGAAGAACCAAAGGAAGCTGTAGGAGTTGGACTGCCCCCTTGCCAGTGTGCTGTGTTGCTGGGTTGGCCCACAGTGGTGTCTTCAGTGCCAAGGAGAGGAGAAGGAACTTTTAAAGAACTTTCATCATCTTGCAGAATATTACTCCAAGGGCTTGAACTAGAGCTTGCCTCCTGCTGAAGTCTCAGGGCTACAAGACTTCACCACCAGCTCCCTCCTGAATTCCCTTGCTGGGGATTCTGTCTGCAGAAGCCTGCGTGTCGCTGGGAGCTGGAAGCGCGACGCAACGAGAAGAAGCGTATCGCTGACGAAGCTACTGCCGTCGCATTGCAGAAGAAGCGTGTCGCCGCCGCCGCATCACCAGAGAAGCGTGCCTTCGTCGCAGCTGCCTGCCGTCGCATCACCGGAGAAGCGTGTCGCCGTCGCAACTGCCTGTTGTCGCATCAACAAGGAAGCGTGTCGCCACCACAAGGGTCGCCGTCGCATCCCCCGAGAAGCGTGGCGCCATCGCAGCTGTCTGCCGTCGCATCACCGGAGAAAACGTGTCGCAGGGCCTGTCGCGGCTCCAAAGATACAGAGTTCACCGCACGGCCGTCGGGCGTGCACGCATCGTCTTCACATCGCATCAAGGGCGCACTTTCATCGCATCACACCGGATCGTCGCACCGCATCAAGGCGCTTGCTCGCCGCATCGTCCTCCCTGCGGACCCTTTGTTTGTTTTGCGTTACGCATCCCAGGTACTTTTGAGAGAAACGTGTCGCATTTACCATCAACTTGAACTAAGTTACTTCTACCATCTTTAAGTCTGTTTTGAGTACAGTATTGTGGATTTTTGTCGTTTGTGGTCTTGTGTTAAGTCTATATAAAGAATACTTATTTTTATAAAACCTGTGTAGTGTCCATCTGTAGTGTTTTCACTGTATTACTGTATGTGTTCACAAATGCTTAACACACAGCCTCTGAGATAAGCCTGTCTGCTCGTGCCAAGCTACCAAGGGGGTGAGCAGGGGTTATTTTAGTAGTGTATCCCCCTTACCCTGACTAGAAGCAAGGGTCCCTATTTGGTCAAAGGTGTATACCATTGCCAACTAGAGACCCCCAGTTCTAACATTGGTGGTCAGCGGTGAGGATTTGGACTTGCATTTGTGACTCATATACAGTGATTGGTGTACACTACTAGTGAGTGCAGACCAAACGCAACCACATACCTTTTTGGTAGAATTTTCTTTTTTCTCCTTGGACTGTTATTTTTCTGAGAACTGCCAATTCTTATTGCCATGAGTCCACCAGCATCTATTGCAACTATGGATCCAGAGTTTGAGGAAGAGAGGTTGGATACCTATAATGCCAAACAGCTGAAAGCCTTCTGTAGAAAATTTAAAGTTGCTATTCCAGGCCTCACTAAAAGGATGAGTTCCACAAGGCGCTGAGGGCCTGGGTGGAAGCAAGAAATGCATCTGAAAATGTGGAGCACCCTGTGGAGGAGGCAGAAGGGCAGCTAGATGGGCCCCTGGGTCCAGGGGGAGAAAGTACCTACCCCGCCAGGCAGCAGTGTTTCTTCCAAAGACCTGTCCCCAGGAGAGCTGGAGGATAGGGAGAGAAATAGAAGGCATAAAATGGAGCTGGCCAGGCTCAAAATGGAGGGTCAAAAGGACCTAGAGAATAGGAAGCTGGAGTTTGAAATTAACAAGTTAGCCTTGGGGAGAGAGAGAATGAGATTAGAACATGAGAGAATGTTGAGGGAGTTGGAGATCAAAGCCAAAAGCTTAGATATTAATCCCTCTGGTGGCAGCACACCATCTGTGCCTGCAGCAGGCAGGGTATATATCCCAAAGGATGTCATCAAAGATTTCCATAAGCATGAAGATATCGGGCAGTGGTTTTCAGCCTATGAGATAGCAATGTTGGCCCACCGGGTCCCTGAGAAGGATTGGGGAGCGGGGTTGTGGGGCCGCTTTGTGAGTGAGTGGAGGGATACACTGTTAGACCTACCCAGTGAGAATAGGATGTCTTATGCCCATATGAAGGAAGCCCTGATGACAAGGTATGGTTTGACCCCAGAACTCTATACACAGAGGTTCAGGAATTGTAAGAAGCTGGAGGCAACTACCTGGGTGGAGTATCAGTCTTTCTTTTGCAGAGCTATGGATGGTTGGGTGAAGGGTAGCAAAGTGAGTACTTTTGAGGAGCTCTATGATTTGTTTGCATGGGAGCACTTGTCTGGTAATTGTTTTCCAGAGCTACGCCAGCACCTTATTGATAGCAAGTTAACTAACCCTAGGAAGCTTGCTGAGGAGACGGACCGCTGGGTGAGCACCCGGGTCCACAAGGGTCACGTGGGAGACTCCGCCAAAGGTGGGCAGGGTCCCCAGCAGAAGAGTGGGGGGGACAAGGGTAAACAGAGGGAGTACCATAAAGGGCCCCAAAGTAATTCCCAAGGGAACCAAGGGAAGGGTTCCCAGCCTCCCCCTGAGAAGAAGCAAGAGGCCCCAACAGGTAAACCTGTTCAGAGGGGCCCCTACAAGTGCTTTACGTGTGGTCAAGTGGGCCACCGTTGGTATGATGCACAATGTCCCATGAAGGATTCCAAAGCACCACCACGTGCACCACCCCGTCAGATGGTGAGTGTAGGCCTGGGGGGGAGGAGATGGGTGCCCAAGGTGGGTGGGGTCCCACAGAGATGTCCCTTGTCTCTTTAGGAGACTTTGAGATGGTCCCTGAGACCCAGCTGCCTGATAACACTAAGAAGTACAGGCAGTGGGTGACCATCAATGGCCATAGGGTGGAAGCTCTCAGAGACACTGGGGCTAGTGTGACAGCTGTCAATTGCCGGCTGGTGTCCAGAGAGCAGGTTATCCCCCATGCATTCTTCCCTGTAGTTGCCGCGGACAACTCACAGAGCCAGTGTGAGGTGGCTCAAGTTCCCTTTGAGTGGGGGGTCTCAGGTACTCTCCAAGTAGCTGTGAGGCCAGCCATGCCTGTTGATTGTCTGTTGGGAAATGATTTGGAGAGCTCCCCTTGGGCTAAGGTGGAGAGAAGGTCTCATTTGGAGATGTTGGGTCTGCCTGAGTGGGCGTGTGTGACCACTCGGTCTATGGCAGCCAGTAAGGGTGTTGAAGTGGTTCTGGAGCCTGAAAATATGGCCCAGACCCCTGCCTTAAAGAGAAGAGGTGGGTGGCGCGGGAAACCGGCCCCCCTAGTTCCCACGGTCCTGGAACCTACAGGGGAACAAGTGGCCGAACTGGGGGACCTGCCTGAGCTGACCCATTGGCAGCAAGAAGGAGGCCCCTCCAGGGAGGAATTTTGTGAGGAGCAGAGGAAGTGCCCTTCTCTTGAGGGTTTGCGGCAACAGGCCACAGCCCAGGCAGCAGGTGATCATTCTGGATCACATAGGATCTACTGGGAGAATGACCTCCTCTATAGCGAGCCTAAGGTTGCTGAGCCTGGGTCAGCCCGTGTGCTGGTGGTACCCCAGCGCTTCAGAGCCTTCCTACTGGGTTTGGCTCACGATGTACCTTTAGCTGGACATCTGGGGCAGAACAAGACCTTTGAAAGGCTTGTCTCCCACTTTCATTGGCCCCAGATGCGGAAGAGTTCAGACACTCATTGTAGGACTTGTCAAACTTGCCAGGCAAGTGGGAAAAGAGGAAGGAAGCACAAGGCTCCTCTCCAACCTTTCCCTGTAGTCAGTACCCCCTTTGAACGGGTGGGCATTGACATTGTGGGGCCACTGGACCCCAAGACAGCCATGGGCAACAGGTTTATCCTGGTCTTGGTGGACCATGCTACCCGGTACCCGGAAGCCATCCCGCTCAGGACAGTGACGGCCCCCGTGGTGGGACGTGCACTGATGGGGATTTTCTCCCGTGTGGGGTTCCCCAGAAAGGTGGTGTCAGACCATGGTACAAACTTCATATCCAACTATATGAAGTCCCTGTGGCAGGAGTGCGGTGTTACCTATAAGTTCACCACTCCTTACCACCCCCAAGGTAATGGGCTGGTTGAGAGATTCAATCGGACCCTCAAAGGCATGATAATGGGTCTTGAGGAACCTATGAGGCGTAAGTGGGACGTCCTCTTGCCATGCCTCCTGTTTGCTTACCGTTAGGTGCCACAGAAGTCCTTAGGGTTCAGTCCCTTTGAACTGCTCTATGGTCACCCGGTAAGAGGACCTTTGAGTCTGGTCAAGGAAGGCTGGGAGCAATCTCCCAGGAAACCTCCCCAGGATGTATACAGTTACATGCTGGCCTTCAGGAACCAGACCAGGCGATTCAGGCAACTCGCTGAGGCGAATCTGGAAGCCAGCCAGGAAGAGATGAAGCGGTGGTACGATCAGAATGCCACTCTGATTGAGCTTCAGCCTGGGCAGAAAGTTTGGGTCATGGCCCCTGTAGAGCCATGTGTGCTCCAGGACAGGTGGACCGGACCATTTGAGGTGGTGGAGCGCAAGAGTGATGTCACCTACTTGGTGAACTTGCGGTCTCCTAGGAACCCTTTGCGGGTCCTGCCTGTTAACCGCCTGAAGCCCCACTTAGAAAGTTCCGAAGTGGGCATGCTCCTAGCGACGGATGATGGAATGGAGGAGGAGACAGAGCCTCTTCCTGACCTCCTGTCTGCAACAGAGCAAGATGGGTCAGTGGATGGTGTCAGCCTCTCTGCCACACTGACCCCTGAGCAGCAGCAAGATTGTCACCAACTGTTGGGACAATTCTCTGATTTGTTCTCCCTGGTTCCTGGTGTCACCGAGTGGTGCGTCCATGACGTGGACACTGGGGACAGTCCTCCTGTGAAGCACAAGGCTTACAGAGTGACTGACAGGGTCAGAGCTCACATCAAGGAGGAAGTCTCCAAGATGTTTGCATTAGGGGTGATTGAGTCCTCTCACAGCCCTTGGGCCAGCCCAGTGGTTTTGGTCCCAAAGGCTGCCGCGCCTGGTGCCACACCCGAACTCCGGTTCTGTGTGGACTACCGAGGACTCAATTCAGTCATCAGGACTGACGCGCACCCCATCCCCAGAGATGATGAGCTCATTGATCGGTTGGGGGCTGCCCGGTACCTCAGCACGTTTGATTTAACATCTGGGTACTGGCAGATCGCCTTAACTGATGGGGCCAAAGAGGTCAGCATTCTCCACACCAGATGGGCACTACCAATTCCGGGTTATGCCCTTTGGGATGAAGAATGCCCCTGCCACCTTTCAGAGGTTGGTCAACCAGGTGTTGGCTGGACTGGAGGATTTCAGTGCTGCCTACCTGGATGACATTGCAGTGTTCAGCGCCAGTTGGGAAGAACATCTGCGCCACCTCTGGGAAGAGTTGATGGCACTGCGCCAGGCAGGCCTCACGATCAAGGCGAGTAAGTGCCAGATCGGGCAGGGTTCCGTGGTGTACTTGGCACACCAGGTTGGGAGCGGCCAGGTGGCGCCCCTACAACCAAGATTGATACCATCCTGGCATGGGAAGCCCCCAAGACCCAGACACAGGTGAGAGCCTTTTTAGGACTTACAGGGTACTACAGGAGGTTTGTCAAGGGGTATGGCAACATTGTTGCACCCTTGACTGAGCTGACTTCCAGGAAGCAGCCCAAGAAAGTGAACTGGACTGACACCTGTCAGAAAGCTTTTGACGCCCTGAAGACTGCCATGTGTACAGCACCCGTGCTTGAGGCGCCCAACCTCTCAAAGGAATTCATTGTCCAAACAGACGCTTCAGAGCATGGTGTGTGGGTTGTTCTATCACAGATTAATGAGGAGGGCCTAGACCAACCTGTAGCCTTCATCAGTAGGAGGTTACTTCCACGGGAACAGAGGTGGAGTGCAATTGAGCGTGAGGCATTTGCTGTGGTCTGGGCACTGAAGAAGTTGAGACCATACCTGTTTGGGACTCACTTCCGGGTTCAGACAGACCACAGGCCCCTCAGATGGTTGATGCAGATGAGGGGCGAGAATCCAGAGTTGTTGAGGTGGTCCATTTCCCTACAGGGGATGGACTTCACGGTGGAACACCGCCCTGGTACAGAACACACCAATGCTGATGGTCTGTCCAGATTTTTCCGCCTTAGTGAAGAGAACTCCCAAGGGGTTGGGTAATTCTCCCCACATTTCAGATGGAGGGGACACGTGTTAGACCTGGTACCATTGGCGTGAGTCTCCCTTCCATTTTGTCACTGATTGCCTCCTCTGTTTTTGATGTTTTGCTGGTTTAGATGCTTTGGGCACTGTGCCACTGCTATTCAGTGCCACAGTGCAAGTGCTCCCTATGGTAAATTGATGTATTGATTAGTGACTCCATGATTGGATCATTTGATTTACTTGTCAGACCCTAGTATAGTGCACCAGGTGTGCCCAGGGCCTGTAAATCAAATGCTGCTGGTGGGCTTGCAGCACTGGTTGTGCCACCCACAGAAGCAGCTTGTAAGTGTGTCTCAGGCCTGCCATTGCAGAGCCTGTGTGCAGTCTGTGACTGCCATGTCGACTTGGCCAGTGCACCCACTTGCCAGTCCCTAAACCTTCCCTTTTCTGCATATCAGTCACCCCTAAGGTAGGCCCAAGGGCAGGGTGCATTGTATGTAAAAGGTAGGACATGCCCTGGTGTGTGTAGCATGTCCTGATAGTGAATTACAGCCAATTTCGTTTTTCACTATTACAAGGCTACCTGTCCCCATAGGCCAGAATGGGCAGTTTGATTATAACATCTTATAATCCCAACTGATCCAGGGAACATGGCAGAAAAACGAATTTGGTATGCCTGAACTCAGAATGATAAAATACATCTTTTAGTAAAGTTGGTTTTAACATTCTGTGTTTGAAAATACCACTTTTAGAAAGTAGGTATTTTCTTGCCAAACTGTCCAAGCCTGCCTCTGCTAGGTTGTGTATTCCATGTCTGGGTTGTGAGTGACAGGGGCTGGGAGGGATTCCAGGAGACAGGGTGAGTCAGCACAGGGCTGAATAGACCTATCTGCATGTAAAGTGGTGGGAGGAGTTGCATCTGGGTCTGAATAGGGCTGTGCCTGCTTTCCACAATGCTGGCTCCACCTCCTGTGGTGCGTCTGATGTCCCTGGCCCACACTGTCAAAGGAAAGAAGGAGTCCTGTAAACAAAGTGCTCCAGGACTGCACAGAACTGGTTTGGACCAGGTAAAGGTCCCTCTGCCCTCAGAGGACAAAGGATTTAGGGGTATAAATATTGGGGCCCTGACCCCAGAACTTTAGATCACTTCTGGAACAACAAGACGAACCTCTGCCAAGGAGAAGAACCAAAGGAAGCTGTAGGAGTTGGACTGCCCCCTTGCCAGTGTGCTGTGTTGCTGTGTTGGCCTACAGTGGTGTCTTCAGTGCCAAGGAGAGGAGAAGTAACTTTTAAAGAACTTTCATCATCTTGCAGAATATTACTCCAAGGGCTTGAACTAGAGCTTGCCTCCTGCTGAAGTCTCAGGGCTACAAGACTTCACCACCAGCTCCCTCCTGAATTCCCTTGCTGGGGATTCTGTCTGCAGAAGCCTGCGTGTCGCTGGGAGCTGGAAGCGCGACGCAACGAGAAGAAGCGTGTCGCTGATGAAGCTGCTGCCGTCGCATCGCAGGAGAAGCATGTCGCCGCTGCAGAGGCTGCCGCTGCATCACCAGAGAAGCGTGCCTTCGTCGCAGCTGCCTGCCGTCACATCACTGGAGAAGCATGTCGCCGTCGCAACTGCCTGCCGTTGCATCAACAGGGAAGCGTGTTGCCACCGCAAAGGTTGCCGTTGCATCCCCCGAGAAGCGTGTCGCCGTCGCAGCTGTCTGCCGTCGCATCACCGGAGAAGCTTGTCGCAGGGCCTGTCGCGGCTCCAAAGATACAGAGTTCGCCGCATGGCCATCGGGCGTGCACGCATCGTCTTCACATCGTCGCATCGCATCAAGGGCGCACTTTCATCGCATCGCACCGGATCGTCGCACCGCATCGAGGCGCTTGCTCGCCGCATCGTCCTCCCTGCGGACCCTTTGTTTGTTTTGCGTTACGCATCCCAGGTACTTTTGAGAGAAACGTGTCGCATTTACCATCAACTTGAACTAAGTTACTTCTACCATCTTTAAGTCTATTTTGAGTACAGTATTGTGGATTTTTGTCGTTTGTGGTCTTGTGTTAAGTCTATATAAAGAATACTTAGTTTTATAAAACCTGTGTAGTGTCCATCTTTAGTGTTTTCACTGTATTACTGTATGTGTTCACAAATGCTTAACACACTGCCTCTGAGATAAGCCTGTCTGCTCGTGCCAAGCTACCAAGGGGGTGAGAGCAGGGGTTATTTTAGTAGTGTATCCCCCTTACCCTGACTAGAAGCAAGGGTCCCTATTTGGTCAAAGGTGTATACCATTGCCAACTAGAGACCCCCAGTTCTAACAGTACTCAAAATTAAAAAGGGTGTGTGAAGTTGGTTTTAGATCATTTTGAACCATTAGATTATGAATAATTATTTTTTTACACAAATCAAACGAGTCCATAGCAAATTATCAATTGTGTTGAAGCTTTACATTTCCCCATCAACAGGTCTCTCATTCCAGCTTATTATAAAAAGAGACACTTCTTGTTCTATGCACTATATCACAATGCATCAAGCACACAAAGGTGAATGAAGGAATGCTTGCACTAAGTATAACCACTTGCAATCTCTCAGGTTAATATTCCAACCCATTGTTCTTTTGCCAACCATGCAATCTCAGCTTTGACCCAGCCATATGCAAATCAGTCTTGACCCTGCTCCAATAGGAATAGCCCAGCACCAACGGCTAGGCCAGGTTCTCTCTAAACCGGAACACAAGCAACCCAAGACTGGTTCAGGGCGAAACCAGAACCATGGGGCCAAGGGTTGGAATGCTACCCGGAGCAATTGCCATTGGTTCCACTTATTGCAAGCATCCGCCTATTACCTCTTGTGTGTTTCTACATCAGCAGGCACCATCAGTGATTAAAGCATATTTTTCTGTGCATCCCTTGAATTTTGTGATATTAAAAGTTTGCTTAGAACCAGTGCATAACTTGTGAAAGAAAGAGTGCTGGTTTCCGAAGCTCTACTCAGAAGCCCGCGGCTGGTGCAATTAAATGCCGGCATGATGAATACCAAGGCTGGGAATCTTAATTCTACTACTGGACACTTCTTTCACTTTTTTCTCGCTCCTGCAGGTTCCTTCTTTCTCTTGTTGTGACGGGTTTGCCGGCTTTCTCTTCCTCAGTCTTTCCAATCTGTGGAGTTTTCCCTCTTTTGTACTCAGTAAATATCTGATCGGGCAAATAAGTGCCAGTCCCCCAAAAAAGGTGCTGATGGCCCCCACCGGCTCAAATTAATCACTGTTTGGACCAAAAGTTCTGATTAACTTATTAATCAAATAGATTTTATGTGTCTGCTTTGTACCTAATTTCTGGAAATATACTATAGACTTTATTCCAAATGACAGAAAGAATGGCCACCAAATCCTTGTCGATGGTTCACATTTTTTTCAAATTTATAAATATGTGTACAGGTCTTGAAAGAAATTCTTTAATGCACAATAGTACCACATTTGTGCACCCAGGCATGAAAGTACTATTTTTCAATGTACCTCGTTATGGTAAAGATCTTGGTGATCAGACAGATTTGGAGTCACTGAAGATTTTTCCTGTGAGTTCAACTCTGTTTTCTTTCCAATGAACATAGGAAATGCTAGAAAAAACATAAACAAAACACGTTACATAATTTCTATGACTTACTTTGATAATACTGCTTGCTGATTATGACATTTACTAAGCGAAACATATTTATATAATCATGGTATTAACCTTCGCAATTATTGATTCATAAATAATGGGCAGTCACAACTAGCTTGGCCTAATCAGAAAACATGTGTTCTCTTTTTGGACACACTTTATATGTATTGACCATACAAATTTTAGTTGAGGTACCTAGCATACATCTATGGAGCAGGACAGAGGTCACCTTGCTCATAAGGATCAAGGCCTCATTGTTGCAATGATGACAACATTCACGTGGATCATGTAAGTAAAGTTTATTTTTATAAAACAAAATTCCAGTTAACCAAAATATTTTTAAAAATAGAGCAGTATAACATCAATATATATTGAGACAAAAATACAATGTTTCAATAAAGAGACAATAACTAGTATATATAAAAACAAACTAACAATGTTAAGCAGTTCAAAGCATGTTTGTAAACAAAGCCTGTGCACAAAGTTCAACTTTGAAATGAGTAAATAAAATGTTTTCCTTTTGTTTTTCTTTAGATGGGCTTTTAAAGAAATAGCCACCGCAGTAATAATAAAATACTGCAGACTGATACTTTAATTGGTGAGGGTATCACGTATAGAAAATTGGATGGTGTACGCTGCCAAACTGGTGAGCGTATCACTGTAATTCCTGGTGTTGTACAACAACCGGATCGGAGTCTCTTCCAAGATTGCCTTCACCGTTGCCTAGGTCACACTAAGTGACGCGCTCCGGAAGAACAGCCTCACACGTAGGAGCGCGATTTCGCTCCAATGCTCGTGCAGCTCCCAAGCGTGTGTGAAACCTTCACACAACTCCAGCACGAGGAAGGCACTCAAATAAGGCAAAGACCTCAGATTCCAGAGACATCCGCCATATAACATTTCGGTAAGGCAGTTTCCTCTGGCGTCTTCTACCAAACAGACCGAACAGAAACCGTCAAATCCAGAATACACATTGCAATCCTCACTAATGTTACGGCTGCCAAACAGAATGTTGCAATGATGACAACATTCGCGTGGATCACGTAAGTAAAGTTTAATTCTATATAACAAAAGGAGCAGCCATCAACAGGAACAGGTTCCGGATAAACCTGGCTCCCCTAACCATCACCTAATCGAATCTCCCTGTCCAAGTATTCGGATTCTACCCTCAGCATTCCACCCACATGCCAGACCACCCAGGGTCGAGTAGTAAGAGAGTCCATTCAGTTGGCTTGCAAAGGAGGTTCACCTTGGAGAAAGGCCTTACAAGCCACTTTGCTATCATATCGTACCATGCCAAACTCTGTCACTAGATGTTCACCTTTTGAACTGTTACGTGGTAGGAAGCCTGGTTCTAAACTTGCTACCTGGTGGTTGAAGGGGAGTTGTGGAAAGTCAGAAGTTTGCATTAACTATAGGAAGATTAGGGAGTGTGTGGAGATTTATCAAGGGAAAATGAAGAATAGAGGCAGAAGTAAAATGTCAGATGTTAGGATTTATGTAGGTGATTGGGTTCGTATTAGGAAACTAGCTGTAGGTGGTAAAGAGTTACCTAAGTGGTCAGAACCTGTATTAGTTGAGCAAGTTTATGACAAGGATGTGAAAGTTCAAGTAGGGAGAGTTTGGAATATGAGTCAGGTTTCTATTTTCAGAAATTCTGTGAATACTTGAACTAGGTTTGTGGAGCGATGCCCAAGAAAGGAGGATGATTGCAATGTTTTCATGTATGTGCAAATGAGTGAAGATGTGGTGCATGTCAGTGAAGATGTGGTGGTACCAGGTGGAGTGGATATTACTTCCAAAGATGGTTTGCATGATAAGGGAATGGAGGATGTGATGAGAAGTTCTAGAATTAAACGTTGTCCTGCTAGGTTCTCAGAATATGTCAACTATTCATTTTGAAGAAGTTCTAAAATTAAACGCTATCATGCAAGGTTCTCAGAATATGAATTAATTTTTTATGTGCATATATTTATTGTTTATAGTTTTGGTTTTATTATTTGTTTATCATTATCTAAAGGGGAAAGGTGTGTTGTTTCGTGTTCTGAGCCCTGGACGGTCTGGCATGAGGGTGGAACCGGAGGGCTCGGACGGGTAGATTTGATTAGGTGACGTTAGTTGAGCAAGGGTCATGTCTTGGACTATGTGAACACTGTGACTCCCTGAGGTCCATAGATCTATTCTATGTATGCAAAAAGTGCTGTACATATTTCATATTTGAAAACCCCACAGTTTATATTTTCCATGTCAAATTTCTTACACTCCATAGTTATATATTATACAGTAATAAATTTCCACTTCATACAAGTCAGTAGTTGGTGACGGTGGATGGCTGGTGTGTGGAGTTTATTATTGTGTTGTGTTATATTGTTGACTTTCTGAGTTGTACCACTGTTTTTTATCTTATATTTTTACTGGCACCCGTATTTATGTAATTGGTGTTGTACTGTGGTATTACATTGGTATTTTGATGTGTTGTACTTTGATTTGTGAAGTTGTTTGTGTTGTGAGTTGTTATATGGTTTTGTGCTATTTTTGTAGAGTTGTGTTGCATTAATGTGTAGCTTTAGTGTGCTATGTTTCGTTTCAGTGTGGACCAATCAGGGACAAAGAGCATTTCTAAAGAATATATAAATACTAGCAGATGCACACTCAAAAGAAATAAAGTGCCTTTGTTGTGCAGGGCAAACACAAGGAGATGATGGACGGAGTGCTGAAACTTTTCAAACACTCACCCGCAATCACAGATTTGGGTTGAATCCATCATCGTTCTTTAGCTCACTTCGCCACCCCAGTTCAGACACAGCTATACGCAAATCAGTCTTGACCCTGTGCCTCATGGAAACAGTCCAGACCAAACTGCCAAGCCATGTCTTCCCTGGACCGGAAACAAGCATCCTCGGACCGGTTTCAGAGTAACACCCCTCATCAGCCAGGCTAGCTTGAATCCAGTGGCAAAGTGAGCAAGGAACCCACGTCTGGGCATACCCTGCCAACTTAGGGCGAAGAAAGCAAACACAAGGAGATGATGGACGGAGTGCTGAAACTTTTTAAACACTCACCCCAGTCACAGATCTGGGTTGAATCCATCATCGCTCTTTAGCTCATTTCGCCACCCCAGTTCAGACACAGCTATAGTGCAAACAGTCTTGACCCTGTGCCTCATGGGAACAGTCCAGACCGAACTTCCAAGCCATGTCTTCCCTGGACCGGAAACAAGCATCCTGGGACCGGTTTCAGGGTAACACCCTTCATCAGCCAGGCTAGCTTGAATCCAGTGGCAAAGTGAGCAATGGGACCCACGTCTGGGCATACCCTGCCAACTTAGGGCGAAGAAAGCAAACACAAGGAGATGATGGACGGAGTGCTGAAACTTTTCAAACACTTGCTCACTTTGCCACTGGATTCAAGCTAGCCTGGCTGATGAAGGGTGTTACCGAGAAACTGGTCCCAGAATGCTTGTTTCCGGTTCAGGAAAGACCTGGCTTGGCAGTTTGGGCTGGACTGTTCCCATGAGGCACAGGGTCAAGACTGATTTGCATATAGCTGGGTCTGAACTGAGGTGGTGAAGTGAGCTAAAGAATGATGATGGATTCAACCCAGATCTGTGACTGGGGGTGAATGTCTGAAAAGTTTCAGCGCTCGGTCCATCATCTCCTTGTGTTTGCTTTGTTCACCCTAAGTTGGCAGGGTATACCCAGACGTGGGTCCCTTGCTCACTTTGCCACTGGATTCAAGCTAGCCTGGCTGATGAAGGGTGTTATCGAGAAACTGGTCCCAAAATGCTTGTTTCCGGTTCAGGAAAGACCTGGCTTGGCAGTTAGGGCTGGACTGTTCCCGTGAGGCACAGGGTCAAGACTGATTTGCATATAGCTGGTTCTGAACTGAGGTGGCGAAGTGAGCTAAAGAATGATGATGGATTCATCCCAGATCTGTGACTGGGGGTGAGTGTCTGAAAAGTTTCAGTGCTCGGTCCATCATCTCCTTGTGTTTGCTTTGTTGTGCAGCAAGTTCAACACATTTTGGTTCACGCAGGAACCTTTCTCAAAGGGAACAGAAAAGCACTGGTCTTGCTATCTGCTTCCTGGACAAAAAAGGCACTTAAGTGCAATAATGTTAATCTAAGTGAATGGATTCTTACGTCCATCATGCTGCACCCACCTTTAAAACAGCTCCTATAACAACAAGCTAATTCCGGCTATCTATCTATATATACAAATATTGCACACGAACACCCTTACACAACTCATGGTGAAGGAATGAGGCACCCCGGTTCAGCATATACAACAGTTTTTTAATATGGCAACAAACAATGCCTTTTAACCATATACACATATATATATTTTAACACCGTTCGACAAATCTGCGCAAAACTTTCCCCTCAAAAAAGTTAATCCATCTAAGCTCCTTTCTGGAATAATTTGGGGTGATCTCTCAAGTGGGGGATGGTAATAAGGGGAGTCCCAAAAGCAATTTCCCCATACAGTTTCTATATGGATATGTGAACAGCTACACAGAGAAAACGGATAAACAGAATTACACCAAAATTTGGCAGAAGGCAAGATCTTTACCCAGAAAGCGTTCTTTTTGTGATTTGATGTGTCTGCTCAGCTGTTTTGGAGAAATTAAGGTTCTGCAAATTAAAAAATAGAGCAATCTGATTGGTTGCAAGGGCTTTTTTTTCCCACCGGTCAGTTCGGTCCCGAGGGACCAAGCAATCACATTGGCTGGCCACATCATGAAAAAAAATGTTGTGGCCACCATTAAATGACACAGGGAATTGGTTTCAATGTCCTGAAACAAAAAAAAAAGAAGCAGTAAAGGGCGGGACTCTTATGGGGGGCCCTATGGCCCTTATTGGGGGGTTGCACAAGGACCACCCACCAGGCCGAAAATATATAGATATTATTTTCACCCTGCTTGTCCTGGGGTACTCTCGCTGGAGATTTTGAGAACCGGGGGACCCAGTGAGGCCCCCATGTGGTCCCATGGGACTTCCACAGGAGCCAGCATGGATCCATGTGGTCCTGCAAGAGAACCGCAGGAGCACAGCGATACCAAAAAAATTGAATATGAAATGCTTTTTTTGCGCATAGATGGCAGTCTCTCACCACACTCAAGCCCCATTAGGCAGGAAAACCTCTACTGCGCACAGGCTGTGCTCTTTGCTGAACTCTTCAAGGAGAGGCAAGTCCGTCAGCACACGCAAGTCCCATTATGTGGGCAATCCAGTAATACGAATAGGCTTCACTCTTTACAGAGCTTTTCATGGAGAGGCCAGTCAATCATCACACCCAGGCCCCATTACATGGACAGCCCCCTACTATGCACAGTCTTTGCCATGTACAGGACTCTTCATGCAGTGTCAGTTTTTGACCACACTCAAGTCGCATTGCATGACGAAACCCATACTTACGTTCAGAATTCATACTATATAGAGCTCTTCATGCACAAGCCAGTCCTTCCCCACACCCAAGTCCCATCATGTATCCAAGCCCCTACAATGCACAGTGTTTGCCGTGTATAGAGCTCTTCACAGAGTCCAGTCCCTCAACATAGCCAAGCTCCATTATATTGGCAAGCCTTTTCTACACACAGCCTTCATCCTGTATCAAACTCTTCATGGCAAGTCTCTACTAGGCACAGGCTTTGCCATATACAGAGTTCTTCATGCAGAGACAAGTCCGTCACCACAGCCAAACCCCATTGGGTGGCCAATGAAGAGAGAGCCTTCACCCTGTACAGAGGTCTTTATGGGGAGGCCAGTCCCTCACCACATCTATGTCCCATTACACGGCCAAGCCCCTACTATGCACAGTGTTCACTCTGTACACAGATCTTTAAGGAGAAGCCACTCCTGAATCCACCCACGCACCATTACATGGCCATGCCTCAACTACGGACAGTCTTTGCTCTGTACAGAGCTCTTGATGGAGGGGCCAGTCATTCGCCACACTCAAGCCTCACTGAGTGGGCAAACCCCTGCTACAAGCAGCTTTCACTCTGTACAGAGGTCTTTACGGAGAGGCCAGACACCAAAACCACATTACATGGACAAGGCCCTAGTACACACAGCCTTCACCCTGCACATGTGGCCTCCATCTATAATTCTGGAACCTCACAGGGACTGGGCGATATGGTGCATCATGCTGTTGTTGCTCCACACAAGCCAGACAAACTGGATGAATAGCCCACATGTGCTTCCACTTTCCAATGGTGTCATAGCTGCATTTATTATCTGACCCCCGTGAAAACTCCTTCTTGCATACGTTGCAAGTTACAAAGCAGGATAACACCTTCTTACAGCCTCCAGGAATTGAGCATTGCCACATTAAAGAATCTTTACAGCACGGATAAGCGGTCTCCTCCTTTTCTTCCTGCAACTCTTGCTCCCTCTCATCCCCTGATGCCATGTTGAACCTGATAACAATTGCAAAAATACAACACAAGATACGAGATGTTCTCAGATCAAAGTGGAAACCTCAAATGAGAATGAAAGGGTGGGAACTTCCTTAAAATGAAGCAAGACATGGACTTAAACCATCCAGAAGTCTTTGATGCATGTGACATCACTCACGTGAGACTCTCACAAACTTCTCACAGGATTGTGAAAATTAAAAACCTGGGCAATCTTTACACATTAAGAGTCAAGAGATCGTCATTAACTGGCCCAGTTTGAAAATGTCTAGGCTCAAACTTAAATAAAAAACACTCTTTCATACTAAATACAACTTTATTTTTTTATTTTTCAGCACTCGCACCGGGCTCTGCTGGAACTGCAACACAAAGTAAAACCCATTTGGAGTTTCTGCACAGGGCCTTACACTGTCTGAGGGAGTCCCATGAGAATCCCGCAGGAGCATGGAAAGCTTAAAAAAAAAATATGAATACAACTGGTAGCACACATTAATTATTAGCATTAATGCTCAATTGTGAAAATAGACTACAACATCTGAAGGCAAAATTAACATCATAGAAAAATTTGATCATTACATTTTTTGTTACGTTAGAAAAACTTAGAAATTAACTAACAAACAAAGATTAAAGTTAGATTATAGTTTGATATACAAAATAGAATACAACTTACATTAAAAACATAGAAATTCACTGAAAAACAAAGGTTAAAGTGCTGTTATAGTTAGGAATATAATTCAAGGGAAGTTATTGTTAGGTGACAATGTCAGTCATAACGTGATGTTTTAAACTCGAAAAACCACTGAAATTTGCCAGTTATAGTTAAGTAAGCTTACTATAACTTGTGCCCCCACCATACACTGCTTATGACCTTAAATATTACATCAGTTATGTTCAATGACTTCACTGATGACAGCTCAAATAACATCATTGATGATATCACTGATGACATCATCTACCCTACTACTGTTCAAATAACTGTACAAACCAATACTCCATTTGAAATATGTAAACAAGTACTAAATAGTGCAAAGCCATGTAAACCATTAATTACATGGGACACCCCTACTTCACACAATCGTCACCCTGTGCACAGCTCTTCATGGAGAGCTCACTCCCTCCACATGCTCAACCCTCATTAGGTGGCCAAGCAGCTACTGCACACAGCCATCACAATGTCCACAGCTCTTGACTGAGACCCCACTCTCTTTAGACACCCAAGCCTCTTTAGAAAGCAAGGTTTGTTGCAATAACTAACTTTTGTTAGCAGTTGAGAAGGTATAGAAACTTTGCTCTTGATGAACCTTCCTAAATACTTTTACGAGTATAGCAAACTGTTTTGAATGGATGATGTCATCAGTGATGTTATCATTGATGTTATGAATTATGTAATTTGAGATATCAGTGATGTCATTGAACATGTCATGAGTGATGCAATATGTGATATTATATTCAGTGCATGGCGGGGGCACAAGTAGTTAGCTCAGTAAACCGGTGAATTTCAGTGGCTTTCAGGTTTAAAACATCACAGTATTACTATTAAAGTAATGAGAGAAAGACAGATAGATAAATAAACCCACACGATAATATTCAATTCAAACCCACATTCTCCCACCTCCCCAGTGGCATGAACAATAGTAAATAGTAGTTATTATAGGTGTGTAAAGTTTTTTATGCTAGCAACATTGTGCAAAGTTCTTGATTTTCACACTGCAAAATTTTTGCAATTTCCCACATTCAGTTTGTTTTTTTCAAAGCAAAGTGTTTCTGTGTATTAGGGTATAATTTTAAGTACATTGCAAATTACTTTACACTCAAATAAAATTAGGCCAGGATAAATAATCTGGGCAGATTTTTTTCTCCCTTTTTACTTTTTGCAGCATAAATTGTCACAAAAGTCACAATTTTGAGGCAAATGTGGCAAAACATAAAGCTTCAAAACTTTGTGACGTTTGTGAACTTTACATAACTTGACAAAGGTTGCGATAACTACTTCTTGGCTTCACACACCCATTATTTATCAAGGTGCTAGTCAAGTGTTCTGTTAGATCTTGGGGTGCCACGTTGTAAAGGTTAGATGGGAAGGGAGTGCCTCGAAACCATTGGGAGGTGACACATGGGACTCCACCACACCGCACAAGATTGTATCACCGCAAAACTGTACACCATGCACACAAGCCTTTCACAGGAAGCAGATCCCTGAGCTACGCATTGCTCTCTGAAGATTTGGACACACAAATGACACAACAAAACGAGCGAACGTCTTCCCATCGTGGCTAAAGAAAGCAACAGAATTTGAGTGGATAAAATAGTTCAAACACTTTCCCAAGAATTGAAGATGTTAAGCATTTCACACGATTTACGTAAAAAAACACATGGCACAGTTGTTTCTGAGCTAATACTTAATGAGAAAGTAAATTATTAAGTTGTGATAGTTTTGGAGATTAATTTCAGAATATTTCCCAATGTTTGTACTAGAAATCCATTTGACAGAGGTAGAAAAGGAGAAGCATGAAAATGGGTATTATATAGACAGCTGACTGCAGAAAACTAGTAATATATCAAAGTATACAAATAAGCCTTGATATGCAATGAAAGCAACCCTGGGTATTAACAACGACAAATCAACACCCGTAATGCAGCAACCAATACCTTTAATGGCAGTTAAAAAGTGGGTATGGGCCAACACTGCGTTCCAAATCTGCAACACCAGAATTGCAGTTGTGTTCACAGGTTTATCCCCATCCTTATATATAGGCAACACTTTTGCCCACCAGATTAGAAGAGCTCAAAAGAACCTCCTGATATTATGCAGATTTTCCTACTCCACTAAGAAGGGAAGATAGAGTAAGACATAGGAAGCATTATCAATTTACAAACGAGTCATAAACTGATTAGCGACAGGCTAAAACAACACAATGCAATGTATGAAACACTGATAATAGTCAAACCTTAACCAGGTAGTAACCAGGTTCAAAGTGTAAAAGGACACCCAGAATGCAACACCAACTTCAACAATGTGACTGATGCCACTTTCAGCAGAGGAGGAAAAGGAGAAAATATTTCACGATCTTATGCCAATGTGCGGAGGATTATAGGAAGTACATTCTCTGCAAGCAATATTTGAAAACACTGATGAGAGCAGGCAGTAATAGGCAGAAACAATACAGTCAGGAAACTCAAGCACAGTTCCTGTGTGCACTACACTTGGCACTGGATGCCACCAATTCACTACCACTGAGACTCTGGCATTTAGCACATTGTGCTTCAGGATCATTCAACATGATCCTGTTTTCAACAACCATCAGAATCAAATCATACATTGTATTTCCAAGCAAACCAGCAGATTTGGGGCGCACAAATATTTTCTGGGGTTGCACATTTTGATACCCCCTCCAACATTCAGTGCATACTTAGAACAGATATCAAAATATCGAGTGACCAAATATCATTCTATTCGAATATCATATCCAGAATACAGACAAACACAATTTCGCAAAAGTAAGTACATATAGAAAGGTATACATTTACTATTTTTAACTCCACATCTTTCTACTTTGAAAATATATGGAGTTCAGAATAGAAAATGTATATCTAGTTCCATCTACGAACCTTCACAATGTTATGGCAGATGGTATCTTGGATGCAATATACTGGGAGAACACTTCAGAAACAGGGAAAGACCGCCCTCTTCCAACATGCAAGAGATGTGTAATGCGGAGCTTGTCATCGAAGGCCTAGTGGCACATTATAATGGGAGCACATGTGACTACTACATATTATTCAGCCTGCATGACCAGCTTGCAAAATGAAATCTAAGAAATGGCTTTTAATTAAGTGAGTCAATATCACTTACAACACTTACTTGTTGTATCTCACATGCAGGTACCTATGCCCATGCCATGTGCCCATACCTCATGGCATGCTACATGAATCCCCTGAAGCGAAGAGAACACAGATGCAATGCCTCACGCAAACTAGATCAGAGGTAGACCATAATTTTGGGAATTTTGAAGGAGAGATTCTGATGGTAACAGAAAGGTAAACAAGCCCAGGATTATGATACAAGCACCTATTACAAAACCATCGTCATGTGTGCAGTGTTACCCAACATTGCAATAAGGAATGATTCACAGCCTGAAATGGATGATGATTCAACCCCACACACCACTAACACCCATTCCAGCCAGGATTCATTGACAGCTGCAGAGGGTATGGCTTACTGGACTGATGTGACCAATTATTACGTTTGAGGTGGGAAACATACATAGGTTAGGAAATAAATGCTCAAGTGTGACAGAAATGTTGTTTATGTATTATTTCTGTTTATTCATAAGTGCAAAACAACTTAACAAATTGACATTTGTAACCTGTACTCTATTACTATGAGTACATAATAAAATGAAGAATTGCACACTCAACTGTATTTTAAAAATTATGTACAGATAAAGGAAATAGAGCAATGGTCTATTGACTCTACACTCTGCCTACATGAAGCCTCTTACTTGTGGGGTATCTGTCAGGGCTTGGACCTTCACCACCCTAGATCCTTGTGCATTGCCACTCAAACTATAGACCACCTTTCTCACCTTAGCTGAAAGTGCACGCCGGACAGAGGCATTGGTCATCTGCAGCTCCTCCAGTGCTGATGTGATCTGGGCAAGTTCCCTCGACTCATCAGCAAGTTTGAATTTACGTCTGCATAGAACAGAGGTAGAAGTGGCCTGTTCGTCAACAGAATAACCAAAGGTGTGTGATAGGCTGTTAATGCTTTGCTGTTGATTTTGCAGTGTGTCAGACTGTGTATATACATTTCCCCATAGAGAAGATAAAGCCTGACACATGTCACTAACACTATGTGTGATGGTGTCAAACCCATTTGAGACATTATTGTTGAGGTTGCCCACACGTCTCTCCAAAACCTGCAGAGCACTTAGCTGCCTCTGCTGCATGTTCAGCATTGCTTTCTCAACCCCCCTGAAATGTCCAGCTGTTCGAGTTCTTCTAACATCCTCAACTGGCAATGCTCGGTTAGCCTTTATGTTCTGCCTGAATTTCCTAGCTAATCGCTGCTTTGGGTAGACAGGTGGTAAAGCTGGTTCTTCTGCCAGGAATGGGAGAGCAGGTATAGATGGTTTTGCTGCCCTGAGTGGGGTAGGTAATATATCTTTTGTTGGAGATTGGGCTGCTATTGATGCAGGAGTCACATGTGTCAGCAGATGAGGAGCTGCCAGTCGTCCACTTCCAGTTGTTCCTGCAGTTTTGGTGTTGTCAACATGTGTCTGCATATCATTGTGGTCGTCAAGATAAACAAGTGAATCTGTTGGGAAGGAAGACTGTATGGTGCATGTCAGAGGGCAGTGCCAGTTATGGCATATATATACATTCTGCACCAGCAACATCAAAATACCCTATCCCCTTCAGCCTCCACTCTTATTACAGGACATGAAGAAGAAAGAAACACTCTAAAATGCCTACTCTTCAATGCAACATTCATGAACAAAAAGCACTTTAGCATATTTGACCTACTCTCAGAAACAACACCGGTCCTCACCTACATTACATAAACATGGCTCAGCCAAGATTCTGCACTTACATGGCATGAAGCCATCTCTCCTAATTTTCGCATCCCAAATAGAAAAATCGTATTGGCAAAACAGGAAGAGGCCTAGCTGTCATGCATAAAAAACACTACAAATAACAATCATTGAAAATCTCACCATGGACGGCTGTGAATCCTTGATGATAAGATGTCACCCAACTCTAACTATTGCCTACTCCTTGCTCTTTATTTACCACCACACAGCAATACCAACTTTAAAGATCATCTACTTGATACAGTAACCAATACCCATTTGGAGCACCAAAATCTATACATTCTAGGAGACCTCAACATATGGTTTGAAAAGAAGAATCTAACAGCAACCACAACTATCACATCCAATCTTGAAGCCTTCAACCTACAACAAATCGTTTCTAGCCCAACTCACTGTGCAGGACACACTCTAGATGTTATATTTTTACCTCTAGAACAAGCCACAGTTACAGACAACTCAGTAGTAAGCTGGAGCAACAACAAAATCATCACCTTCAGGATCCACACACCTATCAATATAAACACTTCGGAGACAACAAAAACCATCAACAACAAATGCTCGTTCAGACAATGGAAAAAACTATGGGCCTGATTTAGATCTCGGTGGACAGATAACTTCTTCACAACAGTGAAGGATATCCTATTCACAGAATTAAAAATCCCATGATATCCTATGGAGTAGCCCGCCCACCGACACCTAAATCAGGCCCTTTACATCCAGCAACTCAACACCCACTTTGGAAAAAACCCAATAAACATGGGAGCAAAAGACATACACACCTTCTACAACTGGATCTCCGCTACACTGGACAAACAAATACCAACAAAAACCACATCCAGAGTTGACCACAAAAAGAACTCAACATGGTTTAATGACAAAATAAAATGAATGAACACAACTCAACATACTGCAATGCAAATGGTGAAAATCATGAGATGAAACATACAAAAGCATGCTACAGCACTATATCAGAGCCTACAAAAGAGCCATCAGAACCACAAAAAAACACCACTAATTCACACGCATAACTGAAGCAGACTGCCCTTCCAAAGAACTCCATACAATTCTAACAGAATTCTGTCATGCAGGGTTCCAAACACACACAAATACCATGATCACAAGACTTCTGTAACAATATATCCAATGAATTAATCTAAAAAATTTCAATGATTTGAAAATTACCTGAAGGAGAACACGGGCAACACCACAACAATATGTGACCAAACCACCACAGAAAAAGACAACTATAACTATCCATCAATGCATACCTACAATACCCTGTCACAAAAAGATTTCCTCTATATTATTATTGCAGCCAGATCATCAGGATCATAATCAGGCCCAGCACAGCCAAGAATCTTTAGAGATATCCTTCGCTCAACCTGTGCGGGAGGTAGCCAAATGCCTACTCATCAAGTCTCTTGAACTAGGTTAATTCCCATCTGAGCTCAAAACCTCCTACATCGGACCTCTCCTCTAAATTAAAAACCTTTACTCATCTGATCCAGCAAATTATGGGCCCATACCAAATGGACAATTCTTAGTAAAACATTCAGAAAGAGCAGTATTTACTCAATTCTCTAATTTTACAGAACATTATGGCTTGCTGCCAGACCAACAGTCTGGTTTCAGGCAGAGGCAAGGAGTTATTCATTATATTCATCTGGGATGATTTAAAACTGAATGTGGACAAAAATGGAGTAGCTGCATTATTACTTCTGGACTTGTTGGCTGCATTTAACACTGTCCACCAGCACACCCTACTGCAAAGTCTTCACAATTTTGGAATCCATGAAAATGTTTGAAAATGGATTACTTCTTATCTCACAGATAGACAAAGTGTAGTCTACCTACCCCCTTTCCCATCACCTCTTCACCCATAACACTGTGCGCTCCTCAGGCGTCCATCATATCCCCTTTATTATTCAACATCCATCTAACTTCTTTACCAAATCTAATTAAATCTTGCAACCTCACTTGTTACAAATATGCAAGTGACATCCAAATCAATTTAAAAATGAATAGCCTCAAAGACCTCTAAAATTCAGAACTTGATGACTGACTTTGAACCATAAGCACATGGAGGATGAAGAACCATCTAAAGCTCAACGTTGCAAAGACAGCGATTATGACATGCAGACAATGGCAAAACTACCAGCCTACAGCCAAATGGCATAAGGAACTTCAAACACCTCCGACATCGTCAAGAGAAGTTAGAAACCTAGGTGGAACCATGGATTAAGATTCATCCTTTATACCTCATGCTAACAACAACACAAAGAGTGCCTTCTACACAATGAAAGTACTACAGCACATCTCTTTACCTTGCATACCAACATAAACTGCAGGTCATCCTCACAATCTCCAAGGCTGACTATGCCAACAGCCCATACCTTGGTGCACCCGCATTCATTATACGCAAAATACAAATCATCCAAAAAACGCTGCTGCAATGCTTCTTCTCTGCCTTCACTCAAGAGACGCCCAACCCCTCTCCTGCAATCGCTTCACTTGCTACCTATAGCTAGAAGGGCAATGTTCAAGGCACTCTGCATTGTCCACAAGGCCTCCCAAAGGAAAGGACCGCTATACCTACAAGTCAAATTTAAACAAAACAAAACAAACCGAACCGAACGCTGCACTCCAGGCTTGCACTACTTATCATTGTACCACCTAAGAAATCTGTAGGAGGCCCTGCTTTCTCAGTATAAGCTGCCAGGCTCTGGAACTCACTACTGGCCAACATTAAAAGCACACAGGAGCATATAGACTCTGAAGATAGTTGAAAACTTGGCTATTTCTTAGATAAATGCACTAGCTGCAGACAGAAAACAATCACACCCTCAAGTGCAATCCTCAGCTTATAACCCACAAAGTGCAAACAACTCGACCAGCAAACTGCTTTCATTTTGCAGGTAAGCAAAAAAGTGCTTACCTTTTGGTCACCCTAACATTATATAGTGATGTACTTCCATATATAACTGTTATGGCCCACAATAATACTAAAACCATAATAAACAGCAGTCAGCAACAAATTGCAGCTTATACCTATTAAATTCATATATTACATATCTGCTATGAGGGTTGTCTATCACCAGCACTGTACAGTCAAAAAAACAAACATCACCAAACGAACAGGCATGGAATAACAGAAGAGATCTGTCACACATTACTGGACAGTTTTGGAGGACTTTAATATAGTCCATTCACTCCAGGTCCCAAATATCTATACAATCTGACCACTTCTTTACATCAAACGTAGAAACTCAGATATTGGATCACAATAAAAGTGCCCAACTCTCCAGATCTCTCCACTTTTCTCTCCCTCCAACCATGCCAGCTCAGGACCACAACTGTACACAAATCTCAGTTTGACAACCCAGGGCAGTGACCGACTAAGCAGACTATATCATATGAAATACCATAAAGGGACCAACAGAGCTGTTCAAAGCTAATAGCATACTGAAAACCATAAAACTGACATAAAACCATCTCTTACACTTAATCATTCAATACATTGCTATACGCTGCATCCCATAACACAACAACCGCACGTTGGTGGCTATTTCCCACGGCATGGAAACACTTCCCACATAGGATCAAAACAAAAACAACATTCTTCCTTCCAACATATACCCTACATGGTGTAGGCAAGCACTTCAGTGCCTTACACAGGGGTAGTAAGCAATATATAAATGCTGCAATACCATACAAAAGGCATGCCACATGGCCTACCCTCATTGGTGCTTTTGATGACATAATAATTACATGAATGGTACAGCATGCACATAGCACTTGAGTAGACATAAGCATTGGCCCTGTGGTAATATCCCTAATAAACATTACATTCTGTCTGTGAAAGTCCATGCTTCTGGACTACAGGTACCATATAATGAACTATACTATTACTATCTCTCTCAAAAGTTAGTGTATGTACCTTCTTAGTAATTGCACTTGCCAGCATTTTGTTGGGCATGCTTCCTAGGGTAGAAACTAATATTGCTATATATAAAGGGGGTGTCACCTATCAGTGAACATTCCTGGGCAGATAGATGTACCTTGTTCATTCCTGCAACTGCCTCTGGTGTCAAAGCACCCTCAATGAGCTCCTCTGTGACAGGTAGGGGTGGATGCATCCAGTTCTTCTAGTGGTCTCCTGCTTCCTGCTGGCTGCACTCATTTTGGTACGTGGCTGAAGGTGATGCCACATTTTCCTAACTTCACCCATTGTTCATTTGATGACACTTACAGCATTCCTTCTCTGCTTGATGGGTGTTTTGTGGTGGATTAAGGAACAGAGAGAGAAGATTTTCCAAACAATTCCTCATTTTCCTGCACACATTTCTCCACAACAGTTTAAAGTTCATGATCTGCTAATGTCCTCCTTCTTTTATATGGTTCTTGGGTTATAATAGAGCTAGAGTGTTTTTTTAGTCTGCATCTCTGCTGATGTCCACTTTTGGTGCACTCCTTGTATTTGCGTTGTTGTCTGTAACTGCCAACTCTCCTGAGTTGTTGTGCCATTTACAATTTGTTGATTTGGCGCACTGTAGGAAAGTAGATTATTAGTAGGTGGTGGTATTCACCTTCAGCTAGTAATAATACCACAATCACTAATAGGTCCAGTCAAGTCTCAATCCTTGTTCAACCCTTGGTAGCTTGGCCAATGAGCAGTCAGGCTTAACTTAGGAGACAGGTATGTGTAAAGCATTTAATATCACCAAAACAGTAAATAAGTAAAAGGCACAAATTAATAAGAATACAACACCAATTTATTAAATGAGAATATTTTTACCTTTTAAATGACACCAAAAGAACAAATATCCAATGTTGGGAACCAGAGATATGAATTTTTAAAGATTAAATTAAAAATTGTGCATTCTCTCGCCAAAAAGCTTAAAGCGTCTTTCGCACCTATCTCCTCGCGCTGGACTGGGACAAAGTCAAAGTTTTAGGCCACCGCAATGGAGCTCAGGTCAGATAAGCTCAGTGCTAGGTCCCGGTCAAAATTTTACCTTCAAATTCAGTCATTTTCTTGAAGCTTTTCTCTCGTCGTCGTGCTTCTCAGATCCAAAACTCTATTCAACGATGGCAGCCTGCTGCAGTGCGTTGCCTCTATGAGTCTCTGGGAGTCTTTGTCCTCGATGGAGAGGAGTTCTGGAGCTTTCAGCAGCACTGACCAGCACGGTCAAGCCGATACGCAAGTCGATGTCGGCGCCTTGACACTACATCAAGCAAGTCTCTTCCTGGAGCTTTTCTGCAAAACTTTACAGAATGTTTCTTTCTTTGCAGATGTTGTAGTTTCTTGGATCCTTTGTGGAAAATAAGTATCCACTAACTCAGTCCAAGGATTCAGAGACTCTGGATTGGTTCTTGGGGGCTAGGACTCAATTTCCAACAATGCACATGCACAGTCCAGAAAAATCCAGTTGTAACTGGTCAGTTGGAGTGTTCCTCTCGTTGGGCTTGCAGGGGACTTCTTCCATCTTTGCTGTACCTGTTGCTGATAAAGGAGTCCATTCCCTTTCCTCCAAGTCAGGCACAGCCTTTTCTTTGTGGAGCCTTGAGAGAGCAGCAGGTGCAGATCTTTTGAATGCAAGCCTTCTGTGGCGCAATCCAAGAGTCCAACAGGTCAGTCCTTCTTCTTCTTTTGTTCCAGGCAGTGCTCTGATGTTCTCTTGCAGCTCTCCCCTATTTATCCTCCATTCTGGGCTGGCAAGAGGGGGTGGGCACCCCAACCAACAGGGGTAAAGTTAACTCCCTCTGCTAAGACCACTTGTTGCCAAGTGTGGCATATTTTTGACCCTGAATGCACCGTTTTCACAAATATCAAAATGGAGAAAATCTCTCCTTGGAGTGTATGTTTATGTAACCGAATCCAAAGGTGCAGCTAACAACTCACTACAATCCCCTTCACACCCCTCTCCTAATCTAATTGGGGGGCTCCTATCTGGCTCGGGATCAGTAAGCAATTCTCTTCCAGCCAAATGCTGTATTGTTTAAGCCCCAGGCCTCTTCACACCTACTCAGGAGGCAGCTTGGCTCAGGCTGTCAAAGGCTGACCAATCAGAAGAAGCTACTACTGGGCTGCTTTAGGTAACCTCTGGATAGTAAGTTCTTAAAAAATACTTTCCTGTGCCAGTTAGAATAAATCTGACCTTGGCAAATTGTTGGATTTATTGTAACCACTAATTTGACACTTTGAATGATATTGCTAGCTAGCTCCCAATCAAAGAGGGAAATACGACTTTGGCTGTTTTTCCCTACCAGGACTTATAAAACATCTTTTATATCATCCTTGCTCTTTATAACAATGCACCCTACCCTTTGGGGAAGACGTTAGCAATAATGTATAAGTTAAACAAAGGTAAGGTAGTTTTAGGCTTTGGAAGTACTTTTAATTCCAAAGTCAAATTGGGACATATTTTCATTTAAATCCACCCTCTAAAGCAGGTCTGGCTTTAAAATGACACCAGACACCACAGCAGTATCACTTAAGTGCATTAAATCCACTGGGGTCTCTAAACCTACATGCCCTGACATATAATAGGTACTTACAGGTAGGTTGTCTTGGCCAATTAGAATTATACAAATTACCATATACTTTAGAGGGCAGAGCATTGGCCCTGGGCCAGGTTAGCAGACCTCAGGGCACCTTCAGAGTTAGTAATCACCAGCATCAGTCAAAACATTGGGGTGATCAGGGCAAAAAAGAATGACTTTCCTACATGTACCAAATCTTATGGAATCACTATGCAAGCCCGGAACCTCTACATTAATAAAACTTACAAACTCACACTTTGCAAGTCACAAAAAATCATTAAGTATTTAATCTAGGCCATAATTACTAACACGAGGACCGACTCTTTAGAACATTCTGTTCAGTTTTGCAAACCATCAGAAATCTATTAATTCTTGGATCAATACTAAAAATAAGGCTGGTATATTAGATATTGCAGAGGTCTCTAGGGATGCAATCTTAGATCCATTGGGGCAGCGCTCTCAATCTATTCTATATTTCTCTGTGCTTTAAAGCCTAGATGGGTTTAAACTAAAAAAAATGTAAATTGTTCCCCAAATTAGAATTTGCCAGCTACAACTGAACTTAAATATGAACTGAGCTCCTCTTGTATCACTACTACCAAAAACACAACATCCACCTTTCTTCATTAAAAGCACTGCTAAGAGCAGGGTATGATTTGTAGATTATGTTTGCTGATGAGCTATAATGGCGATATATTCAGTTATAATTTCCTTTTGAACTTGCTTTAGAACCTAAAAGGCTGCTAAGGAGATGTTAGCAATCCATCTCCATAAATCAGAGGTAGAAATTGCTTTCTCTGTCTTGACCTTCAGTACCCAGGGCACTGCCCTTGCTACTCCTCGGGTCAAGGAGGCTGTAGTGAAATAAAGAGGAAGAGCCCTGTTTACCTCTTGTTGTATCACACCTCGTCATGACACTGCCCATTCAGCAGGAAATCGAAGACTATTTGTGGCTACTGTTGGGACGACCAAACCTTTGATGTCATTGGCAGTCCAACAGGACCTAGAGCTGAGCCACTTACAGTCCTTATGCCATCTGGTAAATAAACATCTATCTAACAATCTTCCTTTCAGTTTGCATTCGACCGATGGTCTTCTACGCAGGTGTTTAGTGCGCCAAAGAGTGCTAAAACTCAAGCGCATCCACCAAAGACAGGGAAATATATCTACATTATATTATTATCATAATTTTTATACTTCTGAGTAGTACTAATGATGGGAGTTAAGAGTTTGAGTATTTTTTGCAGAGGAACTCGCTGATTTAAAGTCCAGTCAACCACTTGTAAATAGACTGCACTGGATTAATTTGCTGCCATATAGAGTTGTGGTATTTCCCTGACATACTGTGCAGAGGGAACCAGCTATACTCTGGAAAAGGGGTGTAGGAGACACTAAATGTCTGGGGGGAGAGGAACAGCCCTGGGAACTCTCCACAGAACCCATACAAAGTACCCGTCGTCTGCGAGTCGCAGGCTCCGATAAACGTATACAATTGCATAGTTATGTGAAAAAGTGATATAATGATAAAGGTGAGCATGTAATCTCAGTTTGCAAGTATGCTTTATTGTTTTTTACATTCTACAAAGTGAAAAAACATGAACCTTGAATCATCATGCACCAAGCAAACAAGGGTTGTAGGGAAAATAATAAAGAATAAACAAAATGTTCTTAGCGACATTCCTAAACCTCAAAATGCAAATGGGATAATCATAAACCATTCTTTCTTGCTGCAGTCTCCTCCTGCCTTTATTCCCTTAACTGAAAAAGTTAAAGGGCTTAGAAACAGTGCTATTAAAGAACCCTTGACTGGACCTCCAGTTGGCAATTCCCTTGGGTTAGCAGACTGCTACTAGATGTGCTCCCGTGTATAGGTTTCAGCCAAAAAACTACAAGGTTTTTCATCTAATAAGTTGTTCCATTTTCAATAAGACATTGGGTTATTAGTTTTTTTTTCCACCGGTGTTTTATATTGCAAACTTGACGTGAAGGTATTGAAGTGCTTTACAGGAGCACCACTTACACTACATAAGGACACATTAATTTTTTGTAGGAACAGGTAGACTAAGGGCCTTATTATGAGTTTGGCAGTGCTGGAGCGGGACAGCCCCGCTCCTCCACTGCCAATACCGTGTGCAACTTTTTTCGTCACTGGCGAACAGTTCTTTGGGGGTCCAATGACAGTGCCTATAAAAAAGGCACCGCAATGGGAAAGTCAAAGCAGGTTCCTGCAGGGCATGGACTGTAAAGTCCATGCCCTGCAGGAACAGTGGGTGCATGCAGACAGGGGGGCATACCATGGGCCCCCCTACATGCATCCCCTGATGCAAAGGCAACATTGTTTCCTCTCCACCACCGTTTTCATGGCGGGTGGTTGGATCACTGGTGCAGCGGTAGCCGCACCGCCACCGTAGGTTTGGCGGTCTATCAGACCGCCAAACTCATAAGAAGATCCTTAGTGATTCGCCCAGAATCTCAAGGACTCAAAACTTGTTTCCCAGCTCCAATATTGGCGCCTCTAGCCATTGCAACACATCCTTTCCCTGCCTGCCTCTGACCGTCCACCTCAAGTAATAATCACAATCGTTGTCAGGGTGAACCCTCAAAGTCACCAAATTAGCCTAAGCTCAATCTCCAGATAGCCATGATACATATCAGAAATGCTTAACTTAGGGCAACGTGTATTTATGCTGTATCAAAACAGTAATAAATTGAAATGTGAACCAGTAAAAATCCTGAACCAAATTAGAAAAATAGAGTAGAAACTATTAAAAAATATGATACAAAAATGACCAAATCAGGGTGGGGGAACACCTTTGGACAAAATCCGCTATGTATTCTAAGAAAACACTGTGTGCTTGATAATGTGCCAATAAAACCAATAAAAAAGAGTTATAAAAAAAATTAGAAAAATCCAATAAGGGGAACCAGAGATATTGTTTTTATAAGTATTATGTAGAAATAGCTCTAAAAAGCTCAAAGCACCAATGATAGTCAATGCTTGCAATTGACCTGGACCTAAGTGCAATTTAAAGCTGAGCATAAAGGGGCACAGGTCAGATACCAGGCATGGACGGAAAAATTTATTCAGCATGTGGAATCAGTGGAATTTGTTAATTCCCCATTGCTCTTGTAAAGCGGAATTAGTTTTAAACTCTTCTGCTCCAGGAGGAATTCATCAGCAGTAATTTTTTGTTTCTAATAGGGCTGGAAGAGGGAGCTGTCCCTCTATGTTTGAAAATCACTGCAGAATAAAGTTTAATCTGAGGTGTTTTTTAAACATAGGGGGACTGCTCCCTCTTGCAGCCCTGTTAAGAAACAAACAACCACTGCAGTGCACACTCTTGGCGCCCTTATATACTCTGCAGTAGTTGCTGCAGAGTATGTAAGGGAGCCGAGGGGTATGCACTGCAGTGATTTTTAAACACAGAGGGACTGTTCCCTCTTCCCACCCTGTTAAAAAATCACTACAGTGCATACCCTTCGGCACATTTGCGCACTCTGCAGTATTTACTGCAGAGTATGGAAGGGCGCTGAGGGGTATGCACTGCAAAGTGAAACCACAGCACACCACTCGGCAGAGCCACCCTTACATACTGTGCAGTAATCACTGCAGAGTATATAAAGGTGCAGAGTGGCATTTGACTGCACTATGTTCTTTGCGCAAAATGTATTCTCGCATCCATTTTTAGACGCGAGAGTGCATTTTGCACTAAGAAATTAGCACCAAATACCCACTCCGCCCCACCGTGGAATTCTCATAGAATTTTAATGCAATTCTGTGGAATCAAATTCCACCAATTCTGCCCTCCCCTATCGGATACACCAACCATGTTTGCCCTGGTCAAAGATTGTACCTTCTGACTTGATTCCTTTAAGTCTCATTCCACCACAGAAGTACAGCTATAAAGTCCCCCTGGACCTCGCAGGAGACACTTAAGAGACTTACAGGGTGCCAGGCAGAGCCCAACAGCAGCTTCCATTCCAGGTCCACTTGCACTGGTTACCTGGGCAGTTGCTGGAAAGGCCTCTTTTAGCTTGTTGTGCCCCTGTCACTTGAGCACGTGGTCAGTCCACTTTTTTGTCCTGTCTACAAAAGGCAAAAACAACAGTTGATGGACAGAATGCAGAACAATGTCATACATTCACCCCAGTACAGAGATCTGGGCCTAAATACATCGTTTTTTTGCTCACCATGCCATTCCAGTTTGAACCCAGCCATATGCAAATCAGTCTTGACCCTGTGCCTCATGGGAACAGTCCAGCCCGAACTGCCAAGCCAGGTCCTCCCTGGACTGGAAACAAGCATCCTAGGGACGGTTTCGGGGTTTCACCCCTCTTCAGCCAGGATAGCTTGATTCCAGTGGCATGGAGAGCACGGGACCCACGTCTGGGCATACCCGTCCCACTCGGGTGACAAATGCAAAAACAACAGTTGATGGACAGAATGCAGAACAATGTCATACATTCACCCCAGTACAGAGATCTGGGCCTAAATCCATCGTTTTTTGCTCACCATGCCATTCCAGTTTGAACCCAGCCATATGCAAATCAGTCTTGACCCTGTGCCTCATGGGAACAGTCCAGCCCGAACTGCCAAGCCAGGTCCTCCCTGGACTGGAAACAAGCATCCTAGGACCGGTTTCGGGTTTCACCCTCTTCAGCCACAATAGCTTGATTCCAGTGGCATGGAGAGCACGGACCCACGTCTGGGCATACCCGTCCCACTCGGGGTGACAAATGCAAAAACAACAGTTGATGGACAGAATGCAGAACAATGTCATACATTCACCCCAGTACAGAGATCTGGGCCTAAATCCATCGTTTTTTGCTCACCATGCCATTCCAGTTTGAACCCAGCCATATGCAAATCAGTCTTGACCCTGTGCCTCATGGGAACAGTCCAGCCCGAACTGCCAAGCCAGGTCCTCCTGGACTGGAAACAAGCATCCTAGGACCGGTTTCGGGGTTTCACCCTCTTCAGCCAGGATAGCTTGATTCCAGTGGCATGGAGAGCACGGGACCCACGTCTGGGCATACCCGTCCCACTCGGGGTGACAAATGCAAAAACAACAGTTGATGGACAGAATGCAGAACAATGTCATACATTCACCCCAGTACAGAGATCTGGGCCTAAATCCATCGTTTTTTTGCTCACCATGCCATTCCAGTTTGAACCCAGCCATATGCAAATCAGTCTTGACCCTGTGCCTCATGGGAACAGTCCAGCCCGAACTGCCAAGCCAGGTCCTCCTGGACTGGAAACAAGCATCCTAGGACCGGTTTCGGGTTTCACCCTCTTCAGCCAGGATAGCTTGATTCCAGTGGCATGGAGAGCACGGGACCCACGTCTGGGCATACCCGTCCCACTCGGGGTGACAAATGCAAAAACAACAGTTGATGGACAGAATGCAGAACAATGTCATACATTCACCCCAGTACAGAGATCTGGGCCTAAATCCATCGTTTTTTTGCTCACCATGCCATTCCAGTTTGAACCCAGCCATATGCAAATCAGTCTTGACCCTGTGCCTCATGGGAACAGTCCAGCCCGAACTGCCAAGCCAGGTCCTCCCTGGACTGGAAACAAGCATCCTAGGACCGGTTTCGGGGTTTCACCCCTCTTCAGCCAGGATAGCTTGATTCCAGTGGCATGGAGAGCACGGGACCCACGTCTGGGCATACCCGTCCCACTCGGGGTGACAAATGCAAAAACAACAGTTGATGGACAGAATGCAGAACAATGTCATACATTCACCCCAGTACAGAGATCTGGGCCTAAATCCATCGTTTTTTTGCTCACCATGCCATTCCAGTTTGAACCCAGCCATATGCAAATCAGTCTTGACCCTGTGCCTCATGGGAACAGTCCAGCCCGAACTGCCAAGCCAGGTCCTCCCTGGACTGGAAACAAGCATCCTAGGACCGGTTGCGGGGTTTCACCCCTCTTCAGCCAGGATAGCTTGATTCCAGTGGCATGGAGAGCACGGGACCCACGTCTGGGCATACCCGTCCCACTCGGGGTGACAAATGCAAAAACAACAGTTGATGGACAGAATGCAGAACAATGTCATACATTCACCCCAGTACAGAGATCTGGGCCTAAATCCATCGTTTTTTGCTCACCATGCCATTCCAGTTTGAACCCAGCCATATGCAAATCAGTCTTGACCCCGTGCCTCATGGGAACAGTCCAGCCCGAACTGCCAAGCCAGGTCCTCCCTGGACTGGAAACAAGCATCCTAGGACCGGTTTCGGGTTTCACCCTCTTCAGCCAGGATAGCTTGATTCCAGTGGCATGGAGAGCACGGGACCCACGTCTGGGCATACCCGTCCCACTCGGGGTGACAAATGCAAAAACAACAGTTGATGGACAGAATGCAGAACAATGTCATACATTCACCCCAGTACAGAGATCTGGGCCTAAATCCATCGTTTTTTTGCTCACCATGCCATTCCAGTTTGAACCCAGCCATATGCAAATCAGTCTTGACCCTGTGCCTCATGGGAACAGTCCAGCCCGAACTGCCAAGCCAGGTCCTCCCTGGACTGGAAACAAGCATCCTAGGACCGGTTTCGGGGTTTCACCCCTCTTCAGCCAGGATAGCTTGATTCCAGTGGCATGGAGAGCACGGGACCCACGTCTGGGCATACCCGTCCCACTCGGGGTGACAAATGCAAAAACAACAGTTGATGGACAGAATGCAGAACAATGTCATACATTCACCCCAGTACAGAGATCTGGGCCTAAATCCATCGTTTTTTTGCTCACCATGCCATTCCAGTTTGAACCCAGCCATATGCAAATCAGTCTTGACCCTGTGCCTCATGGGAACAGTCCAACCCGAACTGCCAAGCCAGGTCCTCCCTGGACTGGAAACAAGCATCCTAGGACCGGTTTCGGGGTTTCACCCCTCTTCAGCCAGGATAGCTTGATTCCAGTGGCATGGAGAGCACGGGACCCACGTCTGGGCATACCCGTCCCACTCGGGCTGACAAATGCAAAAACAACAGTTGATGGACAGAATGCAGAACAATGTCATACATTCACCCCAGTACAGAGATCTGGGCCTAAATCCATCGTTTTTGCTCACCATGCCATTCCAGTTTGAACCCAGCCATATGCAATCAGTCTTGACCTCAGTGCTCATGGGAACAGTCCAGCCTCGAACTGCCAAGCCAGGTCCTCCCTGGACTGGAAACAAGCATCCTAGGACCGGTTTCGGGGTTTCACCCTCTTCAGCCAGGATAGCTTGATTCCAGTGGCTCACTTTGCCACTGGATTCAAGCAAGCCTGGCTGATGATGGCTGAAATGCCAGAAACCGTCCTAGGATGCTTGTTTCCGGTCCAGGGAAGACATGGTTTGGCAGTTCGGGCTGACTGTTCCCATGAGGCACAGGGTCAGACTGATTTGCATATGGCCATGTCTGAACTGGGGTGGTGGAGTGAGCTAAAGAATGATGATGGATTAAACCCAGATCAGTTGACTGGGGGTGAGTGTTTGATTGGCTCAAACGCTCCGTCCATCATCCCTTTTGTATCGCTTTGGTCGCCCTAAGTTGGCGGGGGTATGCCCAGACGTGGGTCCCTTGCTCACTTTGCCACTGGATTCAAGCAGGCCTGGCTGATGACGGCTGAAATGCCAGAAACCGGTCCTAGTATGCTTGTTTCCGGTCCAGGGAAGACATGGTTTGGCAGTTCGGGCTGGACTGTTCCCATGAGGCACAGGGTCAGACTGATTTGCATATGGCCATGTCTGAACTGGGGTGGTGGAGTGAGCTAAAGAATGATGATGGATTAAACCCAGATCAGTTGACTGGGGGTGAGTGTTTGATTGGCTCAAACGTTCCGTCCATCATCCCCTTTTGTATCGCTTGGTCGCCCTAAGTTGGCGGGGGTATGCCCAGACGTGGGTCCCTTGCTCACTTTGCCACTGGATTCAAGCAAGCCTGGCTGATGATGGCTGAAATGCCAGAAACCGGTCCTAGGATGCTTGTTTCCCGGTCCAGGGAAGACATGGTTTGGCAGTTCGGGCTGGACTGTTCCCATGAGGCACAGGGTCAGACTGATTTGCATATGGCCATGTCTGAACTGGGGTGGTGGAGTGAGCTAAAGAATGATGATGGATTAAACCCAGATCAGTTGACTGGGGGTGAGTGTTTGATTGGCTCAAACGCTCCGTCCATCATCCCCTTTGTATCGCTTTGGTCGCCCTAAGTTGGCGGGGGTATGCCCAGACGTGGGTCCCTTGCTCACTTTGCCACTGGATTCAAGCAAGCCTGGCTGATGACGGCTGAAATGCCAGAAACCGGTCCTAGGATGCTTGTTTCCGGTCCAGGGAAGACATGGTTTGGCAGTTCGGGCTGGACTGTTCCCATGAGGCACAGGGTCAGACTGATTTGCATATGGCCATGTCTGAACTGGGGGTGGTGGAGTGAGCTAAAGAATGATGATGGATTAAACCCAGATCAGTTGACTGGGGGTGAGTGTTTGATTGGCTCAAACGTTCCGTCCATCATCCCCTTTGTATCGCTTTGGTCGCCCTAAGTTGGCGGGGGTATGCCCAGACGTGGGTCCCTTGCTCACTTTGCCACTGGATTCAAGCAAGCCTGGCTGATGACGGCTGAAATGCCAGAAACCGGTCCTAGGATGCTTGTTTCCGGTCCAGGGAAGACATGGTTTGGCAGTTCGGGCTGGACTGTTCCCATGAGGCACAGGGTCAGACTGATTTGCATATGGCCATGTCTGAACTGGGGTGGTGGAGTGAGCTAAAGAATGATGATGGATTAAACCCAGATCAGTTGACTGGGGGTGAGTGTTTGATTGGCTCAAACGTTCCGTCCATCATCCCCTTTTGTATCGCTTCTGTCTACAAAAGGCAGCACGTCCAGTCCTTCAGGGCTCCTCTTAGGTCACAGATAGCAGTATAGTTCTCTACTGTTCTTCTTCAGGTCCAGGAGTGTTCTGAAGTGGGTGACTGGAGGTGCCACATTTATGCCTACCATGAGCTAGTGGGTGGGAAAGACTCCTTGGCACACAGTAACCAATGTGGCCAATCCTGCCCACTTTGGGCCTTTTCAAGATGACAAAACACTAAGCGTGGGCTCTGAGAGCTGCGTGTGTGTGTTTGGAGTGTACTATGGTAATCCTAGCATCCTTTCACATCTAACACTAAAATCCAATTTCAGGCACCCACTTTATCCCCAATAAACCGAGAGACAGAAGTCTGGTAGGAAAAAAGGAGGGTTTTCTAAAACCCAGACACTGGATACACAAGAGTTGGCTTGGCATCCTCTTTCTCCCTTTGAAATCCTCCTCAAGTATTATATGTAAAAACCCACAGACAGAAATCTCATAGGACAAAAGCAGGGTTTTCCAGCAACCAGACACATAAATTGTCTTGGCATCCAGTTTTCACTCTTTGGAGTGTGTCCCAAGTTGTTCATGTAAAACCCAGCAGACGTGTCAAGCGGGATTTGACACTCAGGCAGGATTTGGCAATGTAACATCAAAAAAGGATACTCACAGCCCCCTCTCTGCATATTCTATGAGGTTTAAAGGAGTCATCTCTGTCCATTCAGCCCCACCATGTCAATCACAGTGTCCTACTGGGTAGCTCCTGGGCACCCATCATTCACACTTATTCAAAAGCTGATCACTGGCTGGGGGAAGTTGGAGACCAAATGCAAACTAGCCTCCAGGAACTTTCAGAAGGGAAAAGGTAACTTTCCTAAAGTTACTTTTCGTTAAGATTTGTATAAAATCTAATTTCACCCTATAATTGGATTTTTAATTATTATTAACAATAGTTGTTTAAATATTTTTGTAATGTTTGTAGCAAGTCTTATTCTGGAGATACAGCATTAGGATTTTAATAGGTACTCTACATAGGACAGCTAGGCTTGCCGCAGTGGAAAAATAGCTTATGGGTGCTAGTCACTCTAAAGTAGGATATGTTAACATAAAATTGCTACATTTCCTATTTTTAAATGCCATGCACCCTGCTTTGGGGGCATCAAGGCCTACTTAGTGGTGACTTATTATTAGTTAATAGGGTGGTTTTTACCTGTCAAAAGGATGTATTGTTTCTTGATGTTACGTTTTGAGAATCCAGTCATGATTCTATCAAGTAACAGTGCTGTACAAGTGGAAGTGGTGCACAGTTGCATGCTCAGGCAAAGAGGCAGCTAAGCTACCTGATGGCATTTTACTTGACAGAGTGGCAGGATAGATTACAACTCGAACACTCGAGATGGCGTCACTGAAGAATAGGATCTCCCTAAGGAATGTAAGAGGGCTGGACGTGGTAGCTAAAAGGCATAAGATCATAGCATACTTGAAGAGAAGATGTGTGAATATCGCATACCTCCAAGGACCCATCTTACTAAGACTGAGGTCTCTAGACCACAATGGAAATGGAGGGGTCAGATATTTGTGACTGGGTATTCATCTTTTGCAAGGAGGGCCCTCATCTAGATCAGGGCCAGTGTCCCGGTCTCTGCCTCACATACTGTGGTAGATAAAGAGGGAAGATATGTGCTGGGGCAGGTAAGTTAGATGGGCAGGTGTCATTGTTGGGCAGTATTTATGCACCTAACTAGAAGCAGGTACTATTCCTTGCATTGCTGACTTCACAACTGAATCAGCTACCAGAGCCTCTAAGCTCATTGGAGGGGATTTGAACTGAGTCACCGATGTACACATAGATCACGCTCAATCCACCTTTGATAGGTGCTCAGTTTGTTAAAGAGACCAAGGGCTCTACTAGTCGGATAGCAGATTAGGATTTGGTGGATGTTTGGAGGCTCCAACACAGGCACAATAGGGATTACTCATTTTACTCCAGTATGTATGATCTTAACATACGATTGGATGCACTAATCTCCTCTAGTATGTTATGTCAATGCATGGTGAGTTCGGAGTACTTGGGCAGAACATTGTAAGACCATAATCCACTTTTGGTAGGAGTACAACTGGGGAAGACCCCACAACAGATACCCACTTAGAGACTAATCCATAGTGTGCTAACAGATGTAGAATTTCAGACCTCGTTGGAAGAGGTGATTACAGAATACATCCACACTAACCAAGATACAGCATCTGACTTGATGCTTGAATGGGAGGCATTTAAGATGGTGGTGTGAGGTAGCTGTTTTTTACTTAGGGTAATGGGAGTCTATAAGGCACTAGATGATGAACTACGGCAAAACCATTCATGAGCTGTAATTAGACACAGTAGAGGCCAAGGCCATTAAGAATAAATTAGCTGACAGTAAGGAGATGTATCCTGAGATTATAGAGAAGTTGTGTTGTTATAATTACAAATAGGGAACACGAAGGGGAAGGTAGGCATGGGAGGATGCTGGCCTGGTTGGTGCCCCTGGAGAGTAGAGGGTCTCCAATCAAACAGATTAAGGATCCTGGTGGGTGCACTCTAAGCTCCCAGACTCACATTAATGACACCTTCCTACAGTATTATAAGGCTCTGTAGGCCCAAACTGACGGGGCACTAATGGAAGAGGTGAAGGCATTTTTTAATAGGGCACCTTTGAGTGTGCTGGACTCAGAGAGAAGCGCGAAAAAGAGGGTCCCAATTACAGAAAAGGAAATCAGACAAGCCATTGATGACATAGTTAGGGGTAAAACCACAGGGAATGATGGGCTGCCAGCAGAGTCTATTTATTCCACTCACTTGGTACCACATTTGGTCAAGGTATATGCAGCGACTTGGGAGAAGGGGGAGTTGCTAGCTTCAACCAAGGAGGCCTTAGTGGTATCACTCCTCAAACCTGGAAAGAATTGGGGCACTGCTTCATTCTATAGACACTTTTGAATGCTGAACCTGGATTTTGAAATCATTAGTAAGGTTTTGGCTATTAAACTCTACCAGCATCTGCTGGGTTTGATCCATCAGTGTCAGAATGGTTTCATACCCCCTGAAACACATCTGATAATCCCAGGAGACTTTATACGATTCTAGATGAGACATATGTAGCTTTATTCCCTGATGCAATGATTGCCTCTGTAGACCTTGAAAAGACCTTCAACACTGTAAAAGGAAATTATCTTGAGGCGGTTATGGACAGAATGAAGTGGGGGGCGGGTTTGATTAAATGGATTAGGGTACTGTACTCTAATCCAGTTGCCCAGGTTAAAAAAACGGATGGCATGTATCTCAACAATATTCTCTATATCACAGGACACAACATGGTTGCCTCCCGCCTCACCCCACTAGTTAGGTCTCACCTAGGCAGCGCATGCGCTGTATCTCCGAGACATGCTTTATCTTTTCTGTAGGCTTACATCCCGCCCATCATTTTTAATTTGTTGCTTTGCACGTCCTTCGTAAAGGCTTGCTTCTCTGTGGTCAATGTTGGTTATATGTCCCTCCTTTTTGTGTGTCGACCCTTCCCATGGAGTATGCCCCTATTACTTGTAGGCTTACCCTTTTCTACATGTAGGTTTGTTGTAGTGCACTATTGTGCTATTTTGTTTCTGCCCACATTTTCAAAACGTCGGCTTTTATTCCTGTACACATTCACCCATCCTGATTGCCGTAGTGCTAATAAACACTTACTGATCTGCATTTGTCATTTTCTTTCTGTTCTGTATGTAGTTTACAAACAGCATTTTGTTGGCTTTAAACTTACTGATCTGCATTTGTCATTTTCTTTCTGTTCTGTATGTAATTTACAAACAGCATTTTGTTGGCTTTCGCCATTGTTTTATTTACATTTTTCAGATTGGCATGTCTTTGCATTTTCTTTTCTTGCAAACACAGGGAGAGCCGATGCCGAGACTCGAACTCGGTTCCCCAGTTCCAAAGTCGGTTGCTCTGGATCTTATGCCACATCCTTTCTCCAAAACAATTGGCATTTTTAGGGGGTATCGACATTGTACCTAGTTCCTCGTGGCAGCTTAGAGGCATTGTGAATCTCCTTTGTATTTTTATTTTGTTACGCCGTAATGTGAGCTTGTGTTTGCAAAAGCTTTGTTTCTGATTGATCACAATCTATGTGCAGCTGGCGTTATACCCTCTCCCTTCCCTCCCAATCCCTGTTTCATCTCCTACCCTGGCCCTGTTCCGCCCACCCTTGTGTCTTTTTTTATCCCCTATCAACTCATTAACTGGGTTTTACTCGAGACATTTGAAAGCATTAATTTGCCTGATTTCCTTTCTAATCTCTCTGCTTCCAGGCTGAAGAATTTATAATTTCCATTAGTGCCCGCAGGACTCAGAGACAACTAGAGAGCAAAACATAAACTTAGATTTCCCTCTGTTGCTGCGGTTAAACCCCTCTCTGCTGTCACTCACGAGTGAGATGCCGCCGAGGATATATTTTATACATGAAAAAATGTCCCAATGCATCTGGCAAGTTTTCTGAGGAATCACTGGGAGGTAAATTAAATAGTGACGGGCTTTGTGCGTGTTCTTTGGAGGTGGCGCCGGTCTCTGGGGAAGCAGAGAGGCTGTTTTAGGATCTATTGCCAGTTCACATGGGCCCAACATACTTTCTTTTTTTTTTAGATATCTTTTTATTGAAAGGGCCCAACATACTTAATTCAACTTTCTTACGAGAAGGGCCCATGGCGCCTCAAATAATTGCACGTTGTTTATTCACTTGGCAAAATCTCACTTTTCCATAGCTGGTGCTACATCACAACGATCCTCCAAAAACAAGCATTTTCAGGTGAAATACACTTGTTTTCATTGGTATTGTTTACATTTTTCTGTAAACATTTTGCACCCGATATATATTCCAATTACAAACCGTTAGTGTGCTGTGTTTACAAGTGCTGATGGAATATAAACAGCCAGTGGGCAGACATGTTGTATACACTTTGTGGGCTTAGAGCCTGCCCATTGCCTTTTTATTTGTTACTTTAATTGTCCTTTAAAAAGGGTTGCTTGCTAGTGGTTAATCCTTCCTCTTTGTCCCTCCTTTTTGTGTTTTGTTTTCTCCCACCGCACAATTACAGGTATCTTTACACTTTGGTGTTTATGTGTTAGTTTAAGTATGGCATGCTAAAAGAATGGACTACTTTCATCAGTTCGTGACAGCAGGTTCAATTAACATTATGCTAATGATAAAGGCCTACCTCCACCACACTAACTATACACCTACACTACTGTACAACAAGGCAAAAACAAACACTACTACCTCTCACAAAGGAGAGACATATTGGTTTTGCCGATGCTTGTTTTTGCTATTGTTATTGAACTTCTGACGACGGTGAGCCATAGATAGGGGGCCAGATGCAGCCCATTATGGGGCAGATTACATATCACTCTACAGGGACGATTTATTATCGTATGTCTGCAGCAAGACATCGGATTATGGGCCAACCATGCACCTTCTAGGTGAGTTCAAAAGGGTCGCTAGGATTAAGACAAATACTACTAAGTCTTATGTTTATCTCAGTTAGTTGGGGTGGGCAGGACCTGGACATAGCCAGAATCTTAATGCAGTGGCTTCCTCATACCTGTAAATATTTGGGACAAATATATATCAATCACCAATGGACCTGAGAGACTGTAACTTGAGAGTCGCATTAAGGGCAATGAAAAGATCAGTGGCATTTTAGCACTCCCTCAGCCTGCCAATTATGGCATGAATCGATCTCGATCTCGAAATGGTGGCCCTACCCTATCAAGTGGTTTTGATAGTTAGACACTCTCCTTCAACTACTAGTGCAGAACAAAGAGAGACAGAGGCTTGCATTGGAGACGATTAAACACACAATTTTGGGCGTGGCCTTACGTTCCTGACTTAGAGTTATATTACCTGGCAGCCCAACTACAGTGCATAGCAAGGTGGACTGATGGTGTGAACATTGAGGAACAGGGGGAATCAAGGTAAGAACCAAACCAGGGTGCTCTAATTGTGGTTCTAATGTGGAAGTCCAGCAAAACCCCTGGACCCAGTTCAGTACTTTAGGTACCATCGAAATTTTGGAATCAATATGTTGCAAGGTCCTCTGGTCAAACCATTGTATGCTTTGGCTTTGCCCCTGATTGGCCTCCAAAGTGCGGAGCCCTCTGTTTTTTCAGTGCAGAGCAATTAACTTATTGGACAGAGGTGGGGATACTCACAGTGGGGGAATGTTGTGCCAATGGGGAAATTATCTCCCTGGAGACATTTACAGACGAAATTGGCTTGAACACTGGACAATTTTTGAACTATGGTGTTCTGAGATGAACATTTGAGGGACTCTGGGGCACAGGGCAAGCAAAACCGCCTCAGCATGCATTACGTCAGCACTCATGACGATAGGGGATAGTAGGCACATGGTTGCATGTCTCTATATAGCTCTATATGGAATGTTTAGGGAGGGTCTAGACTAACCCATAAAAAGATGGGAGACTAATATAGGCCATGAGATAAAGGACAAGGAATGGGAGACAATAATACCATTTAGTCAAAAGTGTATAGAAACACTTGGCTGAAGTATTTACAATTTAACTTTCTACACCAGTCATACCTTTCCCCTGAAAATTGGTGAGATATATGAAGGGGGACCAAAGGCCTTATGCCCGATGCCATTCTCTATATGCAAATTACTTACACTTGATGTGGGATTGTATCCGAATTAGGGAATACTGGGCTCAAATAACTCAGCATTTAAGTGGGCCTCTAGCTAGAGATATTAAATGTAACGTAGGCCAGAATTTTGTTTATTAGATGGATTCCTTCATCCCAAACCTCAAAAAGTGGGTAATAGACTATTAGACTTGGCATTCACATTGGCCAAATTACTGGTGGCAGTCACATGGAAAACTAATCACGGCCCAAAATTTGCAAGATAAAAAGGGGGTGTCGACGTTTCGGCTAGGGCAGAGGAAGAGGCATTGAGGAGAGAGAAGGCATGTGGGATGCGTAGGCACCCATTGTCAGATTTGTGGTGTGAAGTGTTGCAGAGTTTTGTTGAATATAGGCCTATGCAAGGAACAAAGTTAAAGGGCTGATAGTTTGCAGACAGCCACACAGTAAAGTTACTCCATAATCACTAAATGCAGTGAAAGATATTCATTGACTCACTTAATATTTGTGTTTATAAGTTAGATTGTAGCCTTCTGAAGACATGCATCTCATACCTACAAAAACATGCATACATATATATAACCACATTGTTGTTCGCAAGTGATATGCGAAGTGAGATGTAAGCTGCAAACAATAATAAAAAGAAGTTTAAAAAAAACAAAAATATATTGCTTCCTTGAATGGCGTTATGCTGCTTGATAACAAATTTCACAATACAACGTGCCAGTTCTTTGAAAATGCGTGCTTCCCTGGAAGACAAATGTAAACATAGACCTACACGGTAGGAGATTTAAATGTAATTCATGACAAGCAGCTGTTAGTTGTTAAATAGCATTCAACCTTTGACTGTCTTTCAAATGCAGAAAGAAACAAAAACCTCACCTCCTTACCTATTCTCCAGTTAAACCTTTGCAGGCTACCTGAGGGTGCAGCAGCACCTGCCCACCCCTAGTTATAGCGTCACTGAAAAGCTGCAGGCGTCTGGGTTGGGGGCACTTTCATCCTCATCTTTGTCAGCGCGAAGCTCGACTTCAAGGTGGCAGTCGCTGTATAGCTGAGGAGCCCCTAGGGGATACATTTTTGTGTCCCTCCCCCCCAACCTTGTCCCCTTTGTCCCCCTACTCCAAAATCTGGGGGGAGGGGGCAGAAAATCCCCCACTTCACCCACACTTCCTATGCCCATGCTCTGGAACTGGTTGCATCCTCCTTACACCTTCTGAAAATGGACTGTTCATGAGGGAAACAGGCAGTTAAGCAAGATTAGATGGAAATGTGCGTTAATTTACAAAATGATTAATTTCGAGTTAAATAGCTCAAGATCACTTACATTCACCGGCTGAGCTACAGCCGGAACCTCTGCAGAAAGTAAAGAAAGTACTTGTGTAAAATCGAAAATTGCATGCATTTCCACGCCACACCTTATTGCATTAGTGTGTATTCTGAATTGAAAAGAATATTTAAAACACAAAAAGAATAGCTACTAAGGTGCTCCTCAGGTGAGTGGCTTTAAACAAAGACATTTAGCAGTAAGGTGGCCCCGGTAAATAGTCTACAATGATGTTTCACATGGTTCTAAACAGGGCACAAGTCTTAAAGAAAAAAAGAAGTGGGGGACAAACGAAGTAAGGCAATATGCAAGTCACATCACGGCATGGGACATTGCGCATGACATTGCAGTAAGTGGCATCACGGCCCATGACCTCACAGGAATGGGCATCATAAGACGTGACATCAGATCTCAAGACCTCACACATATGTTTAGCAGGTCTATCATGAGTACATTTGAGCCCTTTCCAAGATGTAACAAATGAAAGTCGATCACTACTTACGCCTGTTACTTGAGTTAACTGTCTAAACAAAATAACATCCCAAATGGGGATGAAGTTTGGTGTCTCCCTAACTACAGTAGATAAACCACAAGGTGCTACAAGCTAGGCACACACACTGCCCCCAAAAGGTTGTCACCCACATTTAGCAGCAGATATCTAACATGTTCTTATTCTTGGCATAATTACATCTAAACCAACTTCAAATTAATCAGTCCAACCGAAGGATAGCTCTCCCTGGAATCAGTACCACCAGAATACGTGCAAGCATTCCATCCATCACTTTTTCGTATACTTCAGTGTGATTTTACTAGTGGCATTACCAGCATTGGGGATGACCTCAATATTTCTAAGTTCATGTTTTCAAACTACTACTTTTAAGAACTGCAGCGATGTGAAAAGCTTCCACGTTACAAAAATACACTTTTTAAAAATTTAGAAGCAACTTCATCATATTTTTATATAGCTTAGTTTACATAGCAAATATTTTCATGGCTTTGACCATGCATGACTCCGAAAGCCAAGATAGATCCTTTGCTTAGCTCTCCCTGTTAATATAGTGGCTCACCCATCAATACTTAGCACCTGATTTAGATCTCAGTAGATGGATTACTCCGTCGCAATGGTGACGGATATCCTTACCGCCAAAATATAAATCCCATTACATCCTATGTGATTTAATATTTCGGCTGACGGGATATCTGTCACTGTCTTGACAGAGTAACCCGTCCGCTGAGATCTAAATGAGGCCCTCAGTCTGCAGTGATTTAATGTCACTGTTGCTGCAGAAAGTCGATCTGACTTTTACTATCAGGCCAAGGCCTGACTAAAAAATGATTAGGGGTTATCCCACCCCATCCCCTAAACCCCCTAAAGCTACATCCTAGGGTTGAAACGGTTTTGCAACTTTGCTACTGCCGTGTGTGTGATCCTTATAGCAGTGCTGGAATTGTAAAATCTTTACTTTGAGAACCCATAATTTGGGGGTCAAAGTGTTGCAAGGAAAAAAGGTTGGTTGACAAGGGGTGGAGTCATGGAAAGCAGTACAGCAGTCAACGTATACATTTGTTAAAAAAAAAAGCCTGCTACCAAACAATTGGCAACAAGTAGAAAGGTGACAGTAAATTTGTTCTGGCTTAATTGGTTGCAAAGACTACATTTTAAAATATCTTATTGGGGTTAAGGAACCAGCTGCAGAGATCTTTGTGTGTCCAGTAAATTGCATGGAATAATAGGACCAAGATAACTCTGGTGGTTAATGCACTTGCTGGAGAGATCGAAGTTTTGTCTGGTCACAGTTTTGACTCAAAGTACCATAGAGAGTTAATGTGTTTTCTGCAAAGCACACTTTGTAAATGCAGATAGATTTTTATTTTATGTAGGGAGGTACGTGGACTACTGATTTTAACACAGATCCTTTTGTTACTTGCAGTTCATAAATTGCAACCCTTCTAATATAGCACAGTGATCTATGAAGGACATGTGACTTCTACAACTTGTAAGCCTCACTTTCTGTATTTCCCTATACTAATCCACCACAAATCTTTTTTGGGTTCCAGAGTAACGTGCTACTTGCTGAAAAGCACTTCCACGTCTCGTCAGGGGTAGTAAGCGCTACATAAATACAATTACAATCCTGTACATTGATTTACACACTTGTATGATTTATTGTCAATTTAAAATGTGCGTGTGTGAGGTAAAGCACTCAGACACCCTACTTTGAACGAGTAGCACTATAAAAAAAATTAATTAAAAAACTAGTGGTATTTACATGTTTCTGTGTAAATACTCGTCCAGACCAATACATTCGACATTCTTAACGTGCATGCATATGCACGGCAATTGGACGAAGTCAAAAGCTTGCCTCCAAATTGTAATTTCTTTTAAGTAGTTGTGTATAGATAACCTGTGCCTTTGTTTCCTCTACATTGCATTGCCACCTATTTCTGAGGATCCGATAGCTCCCAGCCAGGAGCCCACTAAACAACAGGAGAGCTGACTCAGAGACGTTTTAAGGCATGGGCAAGTGGGCTCTGGCCCAGGGCCCCACCTTTCTAGGGGCCCAATCATTAAGCTTTCAGGACAGTCCCACACAGTAGCATAATGCAAAAAATGACGGAGTTCCCTGCACAATATGGCCCTTCCATTCTGTCTTTGTTTAGGGCCCAGTTGGAATTTCTAAACATGAAAGCCCCACTCGTCACCTGCTGCTGTGAAAGGAAAACATTCAACGTGTAGGCGCTGCTGTGCGCCCCGGTGTCGTCAAATTACACCGGGACAATTCCATCATCATATTATACTGGGGCCCAACTTCGTGGCAGGGGGGTCGGCGTCCACCCTGTGAAAATAATGTGGGGACGCTGTCCACCCTCGTGCACCCCTGACTTGTGCCCTGGTTATACAACATTCAGCATCTGAAGAACAGACATTTTTCTGAGCATGTTGCAGAAAGTTACGGCGACTCAGGTTTAAAATTCCTGAAAGTAGCTTTTTCAGGAAGACCTTTTGCTCCCTCTAGAGGCTGTTATATGTACTCGCACGAGTCTCTCGTTGTAGGCGCTGGACTTGAGGCTCTGAACCGCTTAACAAGTAAACATCAGAAATGATCTGCAAAATGAAACCTTGACGGTTATTCAGGCATTTTTTACTCGTGGAAAGAACTTGTGGCAGGGTCATTTAATTTATTTGTGAACCTTTTGTACATCGTCAAAAAGTACGCATTTGGCACACTTTACAAATTGTGGATGTGAAGCAACTTACATTAAGGTTAGGTTACTAATCATATTCACAAATGATAGGTCGTAAGTCAGGCTCCTCAAAATAGTTTATTACTACTTAGACATGAGCAGACAATGGCGTCGTTGTGATGCCTTGTTTTTACCTGATTTTTGCATTAGGGAGGTTAATTAGGCAGCACACATTTGCTTAACCCCTGGTCACGCCTGATGTAGGCTTATGTATGTATTTGTGTAGTCTCTTCACAGTGCATAGTCATGCTTCAGTGTCCCCTTCGTCCTGCAGTTTACTTTTCTTAAATTTAGGGGATTTGAGGGTGTGCAGAAAAGCATAGACCGAATTGTAAAGAAGTCCAAGGGGCACACTGGAAGTTTTAGGGAGTTTTATTTCGTACAACAGATGTAAGACCACCAGCCCAGGCAGCAGCCAAGCTTCAACTGTCTACCAACAGAAGTCTCAACAAGAGAGCATTCTGTTGTCAAGCAATGACACATAGAATCTAGGGACGCAGCCCAGCAACAGAGATAGGAAGGAAAGAAGACAGGTCACAAAGATGTGAAATAGACCACAACACATCTCCCTCCCATATAATGAACATGGAATAATAATTATGAATTACAAAAACAACATTACAACAATATGAGTTTAAAACATTTCATAGTCTTTGTGCCAGGATGGTCTGAATCTCAACCTCCTGTAATTTCCCCGATTAAGCTCGTTAGGAGCACAATTACCCCTTGCGGTCCCAGAATTATCACACAGGCCAGAACGTTCAGGTTCTATTGGAGAAGTGAAACCTCTGTCACGCCCATGAGCATTGGAACCAGGGTGCCATTTAACTAATCTGGACATGCTCCACACACCACCAGAATTGAGAACAACAACATTCTTCCTCACTTCTTTGATGATGAAAGGTCCCATGAATCGCGAACAACCCTTCTTCAACAAACCAGGATTTCTAATCAACACCTCATCCCCAACATTCCAGTGCTTGAGAAACGAAGAATTCTTGAAGTCAAACCTGTTCTTGTATCTTTCTTGGTGAAGTTTCCGTCTAAAAGCAACTTGCTCATCCACACCCATATCACTCACATCCAACCTCAACCAAGCAGGGCTCAATTTGTCATGTGGTTTTCTGCCTCTCAGAATAGAGAAAGGAGAAACAGACGTTATACAATTTGGAGTGTTACGGTGAGCCCACCAAGTTTCCCTAAGCATTTTCTTGAGTGAAGACTTAGTTTGTAAAGCCCTCTGGGCACAACATTTGACCAACTTATTCATGCTTTCCGCCAGACCATTGGCTTGCGGCGAGTATAGAGCCGTTTTGAAATGAGTAATAGATAATTCTTTCAGAAACCTGTTCATCTCCTGTGAGACAAATTGAACTCCGTTATCGGTGATAAGATGTTTAGGAATACCTTCCCTGGAAAACTCCTCAGAAAGAAATTCAATAACAGTCTTAGTGTTTACTACAGGTACACATTTTGTAACTACCCACTTGGAGGTGTAGTCTACTAACAACAACACATAACGCTCATCATGAGCAAACAATTCAAAAGGTCCAGCAATGTCCAAACCCAACTTGGACCAAGGTTCCAAAGGAACTTCCACGGGTGAGAGTGGTGCAGTACAAGTCTTTTTACTTTTATCACTGTTGGCACATTCCCAACAGTCTTTGACAACCTCCTCTATCTGTCTATCCATCGTCGGCCACCAGTACCACTCCCGAACCCTGGCCTTCGTCAAGTTCCTCCCCAAATGTCCTTCATGTGCTAAATTTATAAGCTTGCATCTAAGATCATGAGGAGGTATCACTCGATCACCCTCAGCAACTTCTCATCAAAAACACACAACTCGTCCTTGATATTAATGTAACCTTTCAAAGATTCTGGCACATCTTTGTCTGCTGGCCAACCTTTAATTGAAAACTCCTTGGCCATTTCCAAATCACTGTCACCGTGGGAAGCAGAAGACCACTCACTAGAATTGACAGCAGATTCATGCACCCACCCGACAAGTGAGTTTTCCACTTCCACACCTGACTGATTCAAAGGCAACCTCGAAAGACAATCTGCCACCACATTTTTAGGTCCAGGGACATACTCAACCACAAAGTTAAATTCAGATAACCCTTCCATCCACCGTTTGATTCTGGGAGAAATATTGTCAACCTCTCTGCAAGTGAAAATTTGGCACAGAGGACGATGATCAGTCCGGACAACCACAGGTAAACCCCAAAGGTAAAACTTGAAATGGCGAATAGCCCAGAAAACCGCCAACGCCTCTCTCTCAATCACCGAGTAGCGTTCCTCAGCACCCCTGAGTGAGCGGGAGGCAAAAGCGACAATTCTGGACTCACTATCTACAACCTGCGATAAAACCGCCCCCAAACCAAGCATGCTGGCATCAGTGGACAATATGGTTTTTTTGCAAGCATCAAAATGCCCCAAAGTGGGCATGCGACCAATTACACATTTGATAGAATTAAAAGCAGAGGAGCAGTCATCAGACCATGAGAACTGGACTCCCTTTTTGAGCAGCATCCTGAGAGGAGAGGAAACACAAGCAAAGTTTGGAACAAACTTCGAACAAAATTCAGCCAACCCCAGGAACGATCGAACTTGATCCTTGTTAACAGGTACTGGGGCTTTCACAATGCTCTCTGCAAGATCCAACTTGGGGCTAATCCCTTCACCAGAGATAGTATGTCCTAGGTAGTTCACAGATGACACACGAAATTTGCACTTCTCCTTTTAATAACTAGACCAGCATCTTGAAGCCGTTGTAAAACTTTCCACAAACCCTTATCATGTTCTTGTTGGTCCTTCCCGTAGACAAGAATATCATCTTGAAAAATGAGGACCTTAGACAAACCCTCAAGCACCTTATTCATGACCCTCTGGAAACAGGCCGCAGCGGAAGCTAGGCCAAAGGGCAAACGAATGAACCTGAAAGCCCCCAGAGGCGTCACAAATGATGTCAAATGTCGAGAATTCGGATGGAGTAGAACCTGATGATAGGCAGAGGACAAATCCATCACACTAAAACATTTGGCATCTTTGATTAGGGCAAGGGTCTCAGAGATGTTCGGCAAAGGTTGTCTGTCAACCCAAATATGTTTGTTCAATCCACGCAAGTCCACACACATGCGAATCCCCTTTCCCCCATCCTTGGATGCCAAAACAATGGGGGCCAACCATTCAGAGCATTCAATCTCTTCGATAACACCAGTAGTCAACAATCTCTTGAGCTCCCGATCTAAAGGTTCCATCAACAGGTGAGGAACTTTCCTTACTTTGCTGACAAATGGTTGAGCGTTCTGTTTAAGAACAATTTTATGTTCAAAGTTTTTGAGTAAACCCAACTCGTCACTGAAAACCTTAGGAAATTGTGAATATACATCATCAGATGATGAACCATAAGACAAAAGTAACACCTTCTCAGGCGAATTGGGATCTAGGGTGATCCCCATATCTCTCTGGTGTCTCCACCCAAGAAGATTATCTCCTCTTTTGCCACGTAAACTTTCCCAACCGTCTCTCTGTCTTTGAACTGGATTTTCTTGACTACAAAACCCAAGACATCAATTTTTACGCCACCGTAACCTACAGGGTTGATGTCTGGAGGAGACAATTCAACCTTGTCAAGACCAAAAACAGTGTCCCAATTGGCATCACCTACCATGGTGTATGGTGAACCTGAATCAGCCAACACAGTGAATTGTTCACCACCAATGAACACTTCGCACTCAGGCATATCTAGTTTATCACCATCCACAACTCCATCTTCTTTTACTCTGAACATAAACTTTTTCTCCTGCTCCACAAAACGTACAGTTTGATACCTACTACCACGACACACACGTGCGTAATGACCTCTCTTCCCACACTTATTACAAACAACCGATTTTGCAAAACAATTTGGACTGTTAGGCAAATGGCTCTCACTCCCACACCTAAAACACTTGAAACCACTCTTGTTGTTCTTGAACCCGAACTGTTCTGGATCTGAGGATCTGTACTTGGCAACAGTATGTTCCACTTCTGATTTTTTTTATCTTTTTCATTATAACTCCCCTTAGACACCACCCCTTGGAATCATCTCTCTTAGAATCATCTAACTTAACCTCATGAATAGCTTTTTCTTCTGCAGCAACATCACTACTCTTCTCCACTCTCATTTCACGTACCCACATATTTGTATTTTCCATGCCTTCGACGATTGATAGAGTTTCTTTGAGATCTGGATTCTTGGTGAGAAGCTTTTGTTGAACTTTCCCATCATTGGTGCATCTAACAATTTGATCTCTAATAAGAGAATCAGCGAGTTGTTCAAACTCACAAGTGCGAGCTAATGTTTTCAAAGTGGCTACATAACTACCAATCTTCTCTTGCTTACCTTGGACCCTGGAAAAAAGTTTATGACGTTCTAAAACCACGTTAATTTTTGAACCAAAATGCTTTTCAAGCATCATAACAGACATGTCATATACATTGTCAGGTTCACCCTCTCCACGTCCCAAAACAATTTCATCTAAGCTGTCGTAAACATGTCTACCTTCAACTCCCAAATTATGTAATAAAGTGGCTTGTTTCCTTATAGCTGAAAACTTCTCTCCCCAATAGCTAGCAAATAAGAGTCAAATAACGGCTTCCATCTCTTCCACGGTAAAATGGGGTCACCTACATCAGAAAGGAATTGCGGCGGTTGAGACATGCTAGAAGAAGCCATCTTAAAGGTAGAGATAGAAGAGGGAATAAGTAGTAACTCAATAATGCACAACCTCGAAACGCCAACTGGTACAAGTAATCATAACGTTCCCTCAAAAAACACAGTATATGAGGCTGTAAAGACAGTTGTATGTAAAGGTCCACTTCAAAGTGAGCGTATCACTGACACGCTGCCCCCCCAAAAAATGAAGAAAATGCATAAATTAATCAGACCCCCAAAGTATGCAATTGTGTTGGAGAAACAGTGTGCGCATCACTGACACGCCAGGAAAACAAGTGTCTTGTTCATGGGTACTCTAGCATGAATATTAAATAAATGAAGTTCGAAGACCACGAAGTACCAGTTGTATTGTAGCACAGTGTGCGTATCACTGACACGCCAGAAAAGGTAAATAACTTACTTGCGATGTAATTCTACCATCAGTGTGTAAATTAGTAAGTGTGCGCGTCACTGACACGCTCCCAAACGTTGTTAAACATTTTTTCAGCAATTTAGGTGAAATACCATCAATAGTGAGTAAATCGGTAAGTGTGCGCGTCACTGACACGCTCCCTAACGTTGTAAAATAACTCTTCTTTAGCTTTTGGTGAAAATGGATGAAACGCGATTGGCAAAAGAATCGCGATGTCAAAATGCCAACCACAAGATGGCGGCACGTCGTTAGCGTCACGCCGGGAGGCTCTCAGCACGTAGATCTCGATAGCGTTGAGTGAATAGGAGCAGTGCGGCGTTCAGGCGAGAATGGAGCTCCCATGAAGAATCGAATCTGAGGCCAGTGAGGTAAGAGACTTCAGCGCGCGCGAGTGGGCTTCAAAATATGGCAGTTGTCCACCGGAGGCATTTCCTCTTGTGTTCCTCACACACGGCGTACAAGACAGTAGCAGCCCACTTCCAAGTTGAGAACACGTCCGTTCCCAAACTGCAAAACACTCTTCAATCATGTGCGCAAAACAGGCAGTTTCCCATCGTGTGAGAACAGTCCCTGCACCACTCCAGTCCACGCACCACTCGTGCCAGGTTATGATTCCAAAATCAGCGTAAATGTTTCCACAAAACACGGAGATAATTCAGGATGTGAATTATTCTTGATTGAACAGTACCTGAGTCAAGAAAGTCGTAGACTCTTCCAAATTTTGCCAACGTAGGCTCCTAGTACGATAAATGGGTTCGATGGGGAGACTGGTGGTCATCAGATCCTGTCCCCTTGCAGGTACAACTCGTCGCCAGTGTAAAGAAGTCCAAGGGGCACACTGGAAGTTTTAGGGAGTTTTATTTCGTACAACAGATGTAAGACCACCAGCCCAGGCAGCAGCCAAGCTTCAACTGTCTACCAACAGAAGTCTCAACAAGAGAGCATTCTGTTGTCAAGCAATGACACATAGAATCTAGGGACGCAGCCCAGCAACAGAGATAGGAAGGAAAGAAGACAGGTCACAAAGATGTGAAATAGACCACAACACGAATACGTGACGTATTGCATATTTTTACAAAATTAGGCAAATACGTTTTGCACCAGTTTGCTCCTTTAGTAACAGGGAATGGACCAAACAGGAGTTGCTCCGGTCTAAAATTAAGCAAACTGATTTTGCTCTGTTTTGGCAAAGTAAAAAATAGAGCAGATACATAATTCTCCACTCTGAATGTGTGAAAGCTAGGGCTAAACTGGGCCTAACAAGTTAGAACCAAATGTTTAGTTCAATTCAATACATTTATTTCGGGCATTTAAAACCATAAAAGACCATAAAAATATGTCACCATACTAACTTGATCATACACGACGTCACAACAGGTTCAGAATCAGTATCTAAAAACACCTTGATGTCTATTTCTCCATAGGACTGCATTACAGATGACAGGCAATACAAATATTGACAATAGCAGAACATTCATTCTTCAGACAGCTTGTTTTACTCAGAGTTTAAAATCCATATGTAAAAACTCAAATCTCAAAAAACACAAATTACCTTAAACCCATTACTAATAGTCTAAACCAGTTCATTCCTTAGTACCACAGATGCCTTCAAAAATCTCCTTACCACAACATTTTATATTATGTAAGCAAAAGTAGAAAACCTATTTACTCCAGTTTGTTGTACAACGGTTAATCATGGACCGGGATATCTTTGTTAAAAGCGTAATTACAAATGTACAATAACTTACAAGAATGGAATGTGATACTGGTGGATTCAGGTTACCATGAGCCAAAGATCCCTCCTATGCTATGGGTTGCTTTAATTGTGACAGGAAGACAGGTCATCTTAGGGCCAGAAAGATTCAGGAATTGTAGCTGTGGATGGTTAGCAATGCTCAGGGGTCCCAATCCTGGAGTGAGGGCAGTTTGCACTACTCAATACTTATTTTGTGCATTATGGGTGAAATCTGCACCAAAGCACCGGTTGGCCTACATAGGCCTAGAGACACTGATCAGGTGTCAATCCTAGGGTAAAAATGTACTCTGAGTGCAAATCCAAAGTCACGTTTTGGATAGCTGCACTCCTTATGCACTTGGAGAAATGTTATATTGACCTGGTTCAGCTCATAATCAGATTCCAGTCCTCCCCTACTGGGCCAAGTTAATTACTCTGCTGGTGAGCCAGAGGATCCAAGGCTTACCTACTAAATAGGGCCATTTGCTTAGTGCTTAGCCCTACTCCAGGGAAAGGAAGAGGTGGGGAGGAAATCTGCATGTGCAATTAGCTTTTCTAAGCCCAGACCACAGAAACAAAGGGGGCAGGCAAACCTCTGGAGCAACCCACCTGAGAGGCTCCCCTTTGAAATTTTCGTGGAGGGGATCAGGCTGCTGTGACAGCTGGGGCTGGGCTGAGTTGAAGCTCTCAGGAAAGGTCATTCCATAGACCACTTCATGCTGCCATGTTGGGATGTCCCAGACTGCTGTGCAGGTGGGTTGGGGGAGGCGTGGCCTGGTGATGTGGCAACCTAGAATTGAGCAAAGGTGCTTATCTTCTAGAACTTTCCACTCCCATTTGAGAAATACTTGCATAAGTGAGATAATGTATAGAACTTTCTGAACTAGAGAGTAATAATGGCAAAAGAATGCCCAGCTGGAAAGAGAAGCCACCTGACTCCACTGCAAGGATGGACCTAAGGATAGCTTGACTCCAGCTGGCACCCAGGGACTAGAATTGTTTCTCCAGGTCCAGTGGCATTGGCCCCCTTAGACCCTCTATGAGATACTAGAGGGCTGGACTTTCAGGGAGGGTTCCTCTAGAACTTCTGTAGACTAGTCCTGAAGACAGGTGACCTCCATCAAGAGGAGATCACTGACTGGTTCTGGGGAGTGTGGCAGGGAGGGTAACCTGCTGGAGATCTGCAGAAGGGCTACTGAGGATGCCCCCGGCTGAAGGCAGTTGACAGGAGCCACATCATAAGGCAGGTCCAGCTTCAGGAGTAGTGAAACACTGCTCCAGGAAGAAAAATAAAGTTTGAGAGGCTAGGAAGTGATGGAGCAGGGAAAATAAAAAAATGTAACCCCTAACAAATTTTATAATTAATTAAATAAAATGTTCGTTTAAATGTATTAATCAACACTGTATGTATGGGAATGGTAATATGCCAATGTATGTGCTAAATAATCTATTAATGGATGTCCGTGTGTCTAATTATAACGTAAAATTAAATGCGTACTAATTAAAATAAATGCATGTTTGTGCTTCATAGAAATAAAACGTGTCGTTGCAAAAACAATAGTGATGGTAAGTAAGGAACAGCTTAAATGTTGCTTTCTGCTAGGTAACAACTAATTGGGGTACGTAGACGACGGGAGGGAAACGAAAGGGATATTTTTCTCTATTTTAATTATGTTTTGTTTGCCTCAAATTAGTGCTTCTAAAAGTATAACCGAGTGGCGATGTAAAATGGCCGCCAGTGGGAAGATGTGCGCAGGCGCAAAGGGGACACGTGATATGGGATGAAAACGGAGAAAAAAGCTAAAACCTCGTGAGGTTACTGAGACGCTTGGATGCAAGAAATGGTCAAGGCTGGTGTGACCTAATTGAACTGATAGTGTGCCATGATGATCAGCAGAAGGCCCGTGGGAAACAAGTTTAAGAGAAAGGACAATGACTGCGGAGTTCTCGAATGTGTCGAAAGAAGTTACAAATGAACTGATCGAAACGGATGAAAATGTTTAAGCGTATGGGAAAGGAAATGATCCAAGGACCCTTGAATCCAAGAGAACTTGATTAAAAGAATGAATAAGCTGACATGCATGGACCAATGAAAGAAAAGCGTGATATTAATGTTGCAACAGTTAGTTAGCAAAGTTAGAATTAGGGTATAAGAGGGCCTACTCTTAGTGGGAGGGGGTCAGTCGCGGTTGCAGTCACAGTCAGGAGAGGAGTTGAAGAGTCGTGTTGGTGGCTTCCAGTGCTGGGTGGTCCTGATCGATCCCTTACTGAGCGGGAGATGCTGAAAGACTGTTAGATGAGACGGGTTGCAGGTAGCTGATGCTGACGAGCTGAAGTTGCTGTTTGCTGTCTTAAATTTTCCAGTTGAGTATGAGAATCAGGCTATTTCTAATTCCTAACTTAGGTTAGAAATCATTAGGCTAAATTAGGAAGCTAGGCAGGTAATTAGGGTTTTGGCTTCATGACAAAATTTCCTTTCTGCAATAAAATGATTATGCTTAATAAATATTTGAATTTAAGAATGAATAATTGAATAAAGTATTAAATTCTTTTTCATGCTTTTAAAATTATATAAAATTTAAGATTCTTTAAACCCAAAATGACTCAGTGGTTATTTTCCTAAATGATTGTGACATCAGTAATTGGTTATTGTGATTCAGCTGGTCTTAATCACTATGAACTAATTTCTTAAATGAATGATTCATCGACAAAACAATGAGCAGGAATATCTTAAGAAATAACTAAAGGAAAGTGACAAATTAAGGTAATAAGATATCCTGGCTCTTCCAGCGGTACATAAAATGGTGTTCTCCATTTAGTTCTCATGCTTCTCCTAGGAGTACAGAATTTCATAAAGGTGTAAAGGAAATCCAGGAGTGTGTGTGTGTGTTAGGCGATGTTTATGGGCCCCATCGTCATGTGGATATGAGAAATATAGTTTGCCCCTGGATGACCTATAAGTAACCTGGGAGGAGAATAGTTTTTATTGTACGCGCTGCATCAGATTTCTTGGTAGCAGAGTTATGGTTTTCTATAGATTAGTTTAGTGATTATTGTTTATTGATTATTGATTATTTTTTGATGACTAACACTATATGTTGAGTCACGTTATGTTATATGTAAGTTTTCACGCTTCTGGGATGTAGGAAGTGGAACACGTGTGGCAAGAGAAGTCACATGGAATTTGGTACATGGTCTGAATTCATTTTGGTAAATAACGCAGGTTGTGTTATGTTAGGGATTTCTGTGCGAAAAGTGTGTAATTGAAATAGCAAATCACGTTTACTTGTGAAACTTTGGCCTTAATTCTCAGGAGCCTAGTCTCCACATGTGTCTTATCCCCAGAGAAACGAGTAAATTGTTTGTTTAAAAGAAGGGTAAGGTAGAGGGAAGTGCTACTTTATCGGCGAGAGTAAATAATTCTGTGGTAGGGTAGAGGTAAGCGCTGCCTACTGGAAAAACAGGATTCTTGTGTAAAAGGACAAAGCTGTCACTTTTGTTTAGCGAATCAGACTATGGAATTGTTTTTATTGTTGTAACTAACGAAGAAAACAGCAAAAAGAAAAATTGCCGATAAATTTTGTAAAGGAGGGGTAAAGAGTAGAAGTGACGTGGAAAAGTGCCGCGCTAGGATTGGATAGTGCGCTAGTCACGTGAACACAGAGCAGGAGTGACGTAGAAAAGTGCCGCGCTAGGATTGGTTGGTTCGCGGACGGTGGGAATTGTTCTGATTGGTACGTTAGTGTGAGTCGCGCTGTAATTGGTCGAAGTTCCGTACACAGAAACAGCGTTAGAGTAAAGAGAAAACAAATAGAAAACATGCCGTATTACGAGTATGAAAGGGAGAGAACGTCATGGACGACGAAATTGAAGAATTTCTTTAAGAAAGACAAAAAGGTTGTGACTAGAGAGGGACAAGTAATTCCTCCGCCGAAATCAGCAGCTTCACATATGATGCTGAAATATGGATATCATACGTGCATATGGTTGGAAAATTGGGCTAAATATACAAAGAATGATGGTGCTTTGGCTTTCCCTGAGAATGGATCGTTTAGTGTAGCGGTTTTGCGAAACTTGCGAGAAAAAATGTGTAAGTTGGAACCTAGACCTAGACCAACACAGTTTGAGGCTTTGACGGAATGGGAAGATGAGATGTATGAACGAGAGAGATTCAGAGGAATGAGAGATCATGAATTTATGCCTGGAAGATTGTGGGGAGTAAATCATGAGGACAGAATAAAACGATGGAGATGTGCTAACATGACAGGAGGTTTGTTTCCAGCTTTTACAGTTGAGGAAGGGACTAAGAAAAAACGGACTGAGAAAAAGAAACATATGGAGAGAGAAAAGTATATGCATGAGAGCGAAACGGATGACGAGTTGCTGGAAGATATATTAAATAGAAATCCACCTCCGTATCAGCAGAGTTCTACAGTGGTGACACCAAATGCGCCACTAATAGAGACTATGCGAAATAAAAGTCCGGAAAAGAGAATTGAAGTAAATAGGTCACAAGAACAAATGAGAACTTCTCAAAATGAAGGAATAGAAAGCGACAATGCAAGCGAATTGGCAAGGACAACAAAAGAACTAACTGAGAAAATTAGAGAATTAACGAAAAATATGGAAGCAGTTACTGTGCCTGTAACAATAGGTCCAGTAATACCAGTTTTTGAGAATCAGAAAATTGATGAACGATCTTTGGTGATTCCCTTGAGTTCACAATTTCAGAGAGAAAAGGAAAGGATGGAACAAAGTGCAAGTACAAGTAATTTGGCTAGTACTTACAGACCAAGTCCACCTACAAATTTAACGGTGAATGAATGCAATGGTAAGAAAATGCATATGGTAACAGAATCTGCAACAGAAACGCCCGAAAAGAGTGGTAACTGGATAGAACTAAATAATACACCCATAGGTCCGACTCCTGATGAGTTGAATGAGTGGATGAAAGCTTTTAAAATAAAAGAAACAGAAGAAAAACCATTAGATGTGATCAGATTAAAAATAGATATGGAAGAATTAATTTTAGGAACGATTGGTACTGAAAAGATAAAAAATTATCAGGATGATGAAATAATGTTTCTGTGCAAAAGTATAACATGGAGGGCAAAGAATTTACATGACAAACTAGAAGAAGTGGCTAGTGAGATTGGAATAGATTTTGCAAAAGTGAAAACGTTGCAGAAACCATACAGAGTAGACTTTTGTGAAAAAGATATTGAAAATTTGAACACGGCAGGAAGGCTGACACAGATAAAGGAGTTAATTGTGTTGTTGAGAAAATGGGGTGATGTGGACAGATGGAAGGTTAGATGGACAAAGAAGAATGAGAAAAGTACAGACAAAGGTTCATTGGCTTTTATGATAACTGAAAAAGAATCTGTTGTCAAAGAATACCCCATGAGAGAAACTCCAGGTGGTAGTTACGTGCATGTTCCCTGGACTAGGCAGGACATACTGTCATTTACCAATGACTTTCCAAAGTTAAGAGAGAAGCCAGTTGAGTGGTACCGACAAGTAGAAAGGTTTGTAAAAGTCTCAAAAGTGTTGTGGATAGATTTAGATGGATTGTTTGACATAGTGGTACCAACAGATTTATGGTCCGAATGTAAGATTACAGTTGACTGGCCAACTACAGAATATCCAAGAGATCCTAAGACAGGAGCTCCAGGTCCTGATGTGATGAAGAAGTACGATAAGGTGATTACCTTTTTGAAGAATAAAATTCCTCCCAAAGAGACAGATTGGGTTAAGATTGATAGAACTACACAGGAAAGTAAGGAGTCTGTACATGCATATTATGAGCGACTGTTATTGGTTTTCAAGCAGTATAGTGGTTATGAGGAGTTGAGTGAAAAGGACATGAGTCATTTTGTATACCGATTTGTGTTTGGCCTGAAACCAGAAATAAGTGATATGATTAAGCAACACATGATAAACTGGCAGAATGGAAGTGTAGATAAGGTACTGAGATATGCTAAGTATTGTAGTGATGAAATAGAGAGTAAACAGCGTAAGTTGAAAGAAAAGGCAATGTGGGCACAAGTGAAAGTGGCAGAAAAACAAGAAGCTCAATTGGACAATAATAATGGAAACGAATCAGGACAGAATAAAATGCGACCAAACATAGGTAAAGGAAAAGGTCAAGTGAGTCTAGAAGAGGCAAAGAAGAAATGGCCATGTCATAATTGCGGAAAATTAGGGCATTGGAGAAACGAGTGTAAGTTCCCACCTAAACCTAATCCGGAACATCAATCATTAACTCCACAGGTGCAGAATGAGGTAGTTGTTCAACAAAGTCAGGTGCCACAACCACCACTTCCCAACACTGTTAACCAGCAAAGATACAGTACAGAAACAGGATTCTACGGAGGAGAGCAGGTAACACAGTTGCCGCGAGCAGCTAACATTTCTCAGTATTGGTTGCGACAGAGTGAGGATGACCCGGATGAAAGATTCTGACGGTGCGCAGGAGAGGGGAAAGAGTGCGTGCTTGGCGCAACTCTAGAGGTAGATCAGTCTGGTCCCTTTGTGGATGGAGAAGTGAATGGTGCAAATGTAACATTCCTTGTCGATACTGGAGCTACCCGTTCTACTGTTAGATCAGTGGAAATTCCAAACCTTCCTCTCTCAGGTGAATACATCCAAGTGGTAGGAGTAGCCAATCAGCAGATTAAAACCCCACTTACTGAATTGGTGGAAGTAAAAATTGGTTCTTTTAGCAAAATGCATAAATTTGTAGTGTGCGATTGTAGTCCTGTAAATCTTTTAGGTCGTGACCTTTTATGCAAGATGAATTGCACAATTTATTGTACGCCAGATGGAATAGGATTTCAGACTTCAGATGAAGATGTTTTGTATAAAGTAACTTTGATGAATCAAGAACCTGAAACGAATGGTTTGTTTCCTGCATTTGATGCAGAAAAACTTCCAGAAGAACTAAAAAGTGCAGTAAAAGAAAGTGTGTGGGATTTTACAGGAGAAGACATTGGATTAATGAGAGAAGTTGATCCCGTAAAAGTGACAGTGAAAGAAGGGATAACTTATCCAAACACGCCACAGTACAAATTAACTCCAGAAATAATTGAAGGAATAACTCCTGTGATAAATAAGATGATTGAACAGGGAATTCTGAAAGAAATCATGAGCAGTCCATGTAATTCACCTATAATGGGACTGAAAAAGCCAAATGGAACATATAGAATAGTACAGGATTTGAGAAAGATCAACAAAATAGTTGTACCATGTTGTCCAATAGTGCCAAACCCTGCAGTAATTCTATATCAAATTCCACATGAAGCTGAGTGGTACACTGTGATAGATTTATGTCACGCATTTTTCTCTATTCCTTTGCATCCAGATAGCCAGCCATTATTTGCATTCCGGTTCGGAGAGCGTATTTTGGCATGGTGCCGAATTCCTCAGGGGTATACAGAAAGCCCCTCAATTTTTAATCAGATTCTAAAGAAATCTCTGGAAGATTTAAAAATGCCAGAAAAATCAGTGATGGTGCAGTATATCGATGACCTATTGGTGGCATCGAAAACCAAAGAAGCATGTGTAAGTGACACAATTGCTTTACTGAACCATTTGGAGAAAAGAGGACATAAAGTGTCCCCTTCAAAATTACAGTTTTGTCAGAAAGAAGTCCAGTATTTAGGGCATAAAATTGAGAAAGGAGTGCGGAAAATAGCGACAGAGAGAGTAAGAATGATTCAAGGAATGAGAGCACCAATGACTCAGAGAGAGGTAAGAATGTTTTTGGGAATGGTTGGATATTGTCGACAGTGGATAAGTGGTTTCTCTTTGATTGCAAAACCCTTACAAAAATTGACAAAGAAAGATGTAAAAGACCCTTTTGAGTTAAACAAAGAAGAAATGAAATCTTTCAAAGAATTGAAAAAGAAACTGTGTGAGGCCCCTGCTTTAGGCATGCCTGATTATGAGAAGGATTTTGAGTTGTACTGCAGTGAAAGAGATGGATGTGCATTTTCAGTACTGGTACAAAAACACGGGACCATGAAAAGACCAATCGCTTATTTTTCAGCTGTTTTAGATCCTATAGCAAAAGCATTGCCTGGATGTCTGAAAGCAGTTGCTGCTACTTGTGTAAGTCTGGAACAAAGTGAAGGTATAGTGATGGGGTATCCACTGAGAGTATATGTTCCCCATTCAGTAGAAATTCTTTTGACAAGAACAAAAACACAGTACATGACACATAGTCGGCTGACTAAGTACGAAAAAGTCATCTTGAGCGCTGAAAATGTGACCATAGATAGATGCATGAATGTAAATCCTTCTACATCATTACCAGATGAAGAAAGCATAATTGAACAAGACGAAGTAGATCATGATTGTCTGAACGTGCTGGAATATTGCACAAAACCAAGAGCTGACATAAAAGATGAACCGTTAAAGGAATCTGATTATGTCATGTTTGTGGATGGTTCATGCTTGCGTACAAAAGAAGGAGTGTTAAGCGCAGCTTACGCAGTATGCACAGTGGCAACTGTGATGGAAGCGTCTTGTCTGAAAGGAGTTAGGTCTGCCCAAGTTGCGGAACTAATTGCTTTGATTCAAGCATGTAAATTGGGGAAAAATGTACGAATCACGATTGTGACCGATAGCCAATATGGTTTCGGCATCGTACACGATTTCGGACAGATTTGGTCACAAAGAGGATTTTTGACATCTGCAGGAACACCTATCAGAAATGGAGATTATGTTAAAAAACTGCTTGAGGCGATACAGTTGCCTAAACAAATAGCTGTAGTGAAGTGCAAGGCGCATAAGAAAAACGAAGACTACATAGCGGTCGGCAATAATTATGCTGATGAGATCGCTAGATATTGTGCGGAAAACATGGCGTCCCTGAACAAAAATAGAGAAAGGGAGCATGTCTCTTGTCCTTTGCTTTTCACTAATACTGTCGAAACATGGGATGAAGTAAGGCAGTTACAAGAAACAGCAAGAGATGAGGAAAAAGATTACTGGATAAAAGCAGGATGTAGAAGACAGGAAAATAATGGTGTGTGGGTATACAGAGATGAAAGACCAGTTATGCCTGATAGCATGATTGCAGACATGGCACGGATGTACCATGGACAAGCTCATATTGGGAGAGATGCAATGATCAGACTTTTTAGACAAACCTGGTATAACCCAAAATTCAGAGCCATTGCTGAAAGTCTTTGTCAAAGATGTCTTATTTGTCAACAATTTAACCCAGGAAGAAAAACAGTAGTGAGTCTAGGAACAATAGGACGAGAAGGAGGTCCATTCACAAGAATGCAGTTAGACTTTATCGAGATGCCCCCTAGTAACAGACTAAGATATGTTCTAGTGGTCGTCTGTTTGTTCTCTCGTTGGGTGGAGGCATACCCCACAAGAAGGAATGATGGAACAACAGTGGCAAAACTTATGCTGCGAGAGTTCATTCCAAGGTATGGTTTTCCAGTCACGGTTGAGACAGATAGAGGAACACATTTTCAAAATGAGTTGATCCAATTGATTTGTGAAGCATTGAGTATTAAACAAAAACTACATTGTGCTTACAGACCAGAGGCTTCTGGGGTAGTAGAGCAGATTAATGGAACAATTAAAAACAGATTGGGAAAAATGTGTCAAGCTACAGGACTCAGATGGCCGGATGCACTGCCTCTTGTTCTGATGACCATCAGAAGCATCCCTGAAAAGAAAACGGGACTCAGTCCTCATGAGATGATCATGGGACGAGCAATGAGACAAGCACACGTACCCGTCAACAAGTTATTAACTATAACTGATGATCTAGTACTGGATTATTGCAAGGGACTGGCTGATGTGGTGCGTTCTGTGTTTCATCAGGTTGGACCGGATGCGACCACTCTTGAAAGAAAACCAGCCCACGACTTGAATCCAGGAGACTGGGTCCGCATAAAAGTCCACAGGAGAAGAAACTGTCTAGTTCCTCGTTGGGACGAGCCACGACAGGTAATCCTAGTGACAACGACTGCCGTCAAGTGTGCAGGAGTGAAAAACTGGGTTCATGCCAGCCACACAATCAGAGTTCCAGAACCTACAGATCGACATGTGAGTCGGCGTCTGGAAGTGTGGGATAAAAGTTTAACGGCTGGGACAACAAAGATAAAAGAAAGGGTGCCAGAACTTGAAGATCGACCTGAAAGTCGACATCTGGAAACCCCAACGACAAAAACCTCTAGAGAAGAAGAGGAAGAAGAAGAAGAAGAAAGAAATTCAGAAATTCCAGAACCTGAAGATCGACCTGTAAGTCGACATCTGGAAATATCTGACACAACTTCAGACTCTGATGATTCAGTTGAAAACCGTGAAGAATTCCTAAGGAAAACTTGGGGTTATAAACCAATTAGAGAAGAAACTGAGCAAGAAATTGAGTTAGATGAACAACCAGGTACAAGTTATGGTGGAACTCCTTCAGAAACAATATTAATAGATGAAGTAGGGAAAGAAGTACACAAAAAGTTAGAAAATCGAGAAGAACCCCGAGGAGCAATAGGGACAGATAGAGAAACAGAAGAACAGGGAAATTTAGAAACAGAAAAGGAGAAAAACACCAAATCGGAAGAACACCGAGGAGGGATAGTAATAAGGGAAAACAAAAAGGAGAAGACAGATCCACCAGTAGGAGATGACGAGATTATAAGTTTCAAAATAAAAGACAATAGTGAAACAGTTGAAACAGAAACAGAAGAAAGTGGAGGAGAGGAAAAAGCAAAGACTGAATCAAGAAAAAGAAATTGGAAATCAGAAAGAGAAGAAAGAGAAGGTGAAGTCAAAAGGCCAAGAAAAGGAGATAATTGGCCCAACAGCTATGTAAGAAAATTGAGATATAGAATAATAAGAGCGGAAGACGAAGGTGCTGAACAAGTAAATGAGGTAACAAGTCAAAAGGGACAAGAAAAACCAAGTGGAAAAAGATTACAAAAGTCCAAAAGGACAAAGAAAGTGAATGCAAAGTATAAGTCACCTGAGTGGCTGTATATTGCACTAACAGATTACAAAGAAGAAGAAGAAAACACTCACGGGAACCAGAGACTGAGAAGTCGGATGGGAAAAGGTGAGATGCAACAAACCTGAAGTGAAGACTTATAGTGCTTCTGCCGGACATGACAATTTACTGGATGTGACAAATCACCGGATGTGACAACGAAAGAATTCTGGAGAGAATTAAAGAAAGTACCAAGCAAAGACTTTTGAAAGCAGAGTGGCATCTAAGTCATTTCTGAGGTGTAGTGACACAATTTTCTGAAACTTAACAAATAGAAAAAGAAAAATGGAAAATAATAGGGATAGAAGAGATAAATGTGAATTTATAAAGAGATGGTGCAAAATGTGCTGCTTTTGTACAGGGTTATTAATGACCATATGGATAGTTTTAGCAATCACAATTCCTATTAGTGTAGCTGTGATAGAAGCAAAAAATGATACTAAACCAGAAAAAGAAACTAATATTAAAGAACCAGTTATTTTAAGAAGTAGTGCAGAGTTGCATAAGGATAAGTCAGTAACAGATTTTTCAAAGAATGTTTTTACAAAATTGTTGTATGAGTACGTAGAGACAATGGACGTGAGAGATTGTTATGTTTGTATGCAGTTGCCTGCATCAGTATCAGAAGGTGTGACTTATCATCACCTACCTCTGACTTATGGAATAACATGTAGTATAATAGCAAGTTTATTTTATAAAACAGGTAGATTAGAATCTTATTATACTGATATAGATAAGATTTTTGCAAACATTCCAGTAGTACCCGAACTTAACAAAGTAAAACCAGCAAAAGTTTTAGGAGAATTCTTTTTAGAACATAGAAAATTAACGTTAGAAGAAATAGTTAGTAACAACCTTACCTGTGAGTTAAAGAAAGAAGAAAAAGTATTTTTAGAAATGGTTGAAGAAAGAAGAATGAAATTTCAAAAAGAAGCAATAAAAGAGGAAGGAAAACGCTTATGGACGTTTGAGGAAGGAAATCATGAAGGGAAAAAGATAAATGCCGCAATGACATTAGATTGGCCGCAAACAGGAAAGTTGTGTATTAGGAGAAATAAGACAGTCTATGACAATTACTTTGTAGGTTCCAGTATCTGCCATGACAATTATCAAATTCTGGGAGGTTGGGGATTCAAAGGTGGAAAAGATCCAATATTTCCAGGTATCTATTATATTTGTGGGAATAGAGCTTATTACAGGTTACCGGACCATTGGTATGGAACTTGCTATGTAGGCCTGGTCTTTCCAAAAAATTTTCACATGGACAGAGAAGAAAAGGGAACATACAAGATGATTAATAGATTTACACGTAGAAAGAGGGAAAGTTTTTCAGAAATTGTAGGTGATATTTTTGGAGCATTGATACCAGCAGTGGGAATATCTTTGAATGCATTTAAAATTCGGAAGTTATCCACAGTAGTAGATCGTTTGTCTACAGATACTGCGGGAGGGTTCTTAATGGTAAATACCGAAATGGTTGCCATGAGAGCTATGGTGATGCAAAATCGGCTTGCCCTTGATATTCTTTTGGCAAAAGAGGGTGGAGTCTGTGGAATGTTGAAAGTCCAACATTGTTGTACTTACATTCCTGATAACAGTGAAAATATACAGAAGTATATTACAAATATTACAAGTTTGCACAAAGAACTAGTTCCACTGGAGGTTGAAAGTGTTTTGGGAAAACTTGGTAGAGGGTTTTCTTCAGTAGCGAATTGGTTAACTAGGATGAGTAGACTAGTGATAGGGAAAGTTATAATAGTAGCAACTATAGTAATACTGTTAGCCATGGTATTGAAAATAGTAATAACATGTATAAAGAGAAAAGTAAGACAAAATAAGATAAAAAGAAATAACAGAATAATGAGAGAAAGAGAGAGAGAAATGGGTGAAATTGAGTTGGAGAAAATGAAAGAAAGCATGTATAAAGAGACTAAAAGGCAAGATGAAGAAGAAACAGATGTATAAATAACAGAAAGCAAAGGATGAAAGACATGCTGCCTGAAAAGAAGTATGACTTGGGTTTTATGTGGTGATTTAAAAATCACCAAAGGGGGAGTTGATGGAGCAGGGAAAATAAAAAAATTTAACCCCTAACAAATTTTATAATTAATTAAATAAAATGTTCGTTTAAATGTATTAATCAACACTGTATGTATGGGAATGGTAATATGCCAATGTATGTGCTAAATAATCTATTAATGGATGTCCGTGTGTCTAATTATAACGTAAAATTAAATGCGTACTAATTAAAATAAATGCATGTTTGTGCTTCATAGAAATAAAACGTGTCGTTGCAAAAACAATAGTGATGGTAAGTAAGGAACAGCTTAAATGTTGCTTTCTGCTAGGTAACAACTAATTGGGGTACGTAGACGACGGGAGGGAAACGAAAGGGATATTTTTCTCTATTTTAATTATGTTTTGTTTGCCTCAAATTAGTGCTTCTAAAAGTATAACCGAGTGGCGATGTAAAATGGCCGCCAGTGGGAAGATGTGCGCAGGCGCAAAGGGGACACGTGATATGGGATGAAAACGGAGAAAAAAGCTAAAACCTCGTGAGGTTACTGAGACGCTTGGATGCAAGAAATGGTCAAGGCTGGTGTGACCTAATTGAACTGATAGTGTGCCATGATGATCAGCAGAAGGCCCGTGGGAAACAAGTTTAAGAGAAAGGACAATGACTGCGGAGTTCTCGAATGTGTCGAAAGAAGTTACAAATGAACTGATCGAAACGGATGAAAATGTTTAAGCGTATGGGAAAGGAAATGATCCAAGGACCCTTGAATCCAAGAGAACTTGATTAAAAGAATGAATAAGCTGACATGCATGGACCAATGAAAGAAAAGCGTGATATTAATGTTGCAACAGTTAGTTAGCAAAGTTAGAATTAGGGTATAAGAGGGCCTACTCTTAGTGGGAGGGGGTCAGTCGCGGTTGCAGTCACAGTCAGGAGAGGAGTTGAAGAGTCGTGTTGGTGGCTTCCAGTGCTGGGTGGTCCTGATCGATCCCTTACTGAGCGGGAGATGCTGAAAGACTGTTAGATGAGACGGGTTGCAGGTAGCTGATGCTGACGAGCTGAAGTTGCTGTTTGCTGTCTTAATTTTCCAGTTGAGTATGAGAATCAGGCTATTTCTAATTCCTAACTTAGGTTAGAAATCATTAGGCTAAATTAGGAAGCTAGGCAGGTAATTAGGGTTTTGGCTTCATGACAAAATTTCCTTTCTGCAATAAAATGATTATGCTTAATAAATATTTGAATTTAAGAATGAATAATTGAATAAAGTATTAAATTCTTTTTCATGCTTTTAAAATTATATAAAATTTAAGATTCTTTAAACCCAAAATGACTCAGTGGTTATTTTCCTAAATGATTGTGACATCAGTAATTGGTTATTGTGATTCAGCTGGTCTTAATCACTATGAACTAATTTCTTAAATGAATGATTCATCGACAAAACAATGAGCAGGAATATCTTAAGAAATAACTAAAAGAAAGTGACAAATTAAGGTAATAAGATATCCTGGCTCTTCCAGCGGTACATAAAATGGTGTTCTCCATTTAGTTCTCATGCTTCTCCTAGGAGTACAGAATTTCATAAAGGTGTAAAGGAAATCCAGGAGTGTGTGTGTGTGTTAGGCGATGTTTATGGGCCCCATCGTCATGTGGATATGAGAAATATAGTTTGCCCCTGGATGACCTATAAGTAACCTGGGAGGAGAATAGTTTTTATTGTACGCGCTGCATCAGAAGCATGAAGAAACTATTCCTTGTGACTGGAATCCACCCCTAGAAGCAAACCAACACTTCCCCATGCAAATCAGCCCTACAGGGGCAGACAAAACAGTCGGTGAAATGTGCTCCCCCGGGTGGACCAGGAAGGAAACAAAGCATGTAGCGCTCTGCTGTAAAGATACCCCAGGCCCTGGCCCACCCCAGGGGTCGATACAAGCATGGAGGGATGGGAGAGGACATGTGTGGGGCTCCCTCCCAAAGAAGATTCCTGACTTCGGTGACTCCATCCCCTGGGGGCCTGACACAACTGAAACTGCTCCCTGATACAGGAGAAACAAAGATGAGCACCGGCACATCTTGCACAGGTGCAGCAGCCCCCAGAAAAGTGCTCCCAATGTTTGTCTGTAACGGTGCCCTAAGTCTCCCAGATGTCCCATTGAGAAGTTTGATGTATTTTTGAGAACCCCTGGTGCTGGTGCTTTTGCACATAGGCTCTGCAGTGTGGGGACCCTTGTTGTTTGGTCCAAGGGCTAAAGAAGCAGCAAGGTAAAAGTAGAAAAAAGACTCCTGCACCCATTATATTGAAAGTATGGTACTTTACTGACAATGGTATGCTATGTGGTTTTGTTAAAGTCGTGGTAAGGTGATACCATCAAAGTGATTTTAATTGTGCTCCGTTAGTTTAAATGGCGTTTTTCTGCTTTTTATTAATGTGGTGACACTCTGATAAAGCCAGTAGGCCTCCCTTTTGCATTATACTGTGTTTAGAATATGTTAGGTGGATATTGCTGTCTTAGGAATCAGGGCTTGCAAGGGGTCTGAACTATTAGGAGGGAATCACCTTAGGTATTTTCATCTGTCTATTTGTAAATTAACGTGTAGTATTCTGTAATTTGTTTGTAATAAAATACTTTTCCATTTTATAATGAAAAGCAATGACTGTACAATGATTTATTCGGAGTGGTTTGCTGTGTACCAGTACTAGCCCACACCTGAGTAGGCCTTGGACTACAATGGGGTACTTGGTTCCCAATAAGGTTGCAGACTTAGTACTTGTGAAGGACTAACATTCTTTGCAACTAATATAAACCACTTTCTTACATCAGTGTCTTTCAATTCACACACCTATGCAGAGAATGCTCCATGTAAATCCACAAAAAGATCCAGCTTACCACTATCCATTATTATCGACCACTAAATTTATTAATGTACTCCAAACTTTCCAGCCACTACCCAATATGACTCAGCCCTAAACAATAGAGAAACACAACTAAATACAATATTAACAGACCACTTTGACTCTAGGTAAAGAGAATACCAGAACTGAGAACCTCACTCAGACTCAAAAGTGCTTAGGGACCATTTGAATAGTGGCTATGTACAATATGCGTGCACTTAATATAACAACGCTCATATTTTTTTGGCAAATGTTTCTCTCTTTTCTCAATTGTTGCTCTGATTTAAAACTGTTTCTGTGCTACAGAGTAGCACAACATCTGTTTGTCCCATCCCCAATTAATAAAGTAGTAAACATGGCGCAAAGTGGATGCACTCCATTTTTATCAGACCCACAGCAACACATCTGTATTATGGCTGCTGGCCTAGAGACTTTAGTAACTGCCAGTTGTATACCAACATCTGCCTATTAAGCTCAGTTAAATGCAGGTTTTCTGTTGCAAAAGTTTCAAGTAAGGTATGTTGCCTAGAAAAAATATTAATGCTTTGTTGCAGCTTCTTTAGAAATGGGGGTCTCTAGTTGGCAGAGGTAGGTACCTTGTCCAAGTAGGGACCCTTCCTTCCAGTCAGGATAAGGGAGTTACACTCCTAAAATAACCCCTGCTCACCCCCTTGGTAGCTTGGCGCAAGCAGTTAGGCTTATCTTAGAGGCAGTGTGTAAAGCATTTGCACATAACCAACAGTAATACAGTGTAAGCACTACAAAAGGACACCACACCAGTTTAGAAAAATATCCAATATTTTTAAATACTTAAGACAAGACCAAAAACGATAAAAATCCACAATACAGTACTTAGAAATCTTCAGTTATCAAAATAAACTTCAAAAACAGTCCCTTGAAGTCGATAGCTCCGTCTGGGGCTATCACAGTGTCGTGAACAACAAATCCAAACAGTTCTGGCTGACCCTGGTGTTGCGGGCCAGCTACGGTGTCGGGCAGACCCGTAAAACAGCACCTTTAGAAATGCAGGGCGTCGGCGACCTCTCGTTGAGCTCCGAAATCACGGCGTATGCAGGCGTCAGTTCTGGAGGTCGGTGCAGGAGTCGTCGGGCCCTTGAAGTCACACACGTTGCAGATCGAACTCCTCGCGGTTGAAGTCGGGAGCGCCGGCGTTGGCAGGCATCGGGGCTGCGGAGCGAAGTGCAGGGGTGCTGCGTGCGGTGCCCTCAGGTCGCGGTGCAGGCAGCGGCTCGGTGATGGTCATCCAGCGGCGTCGGTGAGACCAGGGCTGCTGTGTGAAGTGATGCGGTGCTCGTCGCAGTGCTGGCAGGTCAAGGTGCAAGCAGCGGCGGCGTCGTTGCTGAAGAGCTGTTGTTGGCTGATGAACTGGAGTCGATGGCGCCGGTGTCGGTAGGCCAAGGCTGCGGTGGGGGATGAGGGTGGTGCGTCGTGTAACTTACGAGCGGTGGCCTCGAAAAACGGTGCAAGCAGCGGCGTTGATGTCGGCGTGAAGCGGCGTCGTTGGGGATACCAGGCCAACGATGTGAAGTAAGGCGGTGTGGAGTGCGGTGCGAGCAGCGGCTATGTGGTGGCATCATGAGGCGTCGTCGGTGAGACCAAGGTTGCGGTGTGATGTTGCGGCAGTGCCCTCTGCGGTGCCTGCAGGACACGGAGTCGGCAGCGGCGTCGTAGATGGCGATGGGTTGCTTTTTCTTCTGTTGCAGCACAAAACACACAGTCCCCAGTGCTGATGTCAGAAGAACTTGAAGTCTTTGCTGTTCCTGAGACTTCTTGAACAGGGGGCAAGCTCTACCTCAAGACCTTGGAGAAACTCACAAAAAGGAAGTTGCAGAAAGTTCAAGTCCAGTCCTTTCACTGCCCAAGACAGAAGCAGCCACTGCAGGCCAATACAGCAAAGCACACAGCAAAGTGGTAGTCCCTCCTCACAGCTTCTCCAGCTCTTCTTCTTGGCAGTCTTCTTGGTTCCAAAAGAGTTCTAAAGTTCTGGGGTCTGGGCCCAATATTTATACCACTAAATCCTTTGTTCTCTGAAGGCAGAGAGTGTCTGTACCCAGCCCAAACCAGTTCTGTCCTCACTGGTGCAGCTTCCTGGCAGGGGGTGGAGACGGCATTGTGCAAGGCAGACCAGACCCATTCAGGTGCAAGGAAATCTCCTCCCACTACTCTAAATGCCGCCCAGGTCTATTCAGCCCAGCCCTGACCCATCAGGCTTCTCTGGAGCCGCTGCCCCTCTCAAGCCCCTGTCATCCTAAAGCCAGACCGTCAATCCACAACCCCAGCAGAGGCATACAGGACGGCTAAGCAAGAAAATACCTACTTTCTAAAAGTGGCATTTTCAAACACAGAATCTAAAAATCATCTTCACTAAAAGATGCATTTTAGCATTCCGAGTCCAGCCATACTAAACTTTATTTTTCTACCTTGTTCCCAGGGGTAGTTATGTTTATAAGATGGTATAAACAAACTCCCCATTCTGTCCTATGGCAGCCTTGCAATGGTGAAAAACGAAATACACTGTAATTCACCACCAGGACATGTCACACACATCACTACATGTCCTACCTTTAACATACACAGCACCCTGCCCACAGGGGTACCTTGGGCCTACCTTAGGGGTGACTGACATGTAGAAAAAGGGAAGGTTGGGGCCTGGCAAGTGGGTGCACTTGCCAGGTCGATATGGCAGTTACAAACTGCGCACAGACTCTGCGGTGGCAGGTCTGAGTTACCTTTTCAGGGCTACTTCTGTGGGTGGCACAATCAGTGCTGCAAGCCCACTAGTGATACAAAAGGGGATGATGGACGGAACGTTTGAGCCAATCAAACACTCACCCCCAGTCAACTGATCTGGGTTTAATCCATCATCATTCTTTAGCTCACTCCACCACCCCAGTTCAGACATGGCCATATGCAAATCAGTCTGACCCTGTGCCTCATGGGAACAGTCCAGCCCGAACTGCCAAGCCATGTCTTCCCTGGACCGGAAACAAGCATCCTAGGACCGGTTTCTGGCATTCCAGCCGTCATCAGCCAGGCTTGCTTGAATCCAGTGGCAAAGTGAGCAAGGGACCCACGTCTGGGCATACCCCCGCCAACTTAGGGCGAACAAAGCGATACAAAAGGGGATGATGGACCGGAACGTTTGAGCCAATCAAACACTCACCCCCAGTCAACTGATCTGGGTTTAATCCATCATCATTCTTTAGCTCACTCCACCACCCCAGTTCAGACATGGCCATATGCAAATCAGTCTGACCCTGTGCCTCATGGGAACAGTCCAGCCCGAACTGCCAAGCCATGTCTTCCCTGGACCGGAAACAAGCATCCTAGGACCGGTTTCTGGCATTCCAGCCGTCATCAGCCAGGCTTGCTTGAATCCAGTGGCAAAGTGAGCAAGGGACCCACGTCTGGGCATACCCCCGCCAACTTAGGGCGAACAAAGCGATACAAAAGGGGATGATGGACGGAACGTTTGAGCCAATCAAACACTCACCCCCAGTCAACTGATCTGGGTTTAATCCATCATCATTCTTTAGCTCACTCCACCACCCCAGTTCAGACATGGCCATATGCAAATCAGTCTGACCCTGTGCCTCATGGGAACAGTCCAGCCCGAACTGCCAAGCCATGTCTTCCCTGGACCGGAAACAAGCATCCTAGGACCGGTTTCTGGCATTCCAGCCGTCATCAGCCAGGCTTGCTTGAATCCAGTGGCAAAGTGAGCAAGGGACCCACGTCTGGGCATACCCCCGCCAACTTAGGGCGAACAAGCGATACAAAGGGGATGATGGACCGGAACGTTTGAGCCAATCAAACACTCACCCCCAGTCAACTGATCTGGGTTTAATCCAGTTGACTGGGGGTGAGTGTTTGATTGGCTCAAACGTTCCGTCCATCATCCCCTTTTGTATCGCTTGTTCGCCCTAAGTTGGCGGGGTATGCCCAGGCGTGGGTCCCTTGCTCACTTTGCCACTGGATTCAAGCAAGCCTGGCTGATGACGGCTGGAATGCCAGAAACCGGTCCTAGGATGCTTGTTTCCGGTCCAGGGAAGACATGGCTTGGCAGTTCGGGCTGGACTGTTCCCATGAGGCACAGGGTCAGACTGATTTGCATATGGCCATGTCTGAACTGGGGTGGTGGAAGTGAGCTAAAGAATGATGATGGATTAAACCCAGATCAGTTGACTGGGGGTGAGTGTTTGATTGGCTCAAGCGTTCCGTCCATCATCCCTTTGTATCAGCTTTGTTCGCCCTAAGTTGGCGGGGGTATGCCCAGACGTGGGTCCCTTGCTCACTTTGCCACTGGATTCAAGCAAGCCTGGCTGATGACGGCTGGAATGCCAGAAACCGGTCCTAGGATGCTTGTTTCCGGTCCAGGGAAGACATGGCTTGGCAGTTCGGGCTGGACTGTTCCCATGAGGCACAGGGTCAGACTGATTTGCATATGGCCATGTCTGGAACTGGGGTGGTGGAGTGAGCTAAAGAATGATGATGGATTAAACCCAGATCAGTTGACTGGGGGTGAGTGTTTGATTGGCTCAAACGCTCCGTCCATCATCCCTTTGTATCAGCTTGTTCGCCTCTAAGTTGGCGGGGTATGCCCAGACGTGGGTCCCTTGCTCACTTTGCCACTGGATTCAAGCAAGCCTGGCTGATGGCCGGCTGGAATGCCAGAAACCGGTCCTAGGATGCTTGTTTCCGGTCCAGGGAAGACATGGCTTGGCAGTTCGGGCTGGACTGTTCCCATGAGGCACAGGGTCAGACTGATTTGCATATGGCCATGTCTGAACTGGGGTGGTGGAGTGAGCTAAAGAATGATGATGGATTAAACCCAGATCAGTTGACTGGGAGTGAGTGTTTGATTGGCTCAAATGTTCCGTCCATCATCCCCTTTGTATCGCTTGTTCGCCCTAAGTTGGCGGGGGTATGCCCAGACGTGGGTCCCTTGCTCACTTTGCCACTGGATTCAAGCAAGCCTGGCTGATGACGGCTGGAATGCCAGAAACCGGTCCTAGGATGCTTGTTTCCGGTCCAGGGAAGACATGGCTTGGCAGTTCGGGCTGGACTGTTCCCATGAGGCACAGGGTCAGACTGATTTGCATATGGCCATGTCTGAACTGGGGTGGTGGAGTGAGCTAAAGAATGATGATGGATTAAACCCAGATCAGTTGACTGGGGGTGAGTGTTTGATTGGCTCAAGCGTTCCGTCCATCATCCCCTTTTGTATCGCTTTGTTCGCCCTAAGTTGGCGGGGGTATGCCCAGACGTGGGTCCCTTGCTCACTTTGCCACTGGATTCAAGCAAGCCTGGCTGATGACGGCTGGAATGCCAGAAACCGGTCCTAGGATGCTTGTTTCCGGTCCAGGGAAGACATGGCTTGGCAGTTCGGGCTGGACTGTTCCCATGAGGCACAGGGTCAGACTGATTTGCATATGGCCATGTCTGAACTGGGGTGGTGGAGTGAGCTAAAGAATGATGATGGATTAAACCCAGATCAGTTGACTGGGGGTGAGTGTTTGATTGGCTCAAACGTTCCGTCCATCATCCCCTTTTGTATCGCTTTGTTCGCCCTAAGTTGGCGGGGGTATGCCCAGACGTGGGTCCCTTGCTCACTTTGCCACTGGATTCAAGCAAGCCTGGCTGATGACGGCTGGAATGCCAGAAACCGGTCCTAGGATGCTTGTTTCCGGTCCAGGGAAGACATGGCTTGGCAGTTCGGGCTGGACTGTTCCCATGAGGCACAGGGTCAGACTGATTTGCATATGGCCATGTCTGAACTGGGGTGGTGGAGTGAGCTAAAGAATGATGATGGATTAAACCCAGATCAGTTGACTGGGGGTGAGTGTTTGATTGGCTCAAACGTTCCGTCCATCATCCCCTTTTGTATCGCAAGCCCACTAGTAGCATTTGATTAACCAGCCCTGGCACTCTCAGTGCACTTTACAAGGGCCTCACCAGTAAATCAAATATGCCAAGGAGGTCTGAAAGCAAAAAGACAGGGGAAACACGCCAAAAGATGCCAAGTCTAACACAGCTCATAATCCCTTTAAAGTGCTTTCATTAGGGACAAAAGCTAAAATATGTTCACTTTTTCATTTAAATTATTTCAATAATAAAATTGAAATGGTTGAAGTATATATCTCTGTATGATACTGATGTCCAGAAAAATATGTCCGGTTCTTGATTCATAGATTCTCTGCTGTAGACTAATAGTGGGTTGAAGCCACTTGAACATGGCATGAGGCAACTGGAAATATGAGCATGTATGAATTTGGACTTGTTTATGAACTCATTTGCCTCCTTTGTATTGCAGAGTACTATAAATCTTTCATAACAGGAAGTTTAGAGTATTGCTCCTTTGTAATAACAAATCCAACAAGAATTACGTTTTCCCAAGTGATCTGTTTCATCTGGAGTCCCAGTCCATTTGTCAGATAACTCCATGACTTTCAATTGGGGAATATTGACTACATCTTCCAGACGTAACGATTAGATATCTTGAATTATTTATGTATTTATTTATACAATTTGTAAATTTATTAACCTGTCACATGGCAATGTTTGATGGGGCTATGGTTGACATGAATTGGTAATCCGTTACTGGCATCAAGTTAAAGCCATAGGCTAGTGACCCAACACTGGAGCTTGCCCTGGGTGAATGCATTCTTGATTCTTAGATGGCATTCATTCAGGTGAAATAGTTTGTTTGCTGGATCTTGTGCTGTGTCATGCTAAGTCCAAGGCAGGTAGCACTTTAGATGATGGTGTTTGGTCTTTTTAAAAGTGTCAGGTAGATCTGGAGTCAGAGCTTACAGATGATGGCTTGGCAGTTGGGGCGCTGCCATACTTCATACCCATCCGCACTGAGCTTGTTGCAAGAGAGGTTGGTGGTGATTATAGAAAGTCAGTGCAGCCTGGCATAAAGCTTTTGCATATGGAGAATGAAACTACACTTCCCAGAAGGCTTCATGATGTTTGGAGATGGAGGTGTCCATCTTGGATTTTCAGCTATAATGTTCTTTGTTTCTAATTGCATCCTTGCTAGGCAACCGTGTTACAATGTTGCTGCAGCCAGGACCTTTGCTATTGGATTTGCCATTCATGCACAAAGAACTGTTATTTTCCTTGGATGTTTGCTCAGAAGCAATTTTGAAGTTGTGTTGGTAAAATGAAATATGAATACTTTTTGAACCTTTGCTTTAGTAGTAAAAAAGTTCAGGATTTATTATATTTATTGAGCAATTGGGTTTTTTCATGAAAGGACAGAAAGAGATCATGTACCAAGATATCATTGTTTATGGCATATTCATATAACTGTGCATTTAAGGTAAATGTGAGCATTAGTCCAGTTTGCCATTCGCACACTTAGAACAGAGCCAAGATGAGTACTCTAGAATTTGACAAAGCACTGCAAATGTGGTCTACAAGTGCGGCTGCAGTATGCCAGATGTGTCCTTTAAAAGTAGTAGCATAACTGCAGATGAGGACCAGAGATTTTCTAAGCAGTTCTGAGCATGAGTGGATGAAGTGGGCAAGGACATATGTGACAAGGGAGGGACAGCTGTGATGCAGGAACTTGGGAACTTGGGCACCTCACGTTTAAGACATTTGTCTTACTTACCTTCCCTTCCCCACAAAATGAACCAACAGTTACACTGTGAATATAGACCATCAAACCTATTATTATTAGTTTCTTCTCTTTCTTTTTCTAGTTCTTGCTCTCAGACCCACCCAAGTCTACCTGATGGAGTCCATGTCCTATTTAGCAGTATTTGTTTTCTCATGAACTAGGCACTGATACAGGTCACACATTGACATACGCACTGCTCTAAAAATGCATGCCAACTACCCTTTCTCACATAACTCCTTCTTAACTGCATCACAGTTTGCCGTAGAGTACAGCCAAATACTTACTCTTCAGCTGATTAAGACACAGAGAGGGTACTTTCTGCTTTGTGATCACTGAACACTAGGCTGAGTGGTCATTCTGTTGCACCTGTCTACTTCATCTGATGGCACACACATGGGACATAACAACTGGAAAAACTATTTGGACATTTGGAAATTGATTAGCCTGATGTTTGTTTTAGTTTTGCTTAGGAGTGGAATTTGGAAGATGGGTGCCTCTCATGTTTTTGGCTATCTAATCATGGCGCGGAACTGGAGCAGAAACTTAGAAGCATTGCTTGAGCAATGTTGGAGTGTGTTCCTGATAATCTTAATCCATTTTTCAATCACTATTTACTTCTAATTTTTTTTTAAAAACTGCAACGAAAAAGTAATACATTAAGAAAGCATGGGATAAAATAACAAAATGTTATTCAGGAAAGGCAGACTTTGCAGCAAATCCAGAGCAATGATGGTCTTGACATCCATCATGGTCCATTACCTACAACATATTAAAGTCCATCATGGCCAACTTGAACATTACAAAGTAGATTAAAGATAACCAAGACGGTGTGCTCAGGATTAGTTTTAAGATCACCGACACATTTCATTGAATAATTTATCCAATCAAATATGATGCAAAATGATCTTGACCAGAGCCTGCTAGTACTGGCAAGCTTTTCTGTGGTAGAATATAAAAGCAGCAGAGACCCTAGTAATTATGAATTCGGAGGCTGAATTAGTTGTATACTAAAACTGCTCTGTAGTAGTCCCAAGAATAGGACACTGTAAAGTCTGTCCCTCAAGTATTGCTGTTAGAAAGAGAGGAGGAACAGGACATGATTGTCCCCTGCCCTCTTTCTCCACTTCTATCCACTCTGGCAATGAAATTTTTTTGGGGGGGTGAAGGGTTGTAGAACAAAGATAACAAAAGTTCACAATATAAAAACATCTTAAGTCCTTAATGAAAATAATTTCACAGTTGGATTAGATGTCAGAGTTGAGGATGAAGGAATCCAACATCAAGATTTATGTGTTAACTCACATGTCTCGGCCTCTACTCAGCCATGTATTAAGGATAGATTACTATTACACAGATTAACATTCAATTTTGTTTACCTGTGCTGGGTGATCTGAGCCCCTGACAGAGTGAGGCAGTAACTTCCTTGTACAACCGCCAACTACAAGGCAAGAGTGTTGACAGAGACCTCAACCAGTCGGATTACACACATGCCACATCTGACCCAGCCACTCGACTTTGAAACGGTCAGGCTGCAAGGGAGGGCGGTGGTGGGGTGGCAGGTTATCCCACCAGCTAGGAGTGGCTGCGCAGCAGGCCAGGTATGGAAGCCATCAGGATTTCATGGACCTAAGGAAGGTGATAGGCGGCTAATATCAACCTTGCACCTTTGGTATCATGCAAGCACTCTATTGCCTTCCTTAAGGTGCACAAACACTGCCTGGCTCTCTTTTGCTGGGGCATGCACTATGTTGGTGAGGTAATCGTAAGCATCACAATGGTCCACCAATGTGAGGATTCGCCACAATTCCCCCTTTGTTACCAGGCATGCACAGCAGGTGTAGGGGGAAAATGTGGACACTCTCTTGTGCCCAGAAGCACAGTACTCTGATGTGGTGTAAACCAACTCCAGTTTCCACGCGATAGCCCTTTAAGGTCACCATGTAAAGCAAAGATATCATCCGGGCAGTTCATACACCACCATGCTCATGCCTGCCCCTTTATTCTCTCACTAGGGCCTGGCAAACTTGTAATAGAGTGAAATACCAGTGGCATTCACGATGGAACACTGGAGTGGTGCTAGTGGCTATTGGACCTAGGTGGAGGCAGTGTCTATGCCCATGTCCAAATGAGAGTCTGTGTTAAATTATGACTCTGGTGGAGCTGGAAGGAATACCTCAGAATTATGTTGCATTGTGCACTATGGGTGCCCTGTGCACTAATGCAATCGAGGAAAATGGGCCTTCCCGCCACACAGTTGGATAGACCAACTTGGGCTACAGTTGGCCCTTCACACCTACTCTACTGACAACTATGCCACAATGGTTTAACATGCATGTGCCTGATGTTTTTTTTAAACAACTTTATTAGCATTTCATTGTTATACAGACCATGCATAAATTTATATGTCAATTGTTAGCAAATTAATTAATGGGAACTGTTGTCAGCAAATCATATATGGTTCACCTCATGATAGGATGGTCAAGGCGGTGTATATTGAAGCAATAGTCCCTGTTGCTTTGTCTGCCAGTGCAAAAAAATGCACCTAATTTATGACAATGTTTTACAATTCCTTGAAACAGTCAAAAAGGATCATAAGCATAACTCTCAATCAGTTAATCTAGTCACGGAGAGTAGTCGATTCTAATATTGTATGAGGGCAGTATACTGGTGAGGAAGTTACTCTTTGTGTTTATGTATAAATAGGGATTTAGCCAGTTCCTTTAGGTCGGTAGGGTGAACCTATGTGTTGTGTCCTGCTGGACACGTTCTAGTGTCTCAGCACACACAGAGTTTGTTAACCACTCCCTTGGGGGAGTGGGCACACATGCACCCCACACACATCCATCACAGGCGTCAAGAGTGACGTAAGCCAGTTATTAAAAGGGCCCGGGTGCACATGCTCGTGGCCAGTTCTGAGTACTATACCAAGTGTCCATGTCACAGTTATTTGCTAAATATGTGGGCCTAGAGCCCACGACTTTACATTGGCGACGAGGGTTCTAGACCCCACACGCTGTGCTGCCTGCGGCCATCTGCTGTTTTGAAGGGGAGATACATCACGGGCTCGGCCGCCTTTGCCTGCCCTGAGGAAGAGAAGCTCCCGTAGGCACTGCTGCTACTGCCTGCATGTCATCAAGATGAGGGTGAACCCACTCCCTGCTTGAGAAAGAGGAAATGGTGAGCCCCAGCACCTCACCGCTCCTGCCACCGGTCGCAGACTGCAAAACGAGGAGCGCAGGGAAGTAGACATCTGTGCCTCGGTCAAGGTACTAATGAAGGGCATGCACAGCAAGGTATGTGAGGGCCCACAGCATTGTTACGCCCCACACCGCGTGAAGCGCCTAGTGCTACCATAGCTGTCCACCGTCCATACCGTCACGATGGGGGTGTAGCGCAACTCATGCAAAATGAATGCAAAGTGTGCGAACCCCAGCAAGGCCCGTAAATAAGCCTATCACAACACAGCAAGGGAGACTAGTGCCACCCAAGGTTGCACCATCCGGAGTGACCTCCCGCAACTGTTTCTCCACCTCCGCCGTGAAACCGCTCCTTGGTTAGACTGGAGCTGTCTGATAAAGCCGGGAAAGCGATGTGCGTCCTCTTGCCGCTCACCTACCTGCCACCAGTGACGGAGAAAAGAGACTGTCTCCCTCAGCAGCCACGACAAAGTCAGAGCAGCGCTTGGCCTGCGGTCACTGCCTATGTCAATCCAGAAGTATGAGCCAGTAAATCGTGGTGCGCCTCCACCCATCTACCCTTCCTGCAACCGCCGCACGAGGTGCTAGGACAGTCGACATGTAATAGCCACCCCCCACCTCCCCCATAAAAGTTACAGTGCGAGCACACGTTGCCCATCAGATGGCATGTTGAAGAGAACGGCAGTGCGAGCCCCTACCTGCAGGTGTATGAACTTTCTCCCTCTCATGGTACCGGCCTCGCGACCAACAACGCTCCTGACAAAGGCCGTGTGCCTCCAGGTCGCATCCTGAGTTTTCAGTTCTTGTTGCTGAGGCTGTTGTCAACCGGGTGTTGTCTGCACCTGCAGTGCCACCTAGTGGCGGCTCATTGCACTGCACCCGGCTCCACGTTTAACTTATTCATCAAGCGGCCTCAATGGGGGAAAGCATTTTAAAAGAAAAGACAAGCCGTTTTGCATCGTCTGTGCCTACAGTGCCCCCACGATCTTGCCTGAAGCATCAAAGCACCCACACAATGTGAGAGGCCGACAATAATAGCCCGCAGTATCAAAACCAGCATTCGCCCTGAACGGCTGACAAAGAGGAATATCTCATGCACCTGAATATCAATGACGAGATAGCCTGCAGAACCAGCGAGGCTGCCTCATCAGGAGGAGGCGTGGCCACAGCGTCACCTAGCAGCAGCTCAAATGAACATTTGTGGTATGCACAAAACCGTCCGGCTGCCCAGAAGGAAATGCTGTGAGGTGCCCCTGACCTCACCTCATACAGCAGCCTAGTGCAAGGATTAGAGAAGTCCTGCTGTGCCATCACCCAATAAACCTACTAAAGTGGCATTGAACAAGCACTGATAGTGCAATTACAGGCCATTGCCTGTCCTGAGGTGCTCTTCATCCCCTACACCATAGCAAGAGGTTGGCCAGACAAGCGCCACACATCCCTAGTGGCTACCTATCGTTTGAGGGAGCGGCAGTTAACTCCCACAAGGATCACCAGGGAACTCAAAGCTGCAAAGGCCACAGAAGCTGCCAAGGGTCCCGTGGTGTCAAGAGCAGCCATACCGCAAAGCCTAAGGAGAGGCAGTGTCTATGAGGGAAAGGAGTAGAGCAGCCCAAGCCGCAGTCTGCTAGAGAAGGCTCAAGGGACATTTAGCCTGAGAGAAAAGGGCACAACAGCCAGAGACACTTAACCCCAGCACAGAGCAATCAAGTAGCCCAAAGCTGCCTGGAGTCAAGCTGCACGCCCCACGAAGGGATGGGAATGTGCACAGAGCGTGCAAACCCCAGTGGCTCCGGCGCCACCGCAAGCAAGAAGATTGCGCCACCCACCCTCAATGGTGAACGGACACCACCGCAAGCTTCAGATCGGGCACACCAAGTGCCAAGAAATGGTGCCTTGAAGAAGGACCAAGAGCGCGGAGTCCGAGGTGCACCGGCGCAGACACCCAGAAGCTTGACAGCACGGGGAGGCGCCCGGGAGATAGAGACATCTCCACAGAGAAGCACTGCTGAATGCAGCAAGGAGAGCATCCACATCCCCCCTGCAGCAGCAAAGCCCCATAGTGGGCCAAACACAGCACAGTGTCCTCCCTCACACTGCCTAAAGACGGAGTGGCCAATGACCCAAGACAGGCAAGAGGAGAGTCGCACACTCCACGTGGCAAGCTGCCACCACCCCATGTTGCTTCAAGGACACGCACCACGTGGATGGATGCCACATCGCACCTGAAGCATGGATCGCGTCACGTGAAGTGACCAAGCATACCTAAACGGAGGCAGAATCGAACGCCACGACTGCGCAGCCACGAGGCGCAAGCATGACGCCCTCGAGCGAAGGAAGTAACTGCCACCCTGGCACCGTAAACCTTTCTGAAGAAGAAACACAGAAGTCGAGTGGCTGTACACCACCCAGCACTCGGAAGAACCGAAGAGAAGAGTGACAATCCTGTCACCATGAAGAGCTGGACAAACACAGGTGCGCTAAGGAAAACAAGAGGAGAAGCACGAGGACTTGTAGCACCACAAGCCAAGAGCACACCCAGAGACACCAGACAGCCACCAAGGCGGAATGACGTCCCTGGAGACAGCCCCATGGGAGAGCCGAACATAAGCCGCAGCAAGCGCGAACCGCGTCTCTCCCCAACGCTTCTGAGTGCGACCGTCCATCCCGGAGTGTCAGCAGTCGAAGTCGGACGGCATCCCTGCTCCTGACCGCAGATGCCAGAGGAGAAGGAACAGCCTCAGCAAGGCAGAGACATGTAGCTGCAAAGTCTCCAGTAACCTCCTCTCACAGAAGATCGTCAACACCTGTTGTCCAAGTCCCATGGCAACCACACCATCATTGCAAAAGAGGGGAAACGGAAACCTCCGTTCTTGTCTTACAGCGCACAGCGTAGTCCCTAAGGCTTCTTTTAAAGACTAAACAACATGTGATAAGTATACAATGATATTTCAACACATTTAACATTAACAAGACTCTAAACGCTTCTGATTTGATAATCAATGTTTTATACGCACATTGATAAATTCATAATCATCACAGTAATGATGTTCAAAGTCCAAAATTATGTATGTACAATCCAAAACGAGAACAAAAATAATATGGTTAACAATGTTTCAGATTAGACCCAATGCATTTCGGGTTTCAAAGAACCCTTCGTCAGGGGAAAATTCCATAATGTCACAATGTTGAAGAAAAGCCTCCTACCGGAACAGTCATGGACAAAGACAGAGGAAAAGAAAAGAAAGAAAAACAAGTCAACAATACTTCTCCTACTCGCTATGAGAGACAAAGATCAAATGGTCTGTGCTTGCGCCCACTGTACACCAACATCGTGCAAACCAAGTGTCTGTGAGGTGCAATAAAACTTTTAAGGTGCTAATATAATAACCTGTGATCTCTAGTGCATCCTGACGAGTGAAAACAGTACCCGCTTGCTCACTGCCCTCAACTTTATCTTATAACACCGTGTAACCATGCTGTATATCTAAAGCTGCTAACGAACAACCAATGTAAATGCCAAATCATTACCTCCAAGCTAGGGAGATTCACAACTGAACCCCCTGTGTACGGTTGTAGTCTGTATCTATGAGAGAAAGTCAAATGTATATTAGCGCCATGCTGTGTACAGCGGCGACTGCTCAAGATAACCTAGTGCACAACTACGTTTTTTAGAAAATCGGGTAACACATCGTCAGAAGAAAGCATTTCCACTGACCAGGATTTATCACTTCAGAGACCTCCATTACTAACTGGAAGAGATCAACACTTGAGAACCACTGAAAGGGATGTACCCACCACTAGTGGAAAACAGGCTTTTTTAGAACAGGGCCAGGTGTCCAACCATCCGCCGGACAAAGGAGAATCGGCACGAGGCAACGGACTCGCCGGGGACAAAAGCAAAAAAACAGGGGAGACATCTCGACCACATTGTACTGTCAAAAAACCGACAACCTTGTCATGAACATTTCGAGTAGAAATCTTACTTTAGCAGAAATGTCAGTACTGAACAAAGGCATGTCCTATGTACCATCATATACGTCTAACGCTCTAGAAACAGAAATAGCGTTCTTTAAGTTCATGCGAAAATTGCGATTAAGATGGTTTTTTCATACCACGATTCAAGATCAAACACAAACAACACCACCAGAAAGGTTCAGACCTAAGAGCACCTTTATTGCACCCTTTTCGCATAAAACTTTGGACAATTTTGAACTGCTGGTAAAAAAAGATTTACAAAACGTCAAGTACACTCCACCTAAACACCCTAATTTGTCTCTGAAGGAACAAAGGATCATTCGAACTTTAAGTCAGGATACTACCCTTATTTTTCAACCTGCAGATAAGGGAGGCGCAATTGTAGTTATGGACAAGGCATTTTATGAACAGAGAGTGGATGAACATGTTCTCAATACTGACACGAACATTCAGTTACCAACAGATCCAACTAAGGAATTTATGGTGATCTTGCAACATATATTAGAGCATGCAGAAGACATGGGTTGGATAAATCAAACGACGAAACGATTTTTACAATCAAATGCTCCTAGTATATCACATATATACATGTTGCCAAAGATGCACAAGAATGCAGAAAACCCCCCTTTTCGTCCTATTGTAGCTGGCTGCGGTTCCATACATGAATCCATTGGACAATACATTGATCATTATCTACAACCATTGGTTCAGTCATGGATCACGTATGTGAAGGACACAACGGATTGTCTTAATAAATTGGAAAACATACGCCACATTTTTGATGAAGACATTTTACTATGCACAATTGATGTAGTGTCGCTATATACTTCGATCCCTCATGGTGAAGGTATAGAAGCTGTGGAATGGAGGCTACTGAACAGTCTGCAAGATGACACAAACCATGTCTTTTTATTAGAATTACTGCAATTCGCACTGTACCACAGTTATTTCACATGGAATGGAAAGTATTACTTACAAAGAACTGGCACATCAATGGGCTTTCCAGGGGCGCCTTCGTATGCCAATACCTTTATGGCCTACTTCGAAGACAAACACATTTTGAATAATGAACAATGGCAAAAACATCTTATTACCTATATGCGTTTTATAGATGATATACTGGTAATTTGGCAAGGGAATAGTACTGAATTAGAGAACTGCATCTATAAACTCAATCAATGTAATCCTCGCATACAGTTCACACATGACATACAATCCCACAGGATCCATTTCTTGGACATCGAAATATGCAAAACCACCGCTGGCTTAGAAACATCTGTATACAGAAAGCCAACTGACAGAAACAATGCTCTTCATTTTTCAAGTGCTCATCCACTGTCTCTAAAAAAACATTTACCTGTGTCACAATTGATTCGGATCAAAAGAATCACATCGAACGCAATGGAAACTGACACATTAATCAATGAACAAATACACAGATATCAGAAACGTGCATACCCTTCACATATACTTGAAAAAGCTAAAGAGGTGGTGTCTTGCAAAAAACGTGAAGATTTACTTAAAAATGTTCCGAAATCTTTGAGCAAACGGGAAGTGTTTGTCTTAAAACACTCTCAACAAGCAATAAAAATCAAACACATCCTCAGGAAGAGATGGGAAATCTTGGAACAGGAAACGGATTTCACCACAGTATTTCTTGATAAACCTCTTTTTGCTCACACCAGACCCAAAAATTTAAAAGAACTCTTGAAGACTTCGCCCACACAGTTGGCAAACACAAATAAAGGAATGCAGAAATGTTATAATTGCGGACAATGTGGAAATGTAATCACTGGGAATATTTTTCATCACCCTCACACTGGCAAAAAGATTAGGTTGAAACACACATCGAACTGCAATACTGAAGGGGTGATATATGCCATATGTTGCCCCTGCAGCTTAACATATGTAGGCAGAACATCGCGCAAAATAAAGACAAGAATCATTGAACACAAGAGCATGATACGCACTAGAAATTCCAATTCATGTTTAGCGGCCCATTGGATTAACACACCCCATACGATTCCACAGTTGAGATTTACAATTCTTGATTCTATAGATGCTCGTGCAGGTATTGCTTACAGTAAAGGCCATTACTAGCTCAACGCGAAACATTTTGGATAGATTACCTAGGAACTCTGATACCCAAAGGTTTAAATGATCATTATGAATTGTCATGTTTTTTATAATATGGACCTGTGTTTGATGTTTATGGTATTCACATACTGAGGCTGTACCTCTGTGCTTTCGCCCACTGTCACCTAGAGTTTTTCATTTATGTTTCACGTGCATCACGACATAGACGCAGTCTAGCATTTCTACACTTAGTTCTTCACTCTTTTCTATGACATTAGGATTGTCAATGAGACACGCACTCACATTCGATTCAAGTATGTTTACACTTTGTAAATGAGCACCAACTATGTTAGGCTATCGAATTATTACTATTGTATAGATTTCGTTTGTCATTTGCTTTGGTTACATTTCTAAATGTACATCCATCGTCATCAACTTGTAGTTCTCGTTGGATATTTTTATCGTGGTTGCACTAGCGTAATTCCTCGCTGTGTTAATAAAGCTTGAATACTTTTGTATTCGAGTCAGGATTTTTTTCATACTATTTAGTGGGCTGGTGCGGAGCCCTTTAACACACGCCTCTGTTGAAGTCAGGTGACCAGGAAATCCGGTACACGTCAGACGCCGGTGAGTTTGAAAGCAGTTGAGAAACACTCGATAACTACATCGGCATTAGCTTGTCATCCGGTTAACTCGAGGTCTTTTCCATTTACAGTACGCGCTTTTCATACGGAGATTAGGATACATCACGAAGGTAAGGTTTACCAAATGATGTATTGGGCTTTACCATAGGGTTGAATTATGGAATATTGTGTAAATTTTATCGTTTACTTTTTTTGCAGTTTGTAAACTGCAAGCATTGGAGGACGGTAAGCGTAGTTGTGCACTAGGTTATCTTGAGCAGTCGCCGCTGTACACAGCATGGCGCTAATATACATTTGACTTTCTCTCATAGATACAGACTACAACCGTACACAGGGGGTTCAGTTGTGAATCTCCCTGGCTTGGAGGTAATGATTTGGCATTTACATTGGTTGTTCGTTAGCAGCTTTAGATATACAGCATGGTTACACGGTGTTATAAGATAAAGTTGAGGGCAGTGAGCAAGCGGGTACTGTTTTCACTCGTCAGGATGCACTAGAGATCACAGGTTATTATATTAGCACCTTAAAAAGTTTTATTGCACCTCACAGACACTTGGTTTGCACGATGTTGGTGTACAGTGGGCGCAAGCACAGACCATTTGATCTTTGTCTCTCATAGCGAGTAGGAGAAGTATTGTTGACTTGTTTTTTCTTTCTTTTCTTTTCCTCTGTCTTTGTCCATGACTGTTCCGGTAGGAGGCTTTTCTTCAACATTGTGACATTATGGAATTTTCCCCTGACGAAGGGTTCTTTGAAACCCGAAATGCATTGGGTCTAATCTGAAACATGGTTAACCATATTATTTTTGTTCTCGTTTTGGATTATACATACATAATTTTGGACCTTGAACATCATTACTGTGATGATTATGAATTTATCAATGTGCGTATAAAACATTGATTATCAAATCAGAAGCGTTTAGAGTCTTGTTAATGTTAAATGTGTTGAAATATTATTCTATACTTATCACATGTTGTTTAGTCTTTAAAAGAAGTCTTAGAGTCTACGCTGTGCGCTGTAAGACAGGAACGGAGGTTTCCGTTTCCCCTCTTTTGCATATTCAGTCACAGGGCCTTTGGGCAGGTCCATAAGCTTGCAGACGCTCGCATTGTTTTAACAAATATATTTCATACCAAAGGTAGACACACTCTATAATTTGGTGTGCAGGTGGGAAATCACTTTCCAGTCAACCACACCATCATTGCCATGTGCAGAACACCCCATTCAGCAAGAAAAGTGGAAGTGTGACCGGATGGTCTACACTAAGAGTCGGACAACCGACCAAGTTCAGAAGGGGAAGTCGTGAGTGGCCGGGCCGGACGATGAAGAGAACCCGAGCTGCAAAAGGAGCAAATCCCAACACACCAACAGCAAGTGAAGGGGGTGACAACCAGAGAAGGAACTGGCGACCGCCTAGCGGGTGACCGAGAGTAAGCCGCAAAGCCTGCGCGAACAGTGTCTCATGCCTCACGTTTCTCAGCATGTCCATCACGCCACTGTCACCAACGTCCTAGTAGCCCAAGAAGTCCAAGTGCACGGATGTAACTGCCTCCCCAAAGGAAATGGAGGCACCTGGCCACCCCCGCTCCAGGTGATCGACTCAAGACTGAAAGCCTGCAACCATCAAGGCAAGTCATCATCAACCGTTGTCCAGATTCACCACATGGCTGGCAATGCCATCACGCCAGTCCTCATCAAATGCGTCAAACAAGACTATATTGAGTACCAATGGACTGGAGTCTTACACCGTTGCCAAACCAGCCGACAAGAAGACCCAGCGACTACCTGCTAACCTGGCTCACACCTGAACTGCGGCAGCGAGAGCATGTCTTGACCAAGACTCATCCACCCCTGAGGTTTGTGCGAGCGACTGGGCACTGGCTCCTCGGTGGTCTTGCAGTTGGCACACACACGTAGCCACAGCGCAGCTCACAAGCAGTCCCGTGGCAAACCCGACAAAGGGCCTCCCCAGGCGGGAGGGTTGGACGAGACATTGCCCCACCGACAGGTTACCGGATACAGCAAAATAGTCTAACAGAGACTTCAGTCGATCCAGCAACACTTTCGTGAACTTTCACCATGGACTCCAACCATGCTCTTGACGCACCCTGTTTAATGAACTGTTAGTACCCACCACATACCATCCTCTACATCAGCGAAGGGGAGTCACCTCCGACCAAAAGACATGTTTCCACCGGCATGGTACGAGAGTGCAGCTGACGTCCCCAAGCCAGCGTTCATGTCCTGAACCTCTTAGGTTAAATTATGAGTGCCTGCCGAGATCGTCCTGCTGCAGTCAGAGTCACCAGCCCCTGTCTGCTGTCTTCCTGCTGCCTGACACGAGAAGCTGATGGACCCTGTGGTGTATAGTTAATTGTTGTTTATCCCTACAGGTTGGACTAGTGATTGTTTTGTTTTCATTAAAATTTGGGAGGAATGTTGTGTCCTGCTGGACACGTTCTAGTGTCTCAGCAGACACAGAGTTTGTTAACCACTCCCTTGGGGGAGTGGGCACACATGCACCCCACACCCATCCATCACAGGCATCACGAGTGACGTGAGCCTGTTAATAAAAGGGCCCGGGTGCACGTGCTTGTGGCCAGTTCTGAGTACTATACCAAGTGTCCGTGTCACAGTTATTTGCTAAGTATGTGGGCCTGGAGCCCACGACTTTACACTATGTAAATTAAATTTGTTGTTTCTGCAAAGTGTAAACATTTTTTTTTTTTAAATCAGCATATGTTCACTGGTTGTCTCATCTTCCAATTCAATTGCAGGCCATTGGCAGCACCTCCGATTAGCAGAAACCTAATTATCCAATACATGGAGGCTTGGTATCGTCCTTTTTGCTTTCAGTATACACTACATCTATCTCGTCCCACGCCCTAGCAATGGAATATTTATGAAGGCCTCGTGCTTCTTCCCCTATGCAATGCAGCGCTTTCACTACAAAGGAATGTCAAAACGGCGGCTTCTCCTTGTCGAGTCTAAGGGCCAGTTACAGATTTCCAGTGCATCGTTATGGCCCTTTTGGCCAAATCAAAGCTAAGCCTGAAACTTTTGTGCCGGCTCTACCCTTCTGAAGGCATGGGGCTAATCCCAAGAAGGCAGGCTTTGGGTGTGTTATAGTGACTCCTGTTGATAGTATCGACAAGTACATTGTTAACTTCTTGGTAAAATGTTGCGATTACTGGGCAGTCCCACATCATATGAAAATAATCTCCTTTATCTCTGTGACAGAGTGGGAACCTTACAGGTCTACATGATGGGAGCTTGTTTACCACATGTGGGACATGTATGGTCTATGCATTTGGTAATATAAGAACCAAGCATTGCAGGAAACCTTTCTAGGATACTCCAAAATCTTTTCCTAGGCATTGTCACCTAGTGGGTATCCTATCTCTCCTTCCCTTCTGCCCTTCGGAGCAACTAGTGGCAGGCAACCCATGTCTAAGGGTGACTTATGCAGCCAAGTGATGAGGTAACGCCCTGTCCCCATGATAGCGAGGGTCTGCATGTAGTTACGTGCAGGGGGTTCTGTGTATGTTATGCTCCATCATTCCTGCATCTGCGTGTTAGTGCATGAGTTCTCTATGATCAGGTATTACTTTCTTGTTAAATCGATTTGTAATGCACCTTTTATGTGTATGCTTGGCGCTTTGATATCTTACAGTGTTTTATCACTACCAGGATGGCAGAGAGTTAAGGGAACCAGTTCTTTGCCTACTGAGAGACTGAATACCAGATAGAACATTGGCTAAAAGGTTGGATTGCTGTGTGTTCTTTTGGAGCTGAATTTCCGTCAGCTTCAGGACAATGTTTGTTGGAGCCTCATGCAAAATGTACAAAATTACATTTTGCTGTTGACTGCTCCCTTTGGACTAGTAACAACGTGTTTTTGAGACTTTTGTGGTAATCTGGCTCCTCTTGCTGCCATTTTTGGTGGCACCATAACACAGCTGCCTGTACTGTCCATCATGCTATACCAGCCAGACAGAGCTGCAGAACTTCATAACTGATGGTGGTAGATTAGCAGGCCATTTAGATACACAGAAAGCTGCACAGTATGTACGTAAGTGACTCAACCCTGGCACATTAATCAGTGGAATACTAAAGTACATTAATCATCTGGGCGACGGCAAAGAGAACACTGGACTCTCAGCGAGTCAGAAGGATAACATTTCCAGGCTCATAAAGTTAGATGGAGCTGAGCCATTTCCTAAATTGACCAATCAGAAGACGACAAAGTCGGCCAAACGTTACAACGCACAGGCATGCTCAACAACAGATTTAAAACCCTTTAGACTGTCGTCAACGCCTGAAAGTTAGGTTTGCCCCGTGACAAAAACACTGACATTCATGTGGGTAACCTCTGCTTTGAAATTCAAATTGTTATAAATGTGACATTTAGAAGTCTGAGGAGGCTGTAACATTTCGAAATCCTGTGTAGCATTTTTTGTCTAAATAAGGTTGGCCGGCTAACTGGCATATGCGTAAATCCGGCGGTACCTGCCATGGAGACGAGGCCTGATTTCGCTGTGGTTTGGTGACTCACAGTCTCTGTGGTTTTATCAGATTCCTCAACTCGGCAAAGCGTCAGCATGTTAAGTTCGTCTGGAGGCTAGCCTTCTTGACCTGCAATCAGAGAATGACCGTCTCTGCCCCGCGCCAGCATTTATGGGTTTTCATTCAGCCATTTTGAAGCAATTAATACAACGTGGTTTCCCGAAAAGTATCGCACTTTGTCTCAGAAAACCAAATAAATGTCCTCGAAAATGATGACATTATGTCGTCCTGGCATCCACATCAATAATGGATGAAGACAGCCCCTAAACAAGCATTTCCAGCAGCCGCAGGGACAAACACTCCCATTGCATCCGCAGGCTCGGTTTTACAGACCCATTTATTCTTCTGCGTACATTTCTTTTAAATAAAGAGCCCAACCTTTCCCCTCTCAGGCAGAGAGATTCTATTTCACGTGTGTCCAGCGCAGGTCTACGAGGGCAGGATCATTGCCAAATTTTCGTGATATCTCTACAAGCCACATTTTGATACAATAAATCTAAATGGAAAATAGTTTCACAGTCGGTTGGTGTCCTGAAAATATGGTGTGGTTTCTGCCCTCCAGCACCACCATTGGACCTAACCCCCCACCCCCCGTGTATTTCAACCACATGGAAAAAATATGTGTATTTACAGCAAGCTCCGATGGTATCTATTATTGGCCAACATAAAGAACACAAGAAGAATGAAACACAAGGTTATTCACTGCTGACGCCAAATTTGTTTGGGGGTACTTGCTATATCAAGGCTCTATAATTCAGCTGAGCACTGTACATCAATCATTTTTATTCTAGCAGGAGCAGTGTAGGCACGAGGTTTCGTGTTGAAAATAGTATGGTGGCCGAGACTGAAATAAAGATACCAGGGTGTGACGGCTACCTTGCATTTTTATTGGTTTTTATTACACACCATTGCAATTTGAGGCACAGAGAGGTTAAGTGATTTGGCCAGATTTGCACAATTTTTCGTCAAATGCCAAAGCTAGGATTAGAACCCAGGTCTGCAGACTTAAAGGCCTTGGGCCAAACATCTTATACAGTTTCTGCTTGTTACTTTGTGTTACTTTGGTGCAGCCAACTGAAAATTATGTAATTTGAGGATGACATGAGGTTAAGACAGAGCTACCACAATGAATGTTGTAATGAAAAGAAATGTATATTAGTAGTACCCAAAACTATTTTCACTGTAGGAAGTCTCACTGACCCATAGAGAAACACTGGAAGGAGATTTTAAATACTAATAGTGTATCTTGGGAATGGGACCACCTGGAAAAATAATTAAACAGCTATTTAGAGATAGTTATTAAATGTCCAATTCAATGTCAAAGTCGGATTTTTAATTAACATAATGGAAAAGTAACTTTTAAAAAGTTATCTTTTCCCTTCTTGAAGTTCTCGGAGACTAATTTGCATTGGCTCTCTAGCTTCTCCCAGCCCTGAATAGGTGTGAAATGCCTCCCAGGAGCATACAATAGGGTGACTTGAAAGGGCAGAGATGACTTTTCTGAAAGCTCCAGAATATGCAGGATGGGCATCCTCTTTGACACTAAAGTGTCAAATCCTGCTTAAGTGGGAAGCCTTGCTTGACAGGTCTGTTGGGTTCAAAATTTAAGAGAGGGGTCCTTCTTACCAAAGGGACAGGACGCCAAAAGCAAACAATATTCAAACATAGAATCCCTTTGGATTTCTAAAAAACACACTGTATATCACACCAATCTCACATGCACTCTAATCACCAACAGTGGAATTGAACACCTAGAAAATGTAATAGAAAGTATCTTTATTGACAAAATCCTTATTTGATAATGTTAAAAAGTATATACATATATATTATTGCCAATTCTTTTCCTTATTAAAAAACACATAAAAAACAATGTTATAAAAATACACATGAAAAAATATACAACAAAGAATTATTAAAAATAGCAATAGCAAGAGTCCAATAACTCTTTAGCAAACCAAAGCATAAAGGTTGTCAGTATTTCACTTGTAATTTGCACGTTACATTAGCACAAGTCTAAATATTCATTTAATTCCTGTTGTGCAAAACCAGTAATGCTTGGATGCAATCCAAAAACAAAGCGACGCTTTCGGTTGGATTGACAGAATACACCACCTTCTTCAGGCTAGCAATTAATTTCAGTGTTTCCCAACACAATAATCTAAAAAGAAGGGGAAAACATTCACATAAAAATAAACACATTAGATTTATCCCAAGAGACATTAATACATAATATATCATATTGCAATTATTCATTTATTTATAAAACATATACAACAAATGCAACAAAGACATCTATATTACAATTTCAGTCCAATCCATGGTGATTCAAATTTAATAATGCCACACATCCCACACAATACACAACCTAAGCTTTAAAAGACTTTTAGTATTTCACACCAATCACATGGTCGTTATTAGTTGTGAAAAGAGAGTAAGGAACATATCCACTCATCCAACACCCCTTCTACCACAATCTAATGGTAATTCTAGTTATAAAAAGACGTACCCACCTAAACTGATGAAAAAGCAAGGAGTTGGAGGAGGAGAGTATTGTATTCCTTCTTTGCTAATTCTAATCCTTCACGTTAACCACACGGTCCGCAACAATAATAATAGAGGTTGTTCTGTGGATACATTATTCATCAAGGAAAGAGGTTACCAAATAAATAAGGCCATTATAAGTAACATTCATCCAAGTATAATTTTATTTTTATCACTATCTAACACATAGCAAAACTCTACCTCTAGCGTAAATCCGGGTTATTCAGGGTTTATATTTATACTTCCAAACACTTCACAGATCTACTGGAGTCTTGTGTGCTGTTGAAACCATCCTTAGCATCCCATAAAAAGCCGAATTATGTAAAAAGAGAGAGCGATATGTTGAATCTGCACTATTAATCTCCATTTCAACTCAGCGATTTATTTTATAGAATGAGAGTACAAAATAAATGTAATACGTGCATTACCAGATTATGCGCCCATTTAGATAAGGCCACTGGAGCTATGGCTCAAGAGTTTAAAAATGCCGAATTTCTGGCAGTAATCGATTCGTCAATTTTGAAAGGAGGTCCTTTTAGAAGCCTCAATCACAACGTTGATGCCTGCATAAAAACAACACCAATACTAAAATTAATTATAGGTTGCCTCTAATTCCTAAACACCGTTAAGCTTCACCAACAAAAATCTTTTAGTTTAAAGCATATTAATATTGTCTCTTGAAGTTTGTAGCGTTTTAGAAAGGCTACAAAGCTTGTATGGGGCAGGATCGGAGTAGTATTAAATATGATACCTGCAACATATTGCGAAAAATTGTCGTTTCCTGAAATAGATATAGCATATAAAGGACAATGCATGTCTTTAATAAGGGAATGCGATAGTCCATTAAAAGTGCGCTGTTAAGTTTTGACCAATAACAGAAGAGACAATATTAATATGCTTTAAACTAAAAGATTTTTGTTGGTGAAGCTTAACGGTGTTTAGGAATTAGAGGCAACCTATAATTAATTTTAGTATTGGTGTTGTTTTTTATGCAGGCATCAACATTGTGATTGAGGCTTCTAAAAGGACCTCCTTTCAAAATTGACGAATCGATTACTGCCAGAAATTCGGCATTTTTAAACTCTTGAGCCATAGCTCCAGTGGCCTTATCTAAATGGGCGCATAATCTGGTAATGCACGTATTAAATTTATTTTGTACTCTCATTCTATAAAATAAATCGCTGAGTTGAAATGGAGATTAATAGTGCAGATTCAACATATTGCTCTCTCTTTTTTACATCATTCGGCTTTTTATAGGATGCTAAGGATGGTTTCAACAGCACACAAGACTCCAGTAGATCTGTGAAGTGTTTGAAGTATAAATATAAACCCTGAATAACCCCGGATTTACGCTAGAGGTAGAGTTTTGGTTATGTGTTAGATAGTGATAAAAATAAAATTATACTTGGATGAATGTTACTTATAATGGCCTTATTTATTTGGTAACATCTTTTCCTTGATGAATAATGTATCCACAGAACAACCTCTATTATTATTGTTGCGGGACCGTGTGGTTAACGTGAAGGATTAGAATTAGCAAAGAAGGAATACAATACTCTCCTCCTCCAACTCCTTGCTTTTTCATCAGTTTAGGTGGGTACGTCTTTTTATAACTAGAATTACCATTAGATTGTGGTAGAAGGGGTGTTGGATGAGTGGATATGTTCCTTACTCTCTTTTTCACAACTAATAACGACCATGTGATTGGTGTGAAATACTAAAAGTCTTTTTAAAGCTTAGGTTGTGCATTGTGTGGGATGTGTGGCATTATTAAATTTGAATCACCATGGATTGGACTGAAATTGTAATATAGATGTCTTTGTTGCATTTGTTGTATATGTTTTATAAATAAATGAATAATTGCAATATGATATATTATGTATTAATGTCTCTTGGGATAAATCTAATGTGTTGATTTTTATGTGAATGTTTTCCCCCCTTCTTTTTTTAGATTATTGTGTTGGGAAACACTGAAATTAATTGCTAGCCTGAAGAAGGTGGTGTATTCTGTCAATCCACCGAAACGCGTCGCTTTGTTTTTGGAATTGCATCCAAGCATTACTGGTTTTGCACAACAGGGAATTAAATGAATATTTAGACTTGTGCTAATGTAACGTGCAAATTACAAGTGAAATACTGACAACCTTTATGCTTTGGTTTGCTAAAGAGTTATTGGACTCTTGCTATTGCTATTTTTAATAATTCTTTGTTGTATATTTTTTCATGTGTATTTTTTATAACATTGTTTTTTATATGTGTTTTTTAATAAGGAAAAGAATTGGCAATAATATATATGTATATACTTTTTAACATTATCAAATAAGGATTTTGTCAATAAAGATACTTTCTATTACATTTTCTAGGTGTTCAATTCCACTGTTGGTGATTAGAGTGCATGTGAGATTGGTGTGATATACAGTGTGTTTTTAGAAATCCAAAGGGATTCTATGTTTGAATATTGTTTGTTTTTGAGGTCTGTTGGGTTTACATATAACATTTGGGACATGCTTGAATGGGTAGAGAACAAGGTGCCAAGATAATTCTTGTATATCAACTGTCTGGTTGCCGGAGAACTGTGCTTTTGTCCTACATGACTTCTGTCTCTGGGTTTACATATAACTCTCGGGGCACACTTGAAACAGGACAAAACAGGATGCCAAGACAATTCTTGTGGATCTACTGTCTGGCTCCTGAAAGACTCTGCTGTACTGTAGCAGATATCTGTCTCTGGGTTCATTGTAGCTACAGTGTCTGTCTAAAACTAGATTTTAGTGTTAGATGTGGGAGGACACTTTGATTACCGTAATACAATCGCCACATATACCCCTAGCCCTCACAGCCCAAGTTTAGTGTGGCCGAACACTTTTGACATCTTGAAAATGCCCAAAGTAGATAGATTTGACCCCAGGAACTTTTACCCCATTGGTGATTGCCTGCCAAGGAGTAATTCCCACCCACTTGCTAGTGCCAGGCATAAATGTGGCACCTCCAGGCTCCCACTTCAGAACACTTTCTGGACCTGCAGAAGATGACTGGACCTGCTGTCTGTGACCTGAGAGGAGCCCTGAAGGACTGGACCTGCTCTCTTGTACCCGGGAAAAAGAAGTGAACTCAAAGGGCCATAAGGCTAACCTCCTGTTCAAGCTACATGGATACAACAAGCTACAAGAGGCCTTTGTCTGGAAGTACCCAGCTCGCCAGTGATAACTGGACCTGGACTGGAACCTGCTGCTGGCCTCTGTCTGACACCCTGTGAATATCTAAGTGCCTCCCCTGAAGTCCTGAAGGCTTTAGAAGTGAGCTCTTGTGGTGGATTAGTACTTCAAGGACTAAGTCAGAAAGTAAAATCATTGACCAGGATGAACCTGGTTGGTGTACGTGACTCTGATTCAGTTTGGGATTTTTACTGATTTACATTTTGACTTTATTACTTTTTGAAATGCTGCAAAAATACTTCACTCATTGCCCTAAGTTAAGCCCATCTGCTCTATGCCATAGCTATCAGAGGTTGAGTTCAGGCTAATTTAGTGACTTTGAGGGTTCACCCTGACAAGGGTTGTGAATATTCCTGGATGTGGGTAGTCGCCTGATTCAGAAGATATTAAAGTAAAATAAATTAAGATACTCAGAAGATAGAAACCAGCAACAAAATAAATTTGTGGGTAAGGGCTGTTCTATGTATTGTTTTGTTTGAGTATTGTTTTTCACTTGAGAGTACTGTAGCAGTCTGGGTTGTTAGACCATGGCAGAGAAAGGATTTAGTTTTGATAGGAGCTGCAGCTGAAGTCCCACGCAGTCAAAACAACCTAACACCTAGATGTACAGCAGAGGCATGCAGAGTTTACCTTGGGAACATGGCACAAGCAGCAAGGCTTTACTCAGGGAAAAGATACTTGAACAACAACAAATACATTTTCACTTAAGAAATAAATGTAATAAAATTCACAAGCAAATTCAATTGAATTACAAGAATTTAATCATTAAAATGACCTTAAAAAGTACGCAAACCTAATACAGGGATCAGAAGAAATTTTAAAAAACGAATTGGGTTGCTTTTTACATCAAAGGTTAGTCTCTTGAAGTAAACATTTAAACGCACTAGTGCTCAGGCTGTCATTCTCAAAACAAAACTCTATGGTATTTCAGTGAATACGTTTTGGCACTGAAACGCAGCAATGCCACAGAAAATGGTTTTAAAATAAAACAGCATTCAGGAAAATGCTTACCTACTGAAATGCAAATTGACCAACATAAAAATGTAAATATTCTGTTTTAAAAGAAGTGAGTGAATAAATGCCCAGTTACTCAGAACTGTAGCTTCTTCATCGGTGTGCCAAAAGTTCCCAATCTTCAAGGAAATGCTTCTTAAACATCATGCCATTGGTTCATATATTGAAAAGAGTTTTACTCTAACTCAGTAATGACAGACAACCAAAACAATATAGTTACCAGTGGTTCTGCTGTACTTGTTCTAGGCAGGTGTCACTGCCTCAGTTCTTTGAGTCTTTCATACTTTTCCTCCCAGAGGTTCCACAACAGGCACAGCTTTTCCTAAGATCCTGGTCATTCTAGCCTAGTTGGCAATCAAACCGATAGCTTCCCTGACTATGTAACTGTAGTGGATAAATAAGGTCCGGTTCCATGTTGTTTGGTTAAGTAGATTTATTGAGTAAGATGTTAAGTAGAGCCCCACCAGGAGCAGCCTTCCTGCTGCTCAGCCCATCCTCCAACTGCCAGCCTCACTCATCCAACATTCCACAGCCACCTCTCACACCAACATTCCACACCACAGTCACACTGGCTGAGCAGCAGGTATAACACACCTCCTTTTCTTTATATAAATGACAAAGAAGCTCTAAAAAGAATAACATTAAAAATAGTGCATGCAAAGGATGACAATAAAACTATTACATGCAACACAATGACATCAGAACAAATGCAAGACAAAAATCATTGTAGCAAAGTGCTGATGCGAAAGCATGCAGATAAAAGATGGAAACATTTCATGCATGTGTACAACAAATGATAAAATGAAGATAATAAAAGGGATATACACACATTATCTCCCTTTTTAACCAAACCAAGAAAACGCACACACTACCACACCCCAAAACACAAACTAAACCCAAATACCAAAAACAAGCTGGCTGGCCAGGCCAACAAGAAAGAGGTACGAAGGATACCAACTACAAGGCGCGGTAGGAAACCATGCAACCAAGAGCAAAAAAAAAAAAAAAAACATTGAACATCTGGAAAATCATCCCACACCAAACAAACGGCATAAAAGCTGCCCTCCACCCTTACCCGTAGAAAGGGTGGTACGTGTGAAACATAACTCCACACGAAACATATGGCATGAAAATTGCCCTGCACCCAGACCCGAAGATAGGGTGGTACGTGTGGAAAGACGCTCCACACGGAACATGTAAAAGTGCACAACTCAACACTCAACCAAATCGTAAGAGAAACAGCAATCACTAGAAAAAAACACTTACTCATCAAAATCTGGCTTCAACTCAGCCCTTCACGCAAACCCGAAGTAAGGGCGGCAAGTGTGAAACGAAGCTCCACACCAATCATAAAAAAAAACCTCTTAAAGGAAACATCAGTGGGCTAACACAACCCATCACCCTAAACACTGTAAGGGAGAAACAAGACCTCACAAACATCATTTGGCATAAACCTTGCCCATCACCCTCACCCCGTAGGTAAGGTGGAACAACCGAAGTCAAAACTGCCTTTAACAACTGCAACAAACCCAAAGGAAACAAGAATCGTGAGCACAGCACACAACCCCCTGCAGCCTCACTTATCCAACATTCCACAGCCAACTCTCACACCAACATTTCACACCACAGTCACACTGGCTGAGCAGCAGGTATAACAGTAACACACTCCTCAGTCAGACATAAATTCTTCCAAGTCAGTGGTTTTCTGATTTCTTATCTGTTACTACAGCACTCTGCCTCAAGAGTAGTCAGCAGTTTAAATAAGGTTAACCCAACTGTGCCCGGCTGAGTTCCCTAAGCAAATCATGTCAAAATACATATAGCCAAAACAGTCCCATAATGTTTTGTGCTGCATTTTTTTGCACAATGGGAAACCTGAGCCTTGCCTAAATTTCTTCATCTACCCATCCTATCTCTGACTCAAAGCTAATCTCATCTGACCAATCTAGGTCCAACCCCAGGGCTCCGCGCTGAGCCCTCTGTTGTTTAATCTTTACGTGCCCCCTCTGGCGAACATAATGGATAGATGTGGTTTGACGCTTTTTTCCTTTGCGGACTAAACTCAAATGATCTTCTCCCTGTCATCTCCACAGGGGCATCATCCTGAGTCTCTTAACCTTGGTCTCAGAATGATTGCCTCCTGGATGGAAGGCAACTCGCTCAAACTTAACGGTGATAAAACCGAGGTTATGGTTCTGGGTAGGAACCCACAGCTGTGGGGCCCTGAGCACTGGCCTGTATCCTTGGGGACCCTGCCAACTCTATCCCCAAAAGCTAAAAGCTTAGGTTTCTGGTTGGATGATACTCTGTCTAAGCATCCACAAGCTGCTAAAGTTGCATCCACCTGTTTTGCCGTAATGAAATGGGTGAGGAAAACCATCTGGATTATTCCCCATTCAGCACAGAGAACTCTGATTCAGGCCCTTATTATCTCAAGAATGGATTCCAGTAGCGTTTTCTATCGGGGAGCTGACAAGGCCTGTATCCGCCGCCTTCAGGTCGTGCAGAATTCCACTGCTAGGCTTCTTGCTCGGCTCCCGAGACATGCCCCTGCCCCTCTTATTCTCCGTGAGTTGCATTGCCTGCCAATTGGAAAGAGAGCGCAATTCAAAACTCTTTGTTTCATGTTTAAAGCTAGGGCTAGACTCGGCCCTAGATATGTACATGACCTGGTCTCCCCCAAACAACACTCCCGGAAACTGAGATCAGTGAGTCAGGACCTTTACTGCGTGCCTAGAATCTGATGGGCTCGCTCCGGAGGAAGCTCATTTGCATACCTAGGTCCTAAGCTTTGGAATGCCCTACCACACTTTCCAAGACACTGCACCTCTCTATCGCTGTTCTGCAAACTCTTAAAAACATGGCTATTCTAAGCATAGTGACTTCAGCAGCATCTTGCCTATGCTTAGCAACAGGAAACCCGACAGGTAGCCGTGCGCTCTATAAATTAAATTAATAATATAAATAGGATCAAAGCAGCACACATACCTTCTAAGTACTCTTCCCATCCTTCTCCTACAGAGAGAGCGTACTTGCGGGCTGCACTAAAAGGGATCAAAGGATGTGGATGTGGCTTACATTGGATCCAAAATTGCCAAACAATAAGTGCAGTAATAGGCAGGACATCCTTTATGGGGCAGTGGTCTAAGAGTCAAACGTCCTTTGACAGAGTTCTATCAAGAAAGAATGTAATGACAAGCTGGTAGATATTTCCATCAGCAAGGCTTCGCATGTGGTAGGTGGATGGCAAACTAAAGAAGGCTTGGCAGCTGGAAGCCATTTGTCCTGAAAAACCTCAGATCAATAGGGAGGAAAAACAACTCTTAGAGAAAAGGAATAAATGTCAAAATAACATACTACTGGCACACTGCAGGAGGTTACACCAGATGCAGGAGATTTAATTAACTATTCCAAACTATTATGTCACAAAGACAAGAAAATAGCAGCCTTCTAATAAGTACGCTTGCAACATAAAAATAAAAATGAGGTTAAAGTTTTTCATTTACATATCCTGTATAAGCCATGAAAATTACTTTATTCAATTAAAAAACACACTTGCTGTGTACTCACTAGTTCTTTGCAAGGGTGTTTTATTTGGAGAATGCTGATAAAGGGTAATATATGCAATCATCACTTTTACTTTATCAAATTACATTTGTAAACTGGAGCATATGCAATTTAAACAAATTCACTGAATTATGCACTCCATAAAGTTAACAGGATGTCAGAGCACGTTCAACTTTAAATCTGAACTATCAGAAGGACAATGTGCATCTCATGTCTAATTTTAGCTCTGAAATGTATGACGCCATGAACTTCTTGAAGTGTACCATAATACTTTTTTGCAGTTGATGGATACAGCTTACAACTCCAGGTGATACGTTAATATGTTTCTCTCTGTAAGACATGCTTCCTATCTAGATATATATACAAAAAACTTAAGTGAAATCCCACATTACGGCCCATGTACTCCAACCACGTGGAAAAAGTTGTGAGAGGATGGAATAAACACCAGGAAAAAAATCAAGGTGGATTTTGCTGGAGGTGAGGTGTTCACCTCATAGTTTGCTGTGGAAAAGAAACCACGCCAACTGCTGTGAAAGGTGGGCCTGAGCGAGGCTGCTTGAGACCTGCACTTTGAACTCGTTTACTGCAAGGCTGAAACGTGACTCACCTTGACCTACATAATTGTCCTCCCCGACTGCATGGGCGGTAAGTGAACTTCAGCAGACGTGGCAGCTGTTAGGTGACGGAGGTCTCCCGCCCACAGACAGGGTAGGCTCGATGTTTGGCCGTCCACATCAGACAGTTTTTGACCTTTATTTGGCTGAAGAACCTTTTAATTTTGACCCGCTTTTCTTGCTTGGTTGTTACCTAACCCTCAGCAAAATGTATTGTAATGAACTTCAAGAGTTTATGTATTGATAACGTTCTTGTATGAAGTAATCGGCAACCCATCTGGGTCTAGTTCTTGTTACAAAATGCTGCAGATATTCAAAATAAAATACTAAGCACATATTTTAGCTGTATTAGCTGGTATTCTCCTTCCAGTCAGCGCCCATGTCATGAGAGCCAAACCAGAGGAGTTGATAAAGCAATGTATTCTTGGGTCACACATTCATGATTGACAGATTAGTGACGGTAGTAGTAGTACTAGCAGTAGTGAAACTTTATTCGATTTTTCGTGAAAATCACAAAGGCGCAAAGATAACACAAAAAGCAAGAACATTTGCAATTACCACCACAACAAATTACAAATATTATAAAAACATGGAAAAAGCAAAAAAAGGTATAAAAGACCAAAAAACATGCTAAAAAAGAAGTACACAGCATAACACGAGCTAAGAAAGGATAAAACCCAGTCAAAAACCTCCAATAAAAGTTTAAAAAAATCACCGCCCCTGATAAATCCCAGATAAAAAGCGAGTCAGATAAAAACCAATAGTAGGGGATTTTAGCATCTTGAGTAAAATTCATAGGCAGGAGAAGTGGGCAGATAAAGCTGACTCCCACTCCCCGAGCACGTGTGGCTCACCAGGTTCAAGATCATAAATCGCCGCGAAATAATCCGACCATGTCTGGGGGAGAATGATCAGAGCCTGCACACTCACCGAATCAGAGGAGAGAATTGGGTGATTCACTAACCTCCAGAACTCAGTGCATTTGCGAAGAGTGCAGGCCTCCAGCAACTTTTCCCGGAGCTCCTTCTTTAAAGACTTCTTCCTCTCACAGCGGGCTGCACGATAACCAGTCCAGGCCTTCTTGATTTCCTCCCCGCCCTGTGGTTGCCTATGCAGGGCAGTCATAAGATGCTATGGGCCTTGGAACATGCCCTATCGAACCATTTAGTCGGTGGCACTGGGTGGACTCTTGCGAGGGCGGTAAGGGCAGACTTGATGTGACCAGCTATGTTGTTAAAAGCCTTCATGATGTTAATAGCTGAAGCCCCCTCCTCCAAACAAGTACTAAAATCCTGACAACAGAAGGACAACAAAGAAAAAGAAAAATCTGAGGGAATTACCTCTGCCCACTTGAGTTTGCGTCCTGTGCTACAGGGAGGACAGGTTCATGAAAGGGGTGATGGAGGAGGGTTTTGAGAAAATAAAACCTGCTCGGATTGAACCCTCTGTAACATTTATTAACAGTGTGCTGTGAAAATTATTATTAAGAAACGCTAAAATAAGGGGAAATGCTTATGCGCATGCGTAAACTAATGTGTGTACTAATGTATGAAACTAGGCCGCAAAAATTGCTTCGATAAAAAAACTAATGCTGCTTTTGTGCACGTTAATAATATTTCGCTAGGAATAACATGGGTTGTGCATGGGTTAGTGCAAATGCTGGGATGGTGTGCAAAATGAAATTACATTTCATGAAAATAATACATGTTTGTGTTCCATTCTCTGTGGAAAAACAAGCATGGGCCTACACTTCTGCATGCCAGTTTTGGGTTAACATTTAATGGAAAAATAAGATGTTCAAAAAAGAATGATTTGCAAGAGGAAGAGAGAAAACACGAAAAGCTGTGCATGCTCTTATGTCCTTGTATGACTGCCAAGCTTCAGAAAGGACAACTTGATAAGCGAGTGGAAGCGATGCAACTTCCTCATGAGATGGCAGAGGCGAACAAAAGAGGCGTAGAGATTTGCAACATGAAAAATATTTTAGGAAATATTTACTATGATTGTGCTCAAAGTTGTTTCCTGAGATGAATCTGTCGTAATGTTGAATGCTTAGAACAAAGAATTGTTTAATAAAGCGTTCATGATGAAGAGTGGTGTGACAGTACACCCCCAATTTTAGCCAATGGGAGATGGAGGTCGTTCCAAATATGAAACAAATGTGGGTTGGACATTTAGGTTTTAGGGTATAATTGAAAGTCCCCGGTGGGTGTGGTTTGGTAGGTGTTTCTGCTGATGCTAGTTAGCGGGAGATCGTCGCTGTCGTCGGTTTGCTGGTTCCAGATAGAGGCCTACCTGATTCCTGACTCCTGTCTTTATCTTTGCCATTCTACTCTATTTGAGTGGCCTTGCTGCCCTGACTGGCCAGTGGGGTAGTTTTCCCTGATTCTTACTTGGGTTAGTATAGATAATCTTCTAAAATTTGCATATTCATTTACAAATGTATTTGTCACTGAAACTTTTCTCTCTTCGCCTATCCACTCCTTCAATGCATTATTCATTTGACATGAGTTTGAAATTATTCATTGCCAATGTTTTCTCTCTGTAATAATCTAAGATTTGCATTCATGTAACTGTACTTGAGCATTTTATTTCACATTATTTTACGATAAATACCATAAAATTCACACTGAGTCTGTTATTATTTAGTAAGTATTATAATTGTTGCTATCAACTCTTCAACTTTAGGTTCATCGCCACTTTTATTTGTTAGGAGAATTGCAAGTTCTACGGTGTATTTAGTGAGTTAGGAGTAAACTTGCATCACACTGAACCCCAGCATGAAGGGATTAGTTGGGTAGTGTAAATGGGCCTATGTTCGTGAAAATTTATCGATCCCTGATAGCTGGATCAGTTTTGGTAGCAGAGGATGGTTAATTATTGATTGGTTTGGCAATAATTATTGATTATTGATTTATTTATTATTAACATGAAAAGTTAGTGTCTTTGTTTTATGTTGTTTGGAAGTACGGGTACAGAGTTACCTAAAATCCTAGGATAATGTTATTTTAGACTAAGAGGCAGAAGAATAGTGTGAAAAAGGTATCACACTGCAGAAGTACTTTGTCTGTTGTTGTAATATCGAACAGTGAAAGGTTGTCGATGTTATTTTAGGGACAAATTTGATTGAAAGAAGATTGCATGAAATAGTGAAAGGTCTGCTTCCGAAACTTTGGCCTTACTTCTCCAAAGGGGGACCAAGACCTCTTTCTGAAAGGAAAGTCCTCTTTCGAAACTTTGGTCAGTATCCCCAGAGGAGTACCAAGACCTCCTTTAACTTGATTGAGAGTAGAGTAGCGCTGGCCGTTATTTTACTAGAAGTGAAAGAAAAACTCTTCGAATGATCGAACTATCTCTTTGTTAGTGGAGCAGACAAAGTAGCATTGTTTTGTGTTGTTTCTAACAAGAAATAGTTAAGAAAACGTAGAAAATACATTGCCGTATTATTTTGTAAAGGGAGGGTCAGTAGCAGGAGTAATACTGACATCACGAAAAGCCGCACTGGAATTGGTCAGACAGTGGGCGTGTAGTGAGCCGTGATTGGTTGGTTGATGTGAGCCGCACTAGCATTGGTTGAGGTAGTGGATATGTAGTGAGCCGTGATTGGTTGGTTGGTGAGAGCCGCGCTGGTATTGGTTGGGATTTAGCGAATAGAGTGAGAGGATTTACGGAAGTTTTCTTTTGTTTGTTTGGTTTATTTAGCGAGAAAAAGAGTGTTTTTAAAATGAAGATGGTAAAAAGAATAAAAGATTTATTTAAAAAAGACAAGCCGATAGTTACTAGAGAGGGACTTCCTATACCTCCTCCGAGAACGCCTGCTTCATTTATGATGTTGGAACGTGGGTATCATACGTGTACATGGTTAGAGAACTGGATGAGTTATACGGAAGATGATGGAGTTTTAGCTTACCCAGAGAATGGTACATTTAATGGAAGGATTTTGGAGAACTTGAGAGGACGAATGAATTAATTAAAACCAAGTCCCCTAGACCTACGCAATATGAAGCGCTTGAGGAATGGGAACATGAGGCTTATAAAAGGGACAGAGACAGGAATGGAATTAAATACAGGAATATAATAACGAGATATTCTGAGGCTAGATGGGATGATCAAAAGAAAAGATGGAGGAGAGATGTAATTGCAGATGGATTATATCCAGTAATAGTTGCTGAGGATCAAACTGGAGGCAAAAGTAAAGAAAAAATAATAATTTAGAGACTTCAGAAATAGATAATGATTCAGATGAGATTGATGATGAGTTGTTGGATGAAATATTATTAAAGAGACCTCCACCATATCAGGAAAGTTCAGGGGAAACAGTTGCAAATGCACCACTAATTGAAATACAGGTTCCTCAGGTTCCACAAGCTTTACAAACTCCACAGGTTTCACAGGTTACACAAGTTCTGGTAGCTTCACACACTCGAGTGTTGCAGGAGAATGAGATTGACATGTTGAATAAGGCAAGAGAGGAGTTAACTCAAAGAATTAGTCAGATGAGTCTGAATGCAGAAGCATTATCGGTACCAGTAACGATTGGTCCTATAGTTCCATTGTATAGTGAGAGTCAGAATATATCAAGAGTACATGCATTGACAATTCCCGTGAATAATGCCAGGAATGTTAGTGGATCAGAACAAGTTGAGATGAGTACTTCATTAATTGATCTTCCAGTGAGTGAAAATGTAACTGAAACACCAAAGAGAAGTGTACAGATAGATACTAGAAAAATAGTGCAGAATGTTAGTGGAACAACTCCAGTATCAGAGAGCTCAGTGGGTCCTTCGTTAGATGACTGGATAAGAGGAATGGAAAAGAATAAGTCACAATCGAGTATAGATGTATAGATGTAGCTAGATTGAGAGTGGATCTGGAAGAAATGATTATTGGTACAATAAGTCCGGAAAGATTGAGTAAGTATCGAGATGAAGAATTGTTATTTTTGTGCAAGAATATTACATGGAAAGCAAGGAATTTGCATGAGAAGTTAGCAGAAGCCGCACAAAAATATGGAGTAGACCTAGAAAAGTCTAAAGTTTTGCAAAAAACGTATAGATTGGATTTTACTGATAAGGACTTGGAGAGTTTGAATACGTCTGGTAAAAGATTGCTAATAAAAGAGCTGATGAATACTTTGAAGAAATGGGGAGATTTAGAATGGTGGAAAGGTAGATGGGCGAAAAAGAAGGAAGAAATGCTAGCAAGTAAAAATGCGTCTTTATTTCCATTAAGGGAAACAGGACAGGCTGAAATGGTATGTCCGATGAGAGACGTTCCAGGTGGTGGATATGTTCACGTTCCTTGGACAAGACAGGATATATTATCCTTTACGAATGATTTCCCCAGGTTGAGATAGAAACCTGTAGAGTGGTACAAACAGGTAGAGAGGTTTGTAAAGGTTTCAAAGGTTTTGCTAAAAGATTTAGATGGTTTGTTTGAGATTGTAGTTCCAGCTGACTTATGGACTGAGTGTAAAATTACTGTTGATTGGCCAAAAGAAGAATATCCTAGAGATGTGAAAACAGGAGCACCTTCAGAAAAAGTGATGAAAAAATATAATCAAGTAATTACTTTCCTGAAAAGTAAAATCTCTCCAAAAGAAACAGATCGGGTTAAAATTGACAGGACAACCCAGGAACCCAAAGAATCGGTACATGCCTATTATGAAAGGTTGTTACAGGTGTTCAAACAGTATAGTGGTTTTGAAAGTATAGGTGACAAAGATATGAGACATTTTGTATATAGGTTTGTTTTTGGATTGAAACCTGAAATTAGTAATATGATTCAACAACATTTGATTTGTTGGCAGAGTAAAACAGTTAAAGAGATTCTGAGATATGCTAAATATTGTAGTGATGATATTGAGTCAAGCCATAAAAAGCTGAAAGAGAAAATGATGTGGGCACAGGTGAAAGTGGCAGAACAGAAAGATGGAAATAATGGTTCTCAAACAGATTTTCAGATGAAAGGACAAAATCAAAATGGACAGGTACAAAATGGAGGTAGAGGTAGAGGTAAGATGAGTAGGGAAGAATTGAAAAAAAAATGTCCTTGTCATGAGTGCGAAAAGTTTGGACATTGGAGGAATGAGTGTAGATCTTTACTGAAAAATAATGGACTGAATCAAAATTTCAATCTGCAGATGCAGAATGAAGTGGTTATGAATCAACAACAGCAGCAGGTAGTTACACCACAAACACAACAAGTACAGGTGCCTCAAGCTCCTATGCCAAATAATGTGAATGCTCAAGTACAGAGATACAGTGCGAATTCTGGATTTCACGCAGGTGAACAAGTTGGTAAGAATCAAAATGTGCAAGTGGTTTCACAGTATTTGTTGCAATATTCAGAGAGTGACTCAGACTCATCTCAATGACGGTGCCTGAGGGGGGAGGAAGAGTGCATGCTTGGCGCATCTCTAGAGGTAGATCAGTCAGGTCCTTTTGTTGATGGAAAAGTGGAAGGTAATGATATTCCTTGTGGACACTGGTGCTACCCGTTCTACTGTGAGAGCAGCAGAAATTCCAAACCTACCCCTCTCGGGAGAAACTATCCAAGTTGTGGGAGTTTCAAATAAATACATTAAGACTCCAATAACAAGACCAATAGAAGTTCATATTGGAAAATTCAGAGACATGCATCCGTTTGTGGTATGTGATACAAGTCCGGTGAACCTTTTAGGAAGGGACTTGCTTTGCAAGATGAATTGCACCATCTATTGTACGCCAGATGGTATTGCTTTTCAAACACCAGATGAGGATGTTGCTTTTAAAATTATGTTAGCGAAACAAGGGACAGAAGTGAATGATTTATATTCATTGCTAACAGAAGAAGATTTACCTGCAGAGTTGAGAAATGCAGTGAGACCTGATGTATGGGATTTTACAGGAATGGACATTGGATTGATGAAAGGTGTGGATCCTATTCAGGTTACAGTCAAACCAGGTGCAATATATCCAAACACACCTCAGTACAAGATGAGTCCTGAAATAACAGCAGGAGTAATTCCTGTAATTGATCAAATGATTGAGCAAGGTATTCTAAAAGAAATACTGAGTAGTCCTTGTAACTCACCTATTATGGGGATTAAGAAACCAAGTGGAAAATATAGAATAGTTCAGGATTTAAGAAAAATTCATAAGATTGTAGTACCTTGCTGTCCAATAGTGCCAAATCCAGCAGTGATTCTTTATCAAATTCCTTGTAATGCAGAATGGTATACAGTAATTGATTTGTGTCAAGCATTTTTGTCGATACCTTTGCATCCGGATAGCCAATATCTTTTTGCTTTCCGGTTCGGGAACCGTGTTTTGGCATGGTGCCGAGTTCCTCAAGAGTATAGAGAGTCCTTCGATTTTTAATCAGATTTTGAAAAAATGTTTGGAGTCATTGATCATACCAGAAAATTCAGTGTCAGTGCAGTACATTGATGACCTACTGGTGGCATCAAAAACACGAGAAGCCTGTGTGACAGATACAATTGCCTTACTAAATCATTTAGCAGAAGGTGGGCATAAAGTGTCACCAGCGAAATTACAGTTTTGTAAAAAAGAAGTTCAGTATTTGGGACACAAAATTGAGAAAGGAGTTAGAAAAGTAACTCAAGAAAGAATCAATGTGATTTTTCAAATGGGTCCTCCTAAAACTCAAAAAGAAGTCTGAATGTTTTTGGGAATGGTTGGATACTGTAGACAGTGGATCAGTGGGTTTTCACTGATTTCAAAACCTCTACAGAGGTTGACTCAAAGATGTGGTTGATCCGATTGATTTAGATGAAGAGTGTATGAAAGCTTTTATTGAATTGCGAGATAGTCTTTGTTGAGCATCTGCATTGGGAATGCCAGATTACACAAAAGATTTTGCATTATTCTGTTGTGAGAGAGATGGTTGTGCACTTTCAGTCTTAACACAAAAACATGGAATGGCACGTCGTCCAGTGGCATATTTTTCTGCTACTTTGGATTTAGTGGCTGCAGAGTTACCAGGTTGTTTAAAAGCAGTGGCTGCTACTTGTGTGAGTCTTGAGCAAAGCGAAACAATTGTTATGGGACATCCAGTGAAAGTATATGTGCCACATTCTGTTGAGATCCTATTAACCTTTTCGGTGCTCATGACGGCTCCCGGCCGTCATGAGTCACGGTAGGCGTGTGCTCATGACGGCCGGGAGCCGTCAGAACGTTGACACTCCGCCCATGCGCTGTTAATTCCCCGCCTGTGCGGGAGAATTAATCAGTGGGCGGAGTTCAGACGACTCCCGGCCGTCATGAGCACACGCCCACTGTGATTTATGATGGCCGGGAGCCGTCATGAGTACCGCAGCGCCACGCCCAACCCCGCCCCCCCTCGCACCACGGCGGAATTCGCGCAGCGGCGAAGGGGTTAACAAGGACTCGGACTCAGCATATGACGTATAGTCGGCTGACTAGGTATGAAAGAGTGATTTTGGGTGCTGAAAATGTGACAGTGACAAGATGTACAATATTGAACCCAGCAACTTTGTTGCCAAGTTTAAATTGTGAAGAAGTGAAAGATGAAGCAGATCATGATTGTTTGGATGTGACAGAATTGTGCACGAAACCAAGACCTGACATTAAGGATACTCCATTAGAAGAGTCAGATCAGATAGTGTGATGTTCGTGGATGGATCTTGTCTGAGAGATGAAAAAGGTGCATTAAGTGCTGCTTATGCAGTATGCACAATGTCTATGGTTCTTGAAGCATCCTGTCTAAAGGGGATAAATTCTGCTCAAATTTCTGAACTAATAGCTCTGACTAGAGCATGTATAATTGGCAAACATCTGAGAGTAACCATATTCACTGATAGTCAATATGGATTTCTGACTTCTTCAGGATCACCGATCCGGGACAGTAAAAATGTGAAAGATCTATTGAATGCATTACAAATGCCCAAAAAGATTGCTGTGGTAAAATGTTCAGCACACAAGTCAGGAAATGACTGTGACAAATGGAAACAGATACGCAGACCAAGTGGCGCATTTATGTGCACAAAATTCAATTTCAATCAACAGAGGGGTGGAGAAAAACATACAAATTGCCACTTAATGTTTTCTTCTTTGGAAACATGGGAAGAAATTAGACAGCTTCAGGAAGAAGCAAGTGAGGAAGAAAAAGAAATTTGGACAAAATCAGGTTGTAAAAAGAGAGCAGAAGATGAAGTATAGGTGTATGTTGATGGAAGACCAGTAATGCCAGATAGTCTACTTTCTCAGATGGCAAGAATGTACCATGGAATTGCACATGTTGGAAGAGATGCTATGATTAGGCTCTACAAGCAGTCATGGTTCAACCCAAAGTTTAGGGTCATTGCAGAGAGTCTATGCCAGAGTTGTATAGTCTGCCAGCAGCAAAATCCAGGTAGAAAGACAGTTGTTAGTTGGGGTTGAATTGGAAAAGCAGCAGGACCATTTACCCGACTACAGTTAGATTTTATAGAACTACCCCCTTGTAATGGACTGAAATATGTGTCGGTCGTTGTTTGTTTGTTTGCTCGCTTGGTAGAAGCTTATTCAACAAGAAGAAATGACAGCCTAACTGTTACTAAATTACTTTTGAGAGAAATAATCCCAAGATTCGGATTTCCAGTCTCTTTAGAAACAGATAGAGGAACACATTTTAACAATGAAATAATTCGGATGATTTGAGCAGCATTACAAATTGAGCAAAAGCTGCTTTGTGCCTATCGACCAGAAGCATCTGGAGTGGTCGAACAAATTAACGGTACTATTAAATCCAGACTGTCAAAAGTGTGTGCGTCTCCAACACTGAAATGGCCAGACGCTTTACCCCTGGTATTGATGAGTCTTAGAAGCATTCCTGATAAAAAGACTAGATTGAGTCCTCACGAAAGTTTGATGGGGAGAGCCATGAGACAAGCAATTGTACCAGCAAACAAACTGATGAATATTATTGATGATCTAGTGCTTGATTATTGCAAAGGATTGGCTGATCTGGTGCATTCTGTGTCTCATCAGGTTGGAGAAATTGCAACCACAACACAGCCGGATCAAGCACATGTTTTGAGTCCAGGAGAGTGGGTTCTTGTCAAGAAACACGTGAGGAAGTCTTGTTTAGAACCCAGGTGGTATGGACCATAACAGATCATTTTGGTGACAACGACAGCAGTGAAGTGTGGTGGGTTGCCAAACTGGATTCATGCAAGTCATACAAGAAAAGTCCCAAGTCCACTTGAAAGACAAGAAGAAGAGCAGCAACTGGTAAAGCAAAGAAAAGAACCAGAAGCAGAAGAACATGAAGCTATAGAATCTAGTGTTACAGATTCTGAAAAAGCTGAGCAAGAGGAAGAACCAAGTACAAGTCAAATAAAGTGGGCACCAGCAACTGGGTCTCAAGAGACTGCTGTTGAGAAAGAAAAGGAGAAAGTGACTGATGAAAATCAAGAGCAAGTACAACAAAGAAAAGAACTGAATAAAAACTTGAGAACTTGACAACGAAGGTGAAGAAGCAGTTCAAGTTAAGAAAGCAAGAAAAGGTGATGTGTGGCCAAAAGGAGCGAAAAGACTGAAATACACTCTAGAAAAGAAAAGGCCAGTTCAAATAAATGAAATATCAAGTCAAACTGGACAAAAGTGATTCAGAAGAAGAATCAGTGCGAAAAACAAGAAGAATAAGAATTTCAAGTAAGAAATACACAGCTCCAGAATGGACATATGTGGTGTTAGAAGAAATTTGAAAACACAGATCAGAAAGAAGAAGAAGCTGGTACTGATCAAAGTGACCACAGCAAACTGAAACCGCCTTAAAAAGAACTGTGAAAATAAGGGTGCAACAATTTCAATGAAGAATATTCTGAAAGTTCAAAAGATTTGAAGAAGAAGAAGAAGATATAAAAAAAAAAAAGAGGGGGTAAAGAAGAGAGGCATAAAGTGTAAGGATACACTACTCTAGATGGTTTTTGGATACGTTTTTTTTGATTTTTAGGTTTTTCTTAGATTTTTAATTTTTTATATAGTATCTAAAATGGCAAAGGTAACAGACTGGATATCAAAATCATAGTTTTAAACGTAGATGAATTAATGCTTGCTTATGTAGTGTTTTACTACTAACATTGGTATGGTTAACACTGATTGTTATTGTCCCTGTTCTAATGTTGACTAATCACAAAAAAAAATACTAATGATGTGGGAAGTGAGAGAATGGATACTGTTACTAAGGAAAGTATAAATACAAATTTAGAAAAGATAAATGATGATAGTGTTTATCATCATGATAAATCAATTAATGATTTTTTGTTAAATGGTTTTACTAAATTGTTATACGAATACGTAAATACAATGAATGCAAGAGATTGTTATGTGTGCATGCAATTATCGTCGTCTGTCTCAGAGGGGGTGACTTACCATCACCTACCTTTAACATATGGTGTGTCTTGTAGTGTCTTAACCAGTCTGTTCTACGAGAGGGAAGGACTTGAGTATTATTATTCTAATTTTGATTTAATATTTTCCGAAATTCCTATTAGGTCCTGTTTATGTAGCTTACATGGGAGATTTTTTCATTAGTAACAAACCAATAGATACAATAGATGCACATAGAAATAATTTAACGTGTAAACTGCGGCGGGAAGAAATAGAATTTATGAATATGGTAGAAGATAGAAGACGAGATTTTAAAAAGAAAGCTACTGAGCAAAAGTCTCATGTACCTCCATGGGCTTTCAGAGAGGGTGATTATAAAAAGGGTGAGACTTACGCTGCCATGACTCTAGATTTTCAACATAGAGGAAAGCTTTGTGTGTTTAGAGAAAAGACTGAACATAATAGTTACGTCATTGGTTCTAGTGAATGTGAGCATACTTTCTTGATAAAAGGAAATTGGGGACTGAAAGGAGGAACTGATCCTGTTTTTCCGGGAATTTAATATGAGTGTGGTAAGAATGCTTATTATAGGTTGCCTACAGGTTGGTATGGATGTTGTTATTTAGGTATAGTATTTCTGAAGGTATATCACGTAGATAAGAATAATAGAGTTAATGAAATAAAACAAGGACTAATACGTATTAAGAGAGGAGCAAGTTATTCTGAAATAATTGGGGATATTTTTGGAGCACTGATACATTCAGTTGGAGTTATTCTAAATTCACATAAAATTAGAAAGTTGTCCACAGTGGTTGATCGTTTATCAACAGATACTGCTGGTGGGTTTTGATAATTGATACTGAAATGGTTGCAATTAGATCAATGGTTTTGCAAAATCGACTTGCCCTTGATATATTATTGGCAAAAGAGGGTGGAGTCTGTAGCATGTTGAAGATACAACAATGCTGTACTTATATCCCTGACAAAAGTAAAAATCTTGAGGGGTATATTAAACATATTACAGAACTTCATGAAGATTTTAATCAACTAAAGGTTGACGGTGCATGGGAGAAACTTGGTAAGAGTTTTTCCTCAATGGAAAATTGGTTTACTACCTTAGGGAGTAGTTTGTTAGGAAAAATATTAATACCTGTTACTTCAGTAGTTGCAGTAATAATAATGATTATTATGATTTACAAATGTTGTAAATGCAAGTGTAGAAAGAAAGACATCAGATCTTAAACGTAGAGCTAGGAAGAGAGAAGAGATAGAATTAGAGGATATGAGAGGAAATTACTATGAGATTATGAAAGACTTGGATGGAAGAATGATAAAACGAGAAAGAAGTACAGTATTTTTTGAGAAAATAAAACCTGCTCGACTTGGATGGAAGAATGATAAAACGAGAAAGAAGTACAGTATTTTTTGAGAAAATAAAACCTGCTCGGATTGAACCCTATGTAACATTTATTAACAGTGTACTGTGAAAATTATTATTAAGAAATGCTAAAATAAGGGGAAACGCTTATGCGCATGCGTAAACTAATGTGTGTACTAATGTATGAAACTAGGCCGCAAAAATTGCTTCGATAAAAAAGACGAATGCTGCTTTTGTGCACGTTAATAATATTTTGCTAGGAATAACATGGGTTGTGCATGGGTTAGCGCAAATGCTGGGATGGCGTGCAAAATGAAATTACATTTCATGAAAATAATAAATGTTTGTGTTCCGTTCTCTGTAGAAAAACAAGCATGGGCCTAAACTTCTGCATGCCAGTTTTGGGTTAACATTTATTGGAAAAATAAGATGTCCAAAAAGAATGATTTGCAAGAGGAAGAGAGAAAACGCGAAAAGCTGTGCATGCTCTTATGTCCTTGTATGACTGCCAAGCTTCGGAAAGGACAACTTGATAAGCGAGTGGAAGCGATGGAACTTCCTCATGAGATGGCAGAGGCGAACAATAGAGGCGTAGAGATTTGCAACATGAAAAATGTTGTAGGAAATATTTACTATGATTGTGCTCAAAGTTGTTTCCTGAGATGAATCTGTCGTAATGTTGAATGCTTAGAACAAAGAATTGTTTAATAAAGCGTTCATGATGAAGAGTGGTGTGACAGTACACCCCCAATTTTAGCCAATAGGGGATGGAGTTCGTTCCAAATATGAAACAAATGTGGGTTGGACATTTAGGTTTTAGGGTATAATTGAAAGTCCCCGGTGGGTGTGGTTTGGTAGGTATTTCTGCTGATGCTAGTTAGCGGGAGATCGTTGCTGTCGTCGGTTTGCTGTTTCCAGATAGAGGCCTACCTGATTCCTGACTCCTGTCTTTATCTTTGCCATTCAACTCTATTTGAGTGGCCTTGCTGCCCTGACTGGCCAGTGGGGTAGTTTTCCCTGATTCTTACTTGGGTTAGTATAGATAATCTTCTAAAATTTGCATATTCATTTGCAAATGTATTTGTCTCTGAAACTTTTCTCTCTTTGCCTATCCACTCCTTCAATGCATTGTTTATTTGACATGAGTTTGAAATTATTCATTGCCAATGTTTTCTTTCTGTGATAATCTATGATTTGCATTCATGTAACTGTACTTTATGAGCATTTTATTTCACATTATTTTATGATAAATACCATAAAATTCACACTGAGTCTGTTATTATTTAGTAAGTATTATAATTGTTGCTATCAACTCTTCAACTTTAGGTTCATCGCCACTTTTATTTGTTAGGAGAAATGCAAGTTCTACGGTGTATTTAGCAAGTTAGGAGTCAACTTGCATCACACTGAACCCCAGCGTGAAGGGATTAGTTGGGTATTGTAAATGGGTCTATGTTTGTGAAAATTTATCGATCCCTGATCGCTGGATCAGGGGCGACAAGCCCAACCTTGGCCAAGGACCAGCTGAATACAGCCATAATGGATTGCGATCGCTCAAAGAATGCCAAACAAATTTAAAATCAATTAAAGAGCTATAAAGACAACCGGAAACAAAAATATAATCAATAATAGAGGAGCAGGTGCCAGCCCCCTTAAACGTTGGGTTCTACGCAGTGGAGCAGATTTCCCCGCGATTAAAAAGATTCACAGGAGAATGATCTACAAACAAGGTGTTACGCTTCTCGTCCACGGCTGTGTGCTTCAAATTAACCTGATCTCCTATTACCAGGGCATCGTCGAACAACGAGTCTCAGTAAAGAAAGCAGTTGGAACATGGGTATAAAGTCTCCCATCAAAAGAAAAGCCATAAAGCTAGAGGAACAGGCATCACAGATGTTAAGGAGCTGCAGCCGCGGCCATTGCAGGTAAGAGCGTTGGGCGGTGGGGCCGGGTTGGGGGAGATTCGACAGACGACCAGGAGGGAAAATTAAATAAATAATTATTTTTCCCTCTTACCTGCACGGGCCGTGGCTGAGGAGCTGACTGAACTCACTTACCAAAACATGCTCTCCCTGAAGGAGATTAGTGACGGCTAATTCAACATTTCTACGATAATATTTGTGAACACATTTTCTCGCTTTCTTCTAAGCTTCAGAGAAAAGTGTAAGATAAAGGAAGCTATCCATTTGTTCGCAAAAATGTGCACATATTAAAAGTGTAAATGGAATACAGTCAACGTGCATAGACATTTTGTTGAGTAAAACCACTTAAGCAAAGCACGTGATAACGCTGGGCATTGTTAATTAAAACATGAAAACATATTTGCATTTTTACAAAAAACAACAGAGAATATAATTTTTTTTCAAATTATGCAGACACAATCTTACTTGAGCGAATGATTTTCCTCCAGTTCTGTTGCACATTAGACGGAGAAGCTTGAAAGCTGCTAGCCCGATGTAGCGCTGATGAGAAATATAGAGAAACCGGTATTTCACAATATGTTTACATGAAGCACGTTTAGTATGTCCAAAATTATAGTACCACACGTTCAGTTCTAGTTAGTTTACAATCACACCATGCTTTTAAAACGTCCTTTGCTTAGATCAAAGCTAGATAACAGCCAAAAATAGAAAACGGAACATGCATATTTGTCGTTTATTATTTTATGCCTTCAACGAGCCTCTCCCAAGCACTTTGAAAGATTGACATTTTATCATGGAGGGGAAAGCCAGGCATGGAGGAGGGAGAAAAGGGCACAGGAAACAAAACAAAAGTCAAAGCCTTTTTTTGATGGGGGGAGTTTATATAGGGTTTCTCTTGGCCAAACGGTGTTTTTCTTCCTTGGCACTTTGTAGAGAGTATTTGAATGAATAGAGCTGAAGTGAATAACAAACCATCTTCCTCTGTGGCATGTCTATGTGATGGGGAGGTGTAACCTGCAAAAAATCTTTTGATGGTAATGATGGATGTGGGCTGTAGGAAGAGACACAGGATTGAGGTACTTTAAACTACATTACAGCATTGAGTCACACTTAATATTGTGTGACATGCTACCTGTGTACCTACAGGACTGGACAAGTCAGATACCCCTGAGTGCTGGTGACGTTCTTCTTTTAGTGAAGAGGAAGGGAGTTTGAAGTTTTGGAGATTATCTTCTGACCAGGAACGCGTCCCAGGCCACTATGGCTGTATTTAAGAGCAAATAACACCAAACCATGCTTGAAAAAACATCACTGTCTAAAGACGCTCTAGGGTGGCTAAGGATAAATTAATGTCAATAAAGTCCATTCGAGGCTCGTATACATAAGAACATCTTTTAGCAAAAATGTTACCATACTTAAATTATTCCCCAACCAATTAACCATTTTTTGACATGCCTAAATAAATGATTTGATCAGACATGTTGGAGAAACATACAACCCATATGTCTCCTGCTGTACATCTGTTCTTTTTTCCAGGAAAGGTTTGCTAAATTTAGATCAAGTATGCCTTCAGTTTGTCCTCAGTATCAGAGGAGGAGATCATTTGGTGATGCTTCGCCTGTCAGCCACCTTTCTTGCCATCAGCCACTTGCTGGAGTGATTGATGAGTGGCTGGTGGCTCTAACCTCTCTGCCAGCTCATTCAAAGAGTTTTTGCAGACAGTCATTAGCGTATGAGAATCAGTTGGCTTCCTGGGTCATGATAATCTGTGGGGATCCATAGAGATCACCAGCATCCTTCACTCCCGTTAACGTGAAGCCTTTGCATGAATCGTGGGAAGACCTACGGTGGGCAGACTTCCATTTATATGCTGGTGATACCTGAGCAAACATGGGCGGGCTTGGTCTAAATTACAAAATCACAACTGAACAGCAATATTTCAATACTACCAACTAATGTAGATGCCAATCTAAACCATTAGACCGTTAACCATTGGTTGAGCCACACATTAGATGCTTTCATTCTCAGGCATAAAAACACTGCTAGTTAGAAACCCATTAATTGATTTACACCTGAGCTTTTGAATGAGGAACAGCTCTTATGTTGACTTGAGAGGAAATTGGGTTCTCAATGCCTAAAAGAGGATCAATTGTCCTTCCAATAACATAATAAGAAATAGGGGAACCTCATTGCGCTAAAAACAGGAAGGCACATGCTCAGTCCAAAGTAACAGCTCTGCTAATTTAACTTGAGAAGCTTTCCACATTTTTAGAGAACTTGAAACAACACCAACTATGAGCATAAAAATGATACCCAGTTGGGAATAGTGTGATAGTCTTAGTGAGTTATTTTTCTTCACAATTGGAATGAACAGGGAAGTCAGCCTGTTTTCCAAACAAACAATAGTTAACTAATACCCTTACTTGAAAGATCTCCACATATGCCAGGAATGTCTCATCTGACAACCAACGAAAGAAATAGCCTTGATTAATCAAATTCATGGCTCATGAACACATGTTGCATGCCCTGGCCATCATAGAGAATACCAACATATGAATGACTATGTTTGAAGAACCCAACCCTGGTGCCAACTGAACTACTAAACTACTGATACATACTTAATCTGACATAACTAGTGAAGCTACTAGAAGCAAAGGTTAACAAACAACTAAGCACTCTTATTTGGAAGTATATGAAATTTCTGATGCCTTTCAGGTGTAATGTAGACCTTGTCTGTCCTCTTGGCTCTATTTGATTTGTTGTGCCAAATTGTGGATCAAAGACGTATTGGTGCTATACATTTACATTTGGCAGAGCATTGTACATTTTAGAATATATGACACTGCCTGAAAGTCTAAGGGAAACTGAAGGGATTGGCTTCTTCTCGAAGGATTGCTCTGAACAAGTCAACATGGGAAACTATTGCTCAGCAGCAAAATTCGCACTAAGACCACTACTTTTTAATATCTATGTCTATCTTAAATCTCTGACAGTTTTGATTGCTAAATATAGGTAAAGGTTTTTCATATATGCAAATGACAACAACTTTTCAATCATATTGATCAACCAAAATTCTTTAGCCTCAATAACCCAATCCCTGTGCCCAATACCCTTTGCATCCTAATGATAGGCAATCCATCATTTGTTTCACAGATTAATGTGGTACCAAAAGCATGTCATTATAAACTCCATATTATGTGCTACATCATGTCTTTCTTATCCCGGCCAAACATAAACTTGTGATAAGTGCCCAAATTCTATCAATACTGGACAACGGCAATGAACTGTATCTTGGCCTTCCTCAATTCCTGCTTGATATCTATAATGAAACAGTGAAATACATAGGTGATCGACTAGCTCAATAATCAGTTTGGCATTTTAGAGCATATTTCTTCAGTCTTGATCAGGCTTTACTGGAAAACTCTGATGCACTGTTAAAGTCAAGGGCTCAATGTTTTGAAGAAGTAAATGAGGAGCCACCACAATGATAAGACCTGAGACTAGTTTATAAAATTTGCTGTTAGGAATCACAATATTATTTTTACAGTGATTCTTGTGGTTCAAATGAAATGATTGATTCAGAAGCATTTTCCAATGGTTACTTTCTCTGCATGTACTTAACGTTTTATGAGTGTGGGAGTGCTATGGCTAGCCAGACTTTATTTGAAGAAGATGGCCATAGGGAAGGCAGTCTTGCACAGACACAAATGATAAGGAGCAGGAAAAACAGATAAGTGGTATATGGATCCTTCTGAGGAAATGTGAGATGGTGGGGAACTTTGCGAGGCTGGGGAACAACATCAAGGGATCACCATCTCACAATCTAGTGATGGTTGAATCCTCAACCTAAACAAGATCTGGAGAAAAGAAACAGCAGGCTGTTAAGGGAAAAGGCTCTAAAGGAGTGTATGATGTGAGCTGGACACAAGACACAGCTTCTAATTCCCCACACATTGCAGATGGCCTACAAGTGGTAGATGTTGTGTATAGATAAATCAAACCAAAATGTTCTCTTTATAGATAAGCACTCCTGATTCAAGATGAGAGTGAGAATAGGAATACAGAGGTTATTCTAACTGATGTAAAATCTAAAAGATGGTAACGGAAAAGCTTCTTAGATGGGCTTCTTGACTTTTTTTGTAGATTACCATTAGTCCAACATCTTCCTATTCATTAGGTACATATTTACTTCACGTGAAAAGATAAAAAAAACAATATAAATGTTAACACATACACATGCAAATACAGTCTTTCACAACCGTAAAAATTGAAAGCAATGTATTGTTGGAAAGTGGATTATTGGTAGGGGCAAATGTAGGTCTGCCACTGGCAATAAGGCCACTAACACAGTATAGGTCTCAGAATAGGTCTTAGAAAATTATTCCTATGCTCAACCCTTGGTAACGTGGCTGCGAGCAGGCGGGCTTAACTTCAAAAACAGGTAGGTAAAGCATTTAAAAACACCAATTCAGTAAATGATTAAGACACAACACAAAATAAAAATCCAACACCAATTTATAAAAATGGGAAATATTTCTATCTTTTAAATGACACCAAAATGAAAAAAAATAACTGTAGGGAACCAGAGATATGAATTTTTAAAGATTAGTCACTTTCTAGTGCTTAGAAACCAACAGTGCCCCTTTTAGTCATTTTGTTTGACACATTCACCTTTAGCAATTGTTCTGGAGGATCTCTCACCACTCTTGTGCAGCCCCCTCCAGCAGGCTGGGTCCAGTTAGAACTCCTTCCTGAAGTTCTTCTTGCGGGCCCCAAAGTATCCAACACACAATCCAAGGTTCTGGAATCTCCAAGAGGGTCCTTGAAAGTGTGAGACTTCAATTCCCACAATTCACTTTAACTAAACCCTTACAAATCCACTGGTAGTACTCCAGGCTGGGGATTCTTTGTGGTGATGTCCAGGTGAGCTCTGTTAACCTGTAGCTTGCAGGAAGTAAGCTCTTTAGTCCTTTTACAGCAAAGTAATCCACAGGTAGTAGGTGCAGAAGGTGCAGTCCTTTGGAAATGCACATCAAACTTCCAGCATGGCCCGTCTTGCTTTCTTAAGTTTCAAGCAGCAGATCTGAGGGGCTCCGCCCTTCTAAGATACTTATTCAGTGTTCTCTGAGGTCAAGCAGGAGGGCACTCCGGTCCAATGAGCTGCAGGGTTCCACCCAAAGGCCTGACCACTTCCTGCAGAGTGTGGCAAAATTCTAACCCAGAAGCTACTATTCTTCCAAAATTCAATATGCCAGAATTTTCAGCAGGCGTAGAAGACCTGGCTAAACACACCCCTAGGATGAATATTCTCCATAGTCTCTCCCCCTTGCATCTGCTCATTCCTGCATCTGGCTGTAGGTGAACAGTTTAAAGTTGTAAATGACACTGAAGCCTTCTCTTTCCTTTGAAGACCATGGTTTACGACTCCTCCCCCTGCTCTGTCATTCCTATGCCCAGCAACCTCTCCTCCCCGAGAGGCTTCCTAACCCCAGGGGTCATTTATCACTTCTTCAAAGCAGCAAGGCTCACCCACTTATCTCTGACCAATCAGGGCAGAGCAGTACAGGGTTGAATTTTGGCTTACAGACAAAATAAATCTTATAACTTCTTCTCTTTACATTTTACAGTAAATTCAACAATACCATATTGTTGGATTTACCATTACCATTCTACTGAGTCCTTTAATCCTAGTTTTGTGGCTTTTCTTTCTCCAGTTATTAACTAATAACCTTTTCCAATGTTAACCTATGGCATGGGATTTGCAATGGGAAAAGTGACTTGGGCCATTTTTCCAGCACCAGGGCGTATAAAACATATTTTATAAGTATGCTGCATATATCTACAGGACCTCCACCCCAGGAACACCTAGGTGAGACTTTAGGTGTTCTGAATATGGAAAAATATTGCAGATCCTCACTCCACAGTGCTCCTACCACCAAAGTCGATTTTGGGCAGCACTTTATCACAATGTGGGGAGTGAAATGTGCAATTTCACTTTACCCAGGGCATATAAAACTCATTTTATAAGGGTCTACCTTAGAGATATCTGACCCCCACCCCTGGGGCACCTAAGGGAGACCCTGGGGGTACCTAATATGCCCAAACATTGTTGGTTAACCATTTGTAAGTGCACCAAACACAAAAGTCGAGTTTGGGCACAATTTACTTTTTAAAAGCAGTCCTGCCACACAGAGCCACTTTTAAAAATGACCTCAGGCTTCAGCAGTGCACACATGCAAGTGCAGAAAGGTCTGCTGGTCTCTAAACTGTCATGCCCTATTATATACTAGAGACTGATAGGTAGTTTCAATCCCCCTGCACTACTATGTACTAGGGCCCTATGGGGTAGGTCATGCCAATCACAGGGGTACCCCAACCCTTAGTGTACCCTAGTGTATGTAGGGGTTTTCACTGTATTCTAAGTGTTTTCAGCATAGCATGGACCCTGGGCCTGGTTAGGCAGAGCCCAGGGTCAGTCAGAGTCAGTTACCACCAGTACCCATCAGCAAAAAGTTGGGGGGTGCCCAGGGCACAGGATGACTTTGCAACACAGCCCCCCCAAACGAAAGGTGATGGGTTACTAACCTACACCCTAGTACTAATCATCAGCTAAGTGGTAAAACCTGGAAAGTCCATCCACATTTGCATGGGCAACCCCAGGTCTGTGTTCCACTGTAAAGTCCATTCCCTGTAGGGAAATGGACCACCTTAACAGCTTGGGATTCTCCCCTCTCATCTGCATGAGCCATCTGAGAGGCTCGTGGTCAGTTTGAACACGAAAGTGAGACCCAAACAAATATGGTCTCAACATTTTCAGGGACCAAACCACAGCAAAAGCTTCTCTCTCAATGGCACTCCACCTCTGCTGTCTGGGAAGAAGCCTCCTGCTAATAAAGGCAACTGGCTGATCAAGGCCCTCTTCATTTAGCTGTGACAACACTGCCCCAATTCCTTGTTCTGAAGCATCTGTCTGAACCACAAATTCTTTTGTGTAGTCAGGGGCCAGCAACACTGGTGCTGAACACATAGCAACTTTCAGAGTGTCAAAAGCCTTCTGACACTCTGGAGTCCAATACACCTTTTTGGGCCTCTTCTTAGAAGTGAGTTCAGTTAGGAGCCCCACAATGGTCCCATAATTTTTAACAAACCTTCTATAATACCCAGTCAGTCCAAGGAATGCCCTGACCTGAGTCTGGGTAACAGGAGTGGTCCAATCCAAAATAGTTTGGATTTTAGCATAGAGAGGTTGTACATGGCCCCCACCTACCAGGTGGTCCAGGTGCACCACAGACCTCTGCCCTATTTGGCACTTACTTGCCTTAATAGTCAGGCCTGCCTGCTGCGGGCTTGAAGCACTTCCCTTAGGTGGTTTAAGTGATCCCCCCAGGTAGAACTGTATACAGCTATATCATCCAGGTAAACTGCACTGAACCGTTCCAACCCAGACAAGACCCTGTTCACCAACCTTTGGAAGGTGGCAGGTGCATTCTTTAAGCCAAAGGGCATTACCTTGAACTGATAATGTCCGTCTGGTGTGGAGAATGCTGACCTCTCCTTTGCTCAATCAGTGAGGGCAATATGCCAGTAACCTGAAGTCAAATCAAAAGTACTCAAGTACTTAGCAGCCCCTAACCTGTCAATGAGCTCATCAGCTCTAGGTATAGGGTGAGCGTCAGTCTTGGTGACTGCAGGCAATCCTCTGTAGTCCACACAGAAGCTTAACTCCTTGGGTCCCCCCTGAGGATTAGGTTTAGGTACCAGCACCACTGGACTGGCCCATGGACTCTCAGGCGGTTCAATTACCTCCAATTCCAGCATCTTAGCAACCTCAGCTTTAATGCTGGCTCTGACATGGTCAGACAACCTGTACAGTTTGTTTTTGACAGGTAGGCTGTTACCAGTGTCAATGTGATACACACACCACACAGTGATGCCTGGGGTCAAAGGAAACAGGCCAGCAAACTGCTCCAGCACTTGCTTACAGTCTCTGTGCTGCTGCTCTGTTAACTTGGGGGAGAGTACAACCCCCTCCACTGACCCATCTTGCACATTAGTGGAGAGGAGGTCGGGCACAGGCTCAGTTTCCTTCTCCACACCCTCATCAGTGACCAGTAACATGGTCATATCTGCCCTGTCATGGTGGGGTTTCAATCTATTCACATGCAGGACCCTATGAGGGTTCCTGGGTGTGCCAAGGTCAATCAAATAGGTAACCTCACCCTTCTTTTCTAAGATTGGATAGGGCCCACTCCACTTGTCATGGAGGGCCCTGGGAGCCACAGGCTCCAACACCCACACCAATTGTCCTGTAGTATACTCAGGCATAGTAGCCTTCTGATCATACCAGTGCTTCATGAGCACCTAGCTGGCCTCCAGTTTCCTGTTTGCCTTGTACATGTACTCTGCCATTCTAGATCTCAGGCCTAGCACATAGTCAAGCACATTGTCCTTTGCTTCTTTAAGAGGCTTCTCTAAAGACTCTCTCAGCAGGCTCAATGGCCCCCTCACAGGGTGGCCAAACAACAACTCAAAGGGACTGAAACCAACCCCTTTCTGTGGCACCTCCCTTTAGGCAAACAGTAAGCATGGGAGGAGAACATCCCATCTCCTCCTGAGTTTCTCTGACAACCCATTTATCATGCCCTTCAGGGTTTTGTTGAATCTCTCAACAAGATCATTTGCTTGTGGGTGATAGGGGGTGGTGAACTTGTAGTTGACACCACACTCATCCCACATAGCAGTCAGATAGCTGGACAGGACGTTCGTGCCCCTATTTGATACCACCTCTTTCGGAAAACCCACTCTGGTGAACACACCAAGCAGTGCTCTAGCCACTGCAGGAGCACCAATGGTTCTAAGAGGGATTGCTTCAGGGTACCTAGTGGCATGGTCCACTACCACGAAGATATACCTATTCCCTGATGCAGTAGGTGGTTCCAGGGGATCAACAATGTCCATCCCCACCCTTTCAAATGGAACCCCAACCACTGGAAGTGGTATTAGGGGAGCCTTTGTCTTGCCCCCTGCCTTGCCACTGGCCTGACAGGTGACACAGGAGCTGCAAAACTCCTTTACCTTTTCAGACATATGGGGCCAGTAGAAATGGTTCACCAACCGGTTCCATGTCTTTGTCTATCCCAAATGTCCTGCCAAGGGGATATCATGACCCAAAGTCAGGATGAACTCTCTGTACTTCTGGGGCATCACCAACCTCCTGGTGGCCCCCTCCTTGAGGTTTCTGGCCTCAGTATAAAGCAGTCCATCTTCCCAGTAGAGTTTGTGAAACCCACTGTCATCCCCCTCCTCTTGCTTAGAAGCAATCCGCCTCAAGCTCTCAAGGGTGGGACAGTCTCACTGTCCCTTACTGAACTCCTCTCTGGAGGGTTCACCTGCTCCTGTCAGTTCTGCCAAATATGACAGCTCTGGCAGGGATGGAGTCCCTCCCTCAGAGGCCCGATCCTCCCCATCAGGGTTATATTCTTCCTGCACCTCTGGAGTTCCCTGGGCTGGCTCACCAGGCCCAGTACCCTTGTCCTTGGATGTTTGGCCCTTTGTTCCAGGGTCCAAGTGTCCAGCCCCTCCCTTTTGGCTAGTCTGTGACCTAGTCACAGCACATATCCACTCAGGGAGCTCCAATATTTTCATATGGAGTCCTCTCTCCACCTCTGACCACTGAGAGGCTACAAGATCATTGCCCAGTAAACACTGGACTGGGAGCACCTTTGACCCAGCTACCTTCATAGGGCCTGTCACACTTCCCCATTCCAAATCCACCACAGCCATAGGATGGAGTTTGGTAGTCTGCATAAGTCACCTGGTGAAACTCACCAGGTAGCAACCTCCCTGGAGGCACCAGCTCATCCAGGACCAAAGTTACACTAGCCCCTGTGTCTCTGATAGCCTCAACATCAGTCCCATTCACCTTAGGCCTCTGCCTGTACTTGTCCATGTTTGGAGGTAAGGCAGCAAGGGTTGCAATATTCCCCCCACCCAAGGACACTAAGGTTGCTTCCACCACCTGACTACCCCCCTCTGGGGCACCACTCTCCACCCCTACACTTACACTGGCAATCCCTGTGGATGGCTCCTTAGGGGGGAGCTTCTTGGTGCAGACAGCATCTCTCTGTTTGTGCCCTGGCTGGTTACAGTCAAAGCACTTACCCACCTTTGAGGGATCAAAGAACCTACCATTCTTTCCCTGATACCCCCTCCCTTTGAATTTGGGTTGGCTCGGGCCCCCCCTCCTTGTGCAGGTTTTTGTGGGTCTGTGGAGGACTCCTTCTGGTTTTGACCTTCTTTCCCCTGGGCTTTTGCCTGGGGAGGGACCTGTCCTCCTTTCTTCGGGTCACCCGCCTGGTGCTGAATGGAAACCCGGGTTCTCACCCACTCATCAGCTACTTCTCCCAGCTCTCTGGGGTCTGTCAGCTTAGAGTCCACTAGATACTGGCGTAACTCTCTTCTGCACAATGAGTCAAAATATGTTCTTTCAAAAACAAATTATACAATCCCTCATATGTGTCAACAGTGTTACCAACAATCCAGCCTTCCAGTGCCTTCACTGAAACATCCACAAAGTCTACCCAAGACTTTGAACTCAATTTCTGGGTGCCTCTAAACTTCACCCTGTACTGCTCTGGAGTCAGACCAAATCTCTTAACTAAGCATGCCTTCATCTGCTGGTATGATTCTGCATCCTCTCCCTTCAGGGTCAGGAGCCTATCCCTCCCAGCTACTGGAATCAACTCCCACAGGAGTGCACCCCAATACTTAGAGTGGACCCTACTCATTCTAAGGGCCCTCTCAAAAGCTGCTAGCCACTTGTCAATGTCATCCCCCTCAGTGTACTTGGGTACTATACCCTTGGGAAGTTTGTGATCAAGTCCACCACCCCTGGACATTTCAAAATCTTCATCATTTTCACTGCCACCATTTCTTTTCAATGCCTCCTCCGTCTCCCATCTCTTCTCAGCCAATTTCAGTTTCCTCTGCTCCAAAGCTATCAAAGCTAATTGAGCCTTAAGCTGTCTCTCTGCAAGGGACAGTGGTGGTTCCTGAGTAAGGGACCCTTCCCACTATCTGGAATCATATGGCTAACACTAGAAAAATTGGAAGAGGCATCATCCTCACCCCCCTCTGGGGTGAGGTTGGGGGGCTCACCCTCCATCCCCCCTTGAATCTCCTCAGCTACCCCAGGCCATTAGGGACTTAAGCAACCCTGCCTTCTTAATCTTGTTGGCAGCAGGCAGCCCCCTAAGCCTACACTGTACCCTAAGATCACCCACCGCGAACTGGGACAGTTTAGCCAGGTCCAGTTCCATGGTTCCCTAGTTTTGGGTCACAATAACTAGGCATAACAGACTTAGAACAATTTGGAAAAATCAAAACAATGGATTAAAAACAGTTTAGTCCAAGTTCCAAAAATCAAACTCAAAAGTTTTGTTCTAAGGCAATTTAGAGGATTTTTACAAACTTAATTCACTTTACTGAAAGGTGTTCTCTTTAAACGCAAGTCCTCATCCACACCGCTGAGCACCAAATGTTGGAAAGTGGATTATTGGTAGGGGCAAATGTAGGTCTGCCACTGGCAATAAGGCCACTAACACAGTATAGGGCTCAGAATAGGTCTTAGAAAATTATTCCTATATTCAACCCTTGGTAACGTGGCTGCGAGCAGGCAGGCTTAACTTCAAAGACAGGTAGGTAAAGCATTTAAAAACACCAATTCAGTAAATAATTAAGACACAACACAAAATAAAAATCCAACACCAATTTATAAAAATAGGAAATATTTTTATCTTTTAAATGACACCAAAACGAAAACAAATCCACTGTAGGGAACCAGAGATGTGAATTTTTAAAGATTAGTCACTTTCTATTGCTTAGAAACCAACAGTGCCCCTTTTAGTCATTTTGTTTGCTCTGACAGGGACACATTCACCGTAAGCAATTGTTCAGGAGGATCTCTCACCACTCTTGTGCAGCCCCCTCCAGTAGGCTGGGTCCAGTAAGAACTCCTTCCTGAAGTTCTTCTTGCGGGCCCCAAAGTATCCAACACACAATCCAAGGTTCTGGAATCTCCAAGAGGGTCCTTGAAAGTGTGAGACTTCAATTCCCACAATCCACTTAAACAAAACCCTTACAAATCCACTGGTAGTACTCCAGGCTGGGGAATCTTTGTGGTGATGTCCAGGTGAGCTGTGTTAACCTGTAGCTTGCAGGGAGTCCGCTCTTTAGTCCTTTTACAGCAAAGTAATCCACAGGCTGTAGTTGCAGATGGTGCAGAAGGTGCAGTCCTTTGGAAATGCACATCAAACTTCCAGCATGGCCCGTCTTGCTTTCTTAAGTTTCAAGCAGCAGATCCGAGGGGCTCTGCCCTTCTCAGATACTTATTCAGTGTTCTCTGGGGTCAAGCAGGAGGGCACTCCTGTCCAATGAGCTGCAGGGTTCCACCCAAAGGTCTGACCACTTCCTGCAGAGTGTGGCAAAATGCTAACCCAGAAACCACTATCTTCCAAAATTCAATATGCCAGAATTTTCAGCAGGCAGAGAAGACCTGGCTAAACACACCCCTAGGATGGCTATTCTCCATAGTCTCTCCCCCTTGCATCTGCTCATTCCTTCCTTAATCCTAGCATCTGGCTGTAGGTGAACAGTTTAAAGTTGTAAATGACACTGAGGCCTTCTCTTTCCTTTGAAGATGGTTTACGACTCCTCCCCCTGCATTCCTATGCCCAGCAACCTCTCCTCCCTGAGGGACTTTCTAACCCCAGGGGTCATTTATTACCTCTTCAAAGCAGCAAGGCTCACCCACTTATCTCTGACCAATCAGGGCAGAGCAGTACAGGGTTGAATTTTGGCTTACAGACAAAAAAATCTTATAACTTGTCTGTACATTTTACAATAAATTCAACAATACCGTATTGTTGGATTTACCATTACCATTCTACTGAGTCCTTTAATTCTAGTTTTATGGCTTTTCTTTCTCCAGTTATTAACTAATAACCTTTTACAATGTTAACCTATGGCATGGGATTTGCAATGGGAAAAGTAACTTGGGCCATTTTTCCAGCACCAGGGCTTATAAAACATATTTTATAAGTACGCTACATATATCTACAGGACCCCCACCCCAGAAACACCTAGGTGAGACTTTAGGTGTTCTGAATATGTAAGAATATTGCAGATTCTCCCTCCACAGTGCTCCTACCACCAAAGTCGATTTTGGTCAGCACTTTATCACAATGTGGGGAGTGAAATGTGCAATTTCACTTTACCCAGGGCATATAAAACTCATTTTATAAGGGTCCACCTTATAGATACCTGACCCCCCCCACCCCTGGGACACATAGGGGAGACCCTGGGGGTACCTAATATTCCCAAACATTGTAGGTTAACCATTTTTAAGTGCCCCAAACACAAAAGTCGAGTTTGGGCATAATTTACTTTTTAAAAGCAGTCCTGCCACACAGAGCCACTTTTAAAAATGACCTCAGGCTTCAGCAGTGCACACATGCAAGTGCAGAAAGATCTGCTGGTCTCTAAACTGCCATGCCCTATTATATACTAGTGACTGATAGGTAGTTTCAATCCCCCTGCACTAATATGTACTAGGGCCCTATGGGGTAGGTCATGCCAATCACAGGGGTACCCCAACCCTTAGTGTACCCTAGTGTATGTAGATGTTTTCACTGTATTCTAAGTGTTTTCAGCATAGCACTGGCCCTGGGCCTGGTTAGGCAGAGCCCAGGGTCAGTCAGAGTCAGTTACCACCAGTAAGCAAAAAGTTGGGGGGTGCCCAGGGCACAGGATGACTTTGCAACATGTATGTTAATGGCATTTTACATACAGCTCTTAATGGCACTCTTATCTGATAATCACATTGCATAACTTTATTATTTTGTTGAATTTGTTCTTAAGTTTTTGTATAGTGCTCCTACTACTGCACCATTTCACAGTCATTCCATGCAAGGAGGAGAAGAATGAGGAGAAACAGAAATCAATAGCAAAATGGAGTTGGGCATTGTTAATCGTAATTGATGGCTACCATAAGAAGATATAAAGAAACTGGTCTTCAGTCCAGGCAGGACCCTAGAAACCTATCATCACCTGTTTCATGCTGTTTTCCACAAAAACGGAAGGCATCATCTTAGAATCTGGCTAGCGCAATTTAAAAACTTTGGAATTAAGAACTACAGCTATGCCGTCACATTTTGCTATAGGGCTATCGTTTTGGAGCACTTTATATCTGGGAAGCATAGCTTTAATGTTTTAAGGCATGGGTGTATGAAAACGAATACATAAGGATACTTTTTAAAAACACATTTGACATGGATTTTAAGTAAGATTTAACTCTTTTTAAATGTGTATTTCTGTGTCTTTTTATACATTGTGTGGCTTTGAAACCCAGGCAAGCAAGATATGAAGATAATGATGACAACCTTGTCTTCTAGGTGGAGAGAGACAAGGCTGCATTGGGTAGATCCTTGTAAATGGAACACGTTCCCTATAAACATTAATCGTTGGGTGAATAGCCAGCAGCTTGTGGAAGACTGACCTTCACTGTTTGACCCTGTGATAATGCAAGAACATCTTATGTACACAGAGGTCCAGGTAGTCAGTGGTCCAGTGGCACATGGCACTGTGAACATTACAAACTCTTTTCAACTACATTCCTTCTTGTCACTGGAGCCTGACAATGGGGATTAGACCACAGTAAATGTTAAAGTTTGTTGAGGAAATGCTGTTCTATCTTTGACCATTTTCTTATTTATTTATAATTTTATTGAATCGTGGTGCCTCGTAAAGGTTTCAATCCACACCAAGAGATACTAATGCTTTTTAGGAAACTATGACAATCTTAGAACTTCCACATGGTTTCTGTGAGAAATTGGGTGGTTGGCTGACTGGGGTGTGAGCCCTGGTCAAGCAACAGCCACAATCCCTTACAGGGTGAACTACAAAAAGTCACTAAATTAACCGGTGCTTAACCCTGGGTTGCTTGGCACAAAAAGCAGTCAGGCTTAAACTAGAGGCAATGTTTAAAGTATTTATGCAACAAAAAAACAGTAATGAAGGAAAACCCAGCACAAGAAAAATCCCAAACCAATTTAGAAAAATAGAGTAAGTGTTAATAAATTATTTGACAGCAAAAATCCAATCAGTAGAACCGGAGTTCTGAATTTTTGTGAAAACTAGCACCTAAACGATCAAAACGCAAACCGCGGGCATCTAGTCACAGAACACCAGGTCAAAGTATAAAAATATGGCTCACCACGATGGAGCGCGTTTGGGATACAAGAAGTGGATTGGGCCTGGTCTGTGCTTACCATCGGACTTAGAAGGAATTCTGAGAAGGTAAAGTTGAGAGGGGCAAGTTTGCAGAAGGTATCTGAGGAGGGAGCATCGTCATTGGATAGCCTTGGGATGAAGACGCGGTGAGGATTTCTATGTTTGGACTTAGTGTCTGAAATGGAAGTCAAAAGATGGTCCAGATCTTCTCCTGGTTCTCAGAGCAGTTTTTGGCAAACAAAATTCAATGACCTCAGTTTTGGGATTTGGCCATCTAGGCACCTTTAACACCACCTCCAATGGTTCAGGACGAGAGGGGCACCACTTGGAGGGTCAAGACTCACTCAGGCTGGGTCCAGGTGTGGATTCAAGATGGAGGAAGCCTTTTGTGTCCCTGTGGCTCTGAACAGGGGGCCAGCAAACTAGCCCTTGTGCATCACTCTGGTGGTTCTGGGACAGATGAAGATCTAGGCTCTGTACCCCGGCAGAAGGCAATAGTGTAGCAGAGCAACAGGACAGCAATCCAGCAGTGGCAGCAATATTCTAGAGCAGCAGTCCAGCAGAGTAGCAGTCCTTCCAGCAGCACAGCAATCCTTCTTCCTGGCAGAGTATCCAGAGGTCCAGAACTGTACTATAGTGTGGATCTGAAGGTCCTGTTTTCATATCCCGGAGCTCTTCCTCTGGAAGGTGGGAGAGACTTCTAGAAAAGTTCTTTTAAGGGGAAGACCACCTTAAGGCTGGCAGGTTTAACAGTTTCACTGAATTCCTTTGAATCAAAAGCATCTACGGTCAATGCTCACAGTCAAAATGGGACCTTTAGTGGACGTTCTCTTGAGACACAATGACAGTTCACACATTTGTCTTACATCACATAATGGCAGAACGGTGTGTGGGAGAAAATTAAAGAGCATATGATGGATCTACAAGTCAACCAAACTTGTCTCCTTCAACTCACAACATATGCCCATCTTCATACTACTCATCTGTTATCAATCTGCACTGCTAACGGACTGGAAAGCTATCTTTTATTAACTACCTCAAGAACATTTGCATGCAAACCCATTCCTTCAACCGTAGGAATTTTACTTAGGAACATTTCTTATGTGCATCTGGGAATGGCAATGATTGGTCACTTGCTACCCAATCAGTATGTGTTCCATCCTTATTTCTTTGGTAATATGCTCACAGCCATCCAGAACTGAGGGTCACCAAGCAGAACACCAAGTGTCAATAAGGTCAAAAAAGAGAAATCCAGGAGTTCTGTTTTGGGCGCCTACAAATATGCCTCACATATATGAGAAAACAGTAACCTCTCCACAAAGAAAGTACTTTTCCTGTAGCACTCATTAATGGTATCAATACTAACAACTTGCAAAAAAGTGAGAGCAGCTCCCAAATGGTTTGCGTAGGTGGAATGGCATGGCAAGCTGAAAATGGGTAGCAAGATGAAAAAGTGAACCAATAGTAGACAAACAATGCAGGGCAAGAGAAGGTTGGTAGTAGCCACTTAATAAGAGTCCCTTTTTCAACAAGAAAAGGATGAATACTGGTGACAGATAGGATATTTACAAGATACAACACCTCAAACAGGATCATACTGAATATGACTAAACTACAAAGTCTAATCCTTGAAACCTTAATGAATTTAGATCAAATATAATCAAAAAAGAGATTCAGAACTACATAATTGTGTTACTTCATAAACGTTTCTTCTTGGATTTGCACGAACAAAATCATTCGTCACCGGAAATTACATAAAAATGATGGTCTTCCAATGAACAATAATATTGTCATGACTTATCGTCTTGATCACAGGAGTAGCCCAGAAGTAGATGCTCTTCTCAAGACTGCAACTTTCACTTCTCGCCTTAGGAACCAGGATTCTGACCCTGTGGGTCAGGGTCCTACTCATGCACACCCATGATGAGGGTATGAAGTGTCCAGCACTAATGTTTCTGAGAACTCCCAAAATCTCTCAAACACCCCTTCTTCTGCCACAGCTAGGGGTTTAACACAACAGAGAGATGTGTCTAACAGACTTAGACGTTATATTTTCAGTGCAGTGCTATGTTTACACATTCCAGAAGGCACTAATGGGGATGCCTGTCAAACTACCACTTGCCAATGTGTACAGAAGGATTCTATGGACATCATTACAAAGTGTGCACTAGCAGCCAATGCTTCACTCAAGGTGCTCAGCTGCTAGGCTACCGCTTCATATTTACACTGTAGCATTTCCGGTCTGCCAGCAATAAACAAAGAACTCCTACGAGCCCCCTTTTCTACCTCATTAAAACTGGGGAATTTTCTCAAGAGGAGGCTGTGAAGATCATTTAAGGTGTGCATCAGCACCCACTGCTTCACCTCACACTTCCCTGGGGTCTGCTGTTCCACCCTTCCAATGCACTGCAGCACTACTGCTCTAATTATAAAAACTGCATGGGTGTTGACTAATAACTCTGCACAGGAACAACATTAAAGGGCCTACACAGTGAATATTACTGCAAGAGGTCTTAAAACCAAAGCAGACACCATCAAACAAAGGAACATTCTGGAATGTCTATTGTTGGTGGTTAAAGACAAAGATGGGGTTAAGAGAACTGGTCTTTTTCTCTAAAGAGGGTGGTTCCATTAACTGATATGTTTTCTATTGAACCTACTCCATTATTTGCAGTCTGTCTGGAATCGCTATTAAGACCCTCCTAATCGGAACATGACACAGTTTCACTCTATGGTCTCAACCACATATGAGGTCACCTTTCTTCCATTATGGTTGTGATGCAGAGTAAAAGCTGATCACTCTTTAAGCGACATAAAAACGATTTTGACAATGCGACTCATATGTGCACTTTGCACACATCTAGAAAAATAACACTGAAACTGAGAAACGCTGAAGTACCAGCACTGTAAAAGTGTGCTTGGATTTATAGAAAAGAAGAGTTTTTAAAATAATGATTTTAACATGTGCTTTAAGTGATTACCTTATTACTTTAACAAAGTCGTTATGAAAGATTATTGATAGAAAATGATTTCTATGATGCAAAATAGCAAAAATTATTAATATGAAGCAGTATATCCATGTAACAAACGAGTCTTAAACACGATTGTACAAGTATTAATGAGGAAAATGAGCATCTCTAACGTCTACATTGTAATGCACCACAGCAAATGAAAAAGTGGTGCAATATCTATATGCAATATGTTACATAAATGAAACTTTCAGCATAAATGCTTTACATTATTAGAGTCTTAGATTTCCTAAAACAATTTCATTATAATGATTTTTAAGAATAGTTTGCGCATATGTACTTCTAGAATTGTGGTAGTAGGCTATATTTACAGATGAACATTTTTATGCAATAATCACTGACACACATTACAATTATTTCCTTGTATGCAGGCGTGGCCGGCACAGGTAACAGTGGTGGGCGGTGAGGCCACATTGCCGAGTGCAAGGTAAGTGGTTTTATTCATTTTTTTATTTCACTTTTCCTATCCTGTCGTCTGTCCACTTACCCCCTTCACCTGCCCCGCCCCACTGCTGTTACCTGTGCCGTCCGCGCCTGCTTATATGATATGCTTGATTTATTTCATTATGCTTGAACTTAATTATGAGTTTCTTTTACTAATTAAGAAATGCTGACTTTAAAATGCATTAAAATGCCTTTTCCTTTTGGCCTGCACTATTTCATGGCCTGGGGTGATGTACTCTTGTTACGTTTTCACAATTTTGCTTTCTTTAAAATAAAATATTCACACTACATTCCTAAAAGAATAAGATATTTTCTTTGTACTTCTTTATGAGTGAAATCATGAGAACATGAACTTTTGACACAATACACGAAGAGCAACAAAGTAAATAAGATCTTTGTCAACTAACCTGTGTGGATGGAATGAACAGTTGTTTGTCATGAGCGGCATGGGAGAATATTCTAGAGTATCAATCTTGTACCTGGTGAGTGGAAGAAATGGTCATGTGATGATCAGACCATCGTGCGGTGACAACTGATGTCCCAAACGGACTATTTGGAGTATAAAAAGTGATTTCCCAAGGAGGAGGGAGGCCTTGGCTATTTGGAATCTCTCTCTCAATTTCCTACCTGCACACCATAGCGCTGGACTTTTCATGACCCTTTCCTTTTTCCCTTTACTGATGAACTTGCCTTCTGGACAATTTGAAGCTCTCTGGTGAGAGACCAGACTTGAACTTTCCTGATTATAGCTCCTTTTCCCTTGCCATGCCCATGGACTTCCTTTAGTGGACTTTAACCTGATCCCTTTGCCTATGCTAAGAGAACTCTTTTAAAGTGTCCTCTCACCTTTGTTGGTGGAAGGAAACCTTAACCTGAACCATCATCTGTATGGATTCTTTTATTCAGCAATAGATTTACTTTGGCTACATGTGTGGTTTTATACTAAGAGCTGTAAGACTAAGGACTAAACTGCTTAAAATTTTACTTATATGCATTGATTTTAGATCTTTATTACAATAACCAAATTATCTCAATTTTGTCTGTGTCTTCATTAATTGCGTCTTAATGTTCTTTCCACAGAAACTGTGCTTACAAATGATCTGATTTCTAATGCATTATAGAGTCATAGATCATTTCCAGAACATCAGGTTATTTTGCTCTTGTTCTGTGTAGCCACAGCAGAGCTAGTATGTATGATTCTTGTTAGGTTGAACTTCTTAAGGAAGTTTAATCTTCCAATTACAATACTTTATGTCTATGGTTCTGAGAGTAGTATACTTAAACTTGATCTCTAGTGTATGAGTTGGCTACCAATTATTGGTCCTCATTGAGTGGCCAACAGTTCGACACCCTGATTTCTCATCCCTCACTGTGACTGACAAGGTCCATCGGAGGACCAATGCCTCTGTGGGTGAAGTATAGAGTCTGAGTGAAGTGACTAAGTTGTTGGGCCCAGAACCGAAAAAGCTTCCATTGCAACAGTTACCTGCTTCATGGTCTCCAGTTCAGGTGAGCTTCATGGTGGAGCATCATTGTGGAAGCTTTGGCCTCTGAGAGAGTACACTATTTGGTTGTGGTGAGCTCTAGGGAATGAACCAAGCTGCAACATATAACCTTGCTCTAAGCATTGAAGGCAAAGCATAGAGCATGTGTAAGGGGGGAGTGGGTGGGGGGCTAGCATTTCTGTGTCACTGGTTGCACCACTCTATCAGAAAATAGTGCCTATGTCCACCAATATACTTGTCAGGTATCAGACCGTGTGCTGTCATACTTCCAGTTCCACAGCCGGCAAGCTTTTGAGCATCCATTCGACACAAATTCTCCACTAGTGTTGGATGTTACTGCCCTCTAGCCACTGTCAGGTACACCCAGATCTGCCTAGGTCTAGGTATTTGTCTATGTCTGCTGAAATTCCGTGGCTTCCAGGTGTGCTTTTGACTCCTCATTAACTTTCTTTGGTGCTCTGATGATGGTTTTGTATGGAAGTAGATTCCTGGCTTGTCTAGCTCCTAAAATCCTGATTCAAGGCCAGTTGTGCCTTCACTCAAGAAGAAGCTGATGTCCTATTTAAGAGAGTTACATCACTCTTACACTACTTGCCATGACAGTCATTTCCATTATTTCCTTCAGTACTACTAGTCTTTTTGTGCAACAAGTGCTTGATGGTTCATGGTGTTGGGATAGGTGAACAGGGGAATAGGCTCGGCTAGATACCAGTGCTATCTCTCATTCAAGGTCCACTCAGAAGACTCTCATCCTATCACGTGTTAAGGGTATGCGTGCTCCAGCCCTATATGATTCATGTGCATGTTGCACTCTTACAAAAACAAAATGACGTAAAAGTTTTCTACATTTTTTACTACTACATTAATAGAAATTAATGCTAATAAATCTAAATGTATGGTTTTTAATCCCCATAATTCATTTAAAGGAACAATTACAGCAAATGATTTTATATTACAGTGTGAGAGTTTGACTGGGTATTCGATTTTCAAACTCTAAAAACAGGTTCCCCCAAATTGTTAAAAGCAAACTCACTATTGTATATAGATTGGCTACCCTACTAGAACTACAGTGACCCAGGGGCGGTTCCTGTATGAGGGCATTGGGGGCGGAGCCCCGCTAGTCTTGGAGGAAGGAGAAGGAGGAGACTGAATGATTGGTCTGAGGCACTCATACTGCCCAGCTTATAAGCAGCAGTGCACCACAGCAGTATACAAACACACAGTGCGCATGTGACATGGACGACTTCAATATCGCCCGAATCCCGCATGCGCAGTGTGCGTTTGTGAGGTGAGGGCAGTCAGGCGCTGCCTAAAGCAGCAGTATTTCCAGGGCTTCGGTCGAGTAATCAGCTCGCCCGGATCTGCTACGTAGGTTATGTTGTCGTTCCAGGATCCCGCCTCCTCTTCTGAATTGCTGACCCTTGATATTGTCAGCCTACGAGAATAGGAGGCGGGATTATATTTGGGACAAAGTATTTCACGTGTCCCTTCTTAACAACCGTTGTGAAGCCTTTTGCCTCCTGGTCACCCTTCAGCCTCTGCAACCCTCTGTGTTCTCACTCGGGCCGACCAATCGACTTCTGACTCACCTGCATCAAAGCTGGGAGCATTCGGTGATGTGTGCCTCTGCTGGGGCCCGTATTTCCCTCCTTCCTTCACCAGCTGCAGCTGAGAGACGCCTATCGGAGGAACGCCATTACACCTGTTAACCGAAAGTGTGAGTACTATCCTTTGCCTCCTCTGTCAAGTTGCTGAGTCTCTGCCCGGCGTCATCTGTTTTCAGGGTTTGCGATCGCTCCATATTCCCCCCTCCGGCCTCTAACATCTCCCTTTGGAACCCTGCGTGTCAGAGTGCAATGCAAGCATGCAAGTGTGAACCTTAGCAGAAAGGCCTGAGCACGACTGCTAAGATTCACACTTGCATGCTTGCATTGCACTCTGAAACGCACGTATTTAAAGACACATTGTCTTTAAATACGTGCGCATTCGGCCTGTACAAAATATCAAGGTTTGAAGCAAAAGTAGTAACACCAACTGTGCGACCAAAATGTCCATTTAGATTGTACAGTAGACACAGAATATTGCATATACAGAGGTACTTTGCTTGAATTTTCATAATTCATATCCAGGTATCACCATTATTATAAGAAGCCATCCCTACCTTTAGCAGCCCGAACAGAGCAATAGTTAAACTTTCAAAGGGTAACTCATTTCAGATAAACAAATAACGATAGACGTGCTTGCATCTGGTCAACAGTGTGCCATATTTCAATTCGATAAAATGCTAAATGATGGCATTAAATCAAGCTGAAGAGCACAGAATGCATTTCAATCCTCTGCCATAATAACTGTGAAGAAAATATTGTTGTTGAGAAATGCTATGCATTAAGGAACACATGCAAATGCCGGAGTTCGCTTTTTTGTCCTTATGCTTCCTTAAAAAATAGCAGCCCAACAAAATGCATTCTGTGCTCTTCAGCTTGATTTAATGCCATCATTTAGCATTTTATCGAATTGAAATATGGCACACTGTTGACCAGATGCAAGCACATCTATCGTTATTTGTTTATCTGAAATGAGTTACCCTTTGAAAGTTTAACTATTGCTCTGTTCGGGCTGCTAAAGGTAGGGATGGCTTCTTATAATAATGGTGATACCTGGATATGAATTATGAAAATTCAAGCAAAGTACCTCTGTATATGCAATATTCTGTGTCTACTGTACAATCTAAATGGACATTTTGGTCGCACAGTTGGTGTTACTACTTTTGCTTCAAACCTTGATATTTTGTACAGGCCGAATGCGGGTTAGGACTCTGCGAGCAATAAAGCGCAGAAGTCTTGTCTCCCCCTCCCATCTTCGTACGCCGAACGGCTGCCAAACGTTGTGGCCGAGCCTTGTTGTCACGTTGTGTGATCCAGTGGTCAAATGGGGGGATCTGAAGGGCAGAACATGAAAAGACAACTGTCCCGACAGTTGAAATGCTTCAGCTGAAGTGTAAGGCACGAGTCTCCTGTGCTGTGAAACTGAAGGAGGGGTAGACAGCTAAACAAGCCTTCTTACCTGTGTGCCTGCTTCCCTGAAAGAAATGTAAATGTGTGCAACTGGTCAATCTGCAAATGTAAAGGGTTCTTAGAAGCTGGTATTGGCTTTAATTGATGGAATCACTTGAAGCTTCCTTAAATCTCTTTATTGATGTCATAACTACATTTTCACACATGCTTTATTAACCTTGCTTTCTCAAATATGCTTGAAAATGCACGACTTGCCCACTCTTTTTTTCAAAATTTTCTCGGGGGAAGAACCCCCCCTGAACCACCCTAATGGCAGTCAGGCTCGCTCGCTCGCCGCTGGGCACTCATGGCAAACATTTACGCTCACCACTTTCAAATGTCACCAGCCGCCACTGCAGTGACCCCTTGGAACTACCTCATATCTCCAAGAGTAGAAGTGTATAGGGAAAAGATAGTTTGTGCTGCCCTTAACAAAGCTGAATTATGGGACCATTGAAAAACTGAAAAATTAGGTATAAGTGCAAATACATTTATTAAATCAATATTGAAGGTATCTCAGAGTGCCCCACGGTTCTGAAGCAGCTAGATCCAGCATTGAAACCTATCTTCCTCATTGTGAACTTAAAGCCAATAACCTATTGGACGCGTATTTGGGAATCAAAAGAATTACGCCCTTGTAGAGAGGCATTGCAAGATATAATTCAAAGATTCAGTGCTAGGGAATTATGGTGGATCTCTTAAGCAAGATCTTAGTTTGTACCCTGGCTTGAGTAATTACTGGGAGAACTGGTGCACAATACCCAGTAATGCTTCAAAAACTGTCAAGACCAGATACTGGCAATTTATTTCTGGTAAGTGACAAATAGTGAATGATGGGAGTCTGACAAATTGATCCTTATAGTTCAAATGTGAGCCTAAGTATGAAGATTGTTTGGATTATAAGAAGGCAGCAGGCACACGACCACTTTATGTTAAGTTTAGATTGAGCATCCTTCCATTGGCACCTTTTACTGAAAATGGTCAATATACTTCAGTCCTATATGTGTTCTGTGTGTAATGCATCGTCTGAGGCCGCGGAGCACTTGTTATTGTTTAGTGAAAAATATCTTAAATCGAGACACAAGTGGATTATTCCCCTTTGCAGGCTCCTAGAGGCCAGGCACTGTAGATCTGCATGAGGATATGTGAAACAGACATGAGCCCTTGTGTAGTATTTACAGTATACACATTTATTTTTTATGTAATGTCTTATGAACTAAGCAAAACATAGTTTTATTGCTGTATTGTTTTTTATGATTGTTTTATTTGTTGATGGATTATTTGACCTGATCAAACGGTAAATAAACAAAAGTAACTAATTTTTGCCTACTCTCAATTCGAAAGTGTAGTAAAAGCACTTCTAAATATGGCGACAAAATTAGGGTGGCCAAAATCGCAAAAATAATGCACTAGGCCGGTGCCTCATGTGAAAACTGACTGCGCAGGTAAATTGCTTTGACAACAGTCACAGAAGGTCCAAGCGAGATACCCATAATAGAGGGGAAACTGCAAATTTTTTGTAGGGGTGCATTATAATTACATGTAGATCACACCTGCATATAATCATCTGTTGTACTAACGCAATGTGTTAGAATTGTGAAACGTGCTAAAGAGAAAATGTGATGGTTTTAGACCATTGAAAAGTAACGAAGAATAAACGTAGAAAATGAATGTAACTAGCAGAAACATTTACGTGACAAACTCGTGTTGTGCAACTGATAATTAATTATGTACTAAATGTGTTTATTAATTGCGCCATTTTACATGTAGGTAAATGCATTAATTGAAAGTGCCTTATTTTCCATGCATATTCGTAAAGCTCATATGATGCTTTCTTATGCTAGATGAATTTTGTAGGCCTGAAATTCAGTTCCCTAGAAACTCTTGCTTTAGAATTAACAGTTGAATCTCATGTGAGCTGTGGAATTTGTTCTTTCTCATGTTTTGTGTTGCAGGTGAATGAAGTGCCCATGTTAGTTAGAATAAGGTATTCGTTTTACTAGTCAGGCAAGGAGAGAAGAAGTTACAAGTCGATAAAGGAAGGTCGTTGTGCTTCACGCAGGAGAAGGCCTAGGAACCAAGGACAAAATGTATCAAGGAAAGAACACCATTGTCCCGGAGAAAAAACACCTTCAGGATTGTACCCAGAGCAGATGGCGTGACTCGAACTGGATTCTGGGAATATTGCCTACGAATAATGTGTTGTTGGGAGTAAGGAAAGTGCCCACTTTTCTTTTGCCTTTGGAGACAGAGCATCTTAAAGCAAGCTCAATCTCGGTAGTTTTATGCTACATGACCCATTGACTGTGGAGAGACTTCTTAGGAAGACTCAACATGCTGACACCTTCTATCCTTCTTCCTGAAGATGCTTAACTGGGATGGCACTTTAGTGTTAGAGTAGGGAGAGATTTAATGCTTTTCACTCACCAACCCTCAATGCAAGGAAACTTGGACTCATGCTTTCTGATCTTCTGCATTCTGCTTCTTGAACTAATAGTATTACTCATGTTGCATCGTCTAAAGTGGATACACAGATTTGGCTTCATACTAATTCCAATGTATTTCCACACTCTCGTATTGAGGTGTCTTTATGTTCAATTATTTTTGGCTTTGTAATAAATCAACTAACCTTATGTAGTCGTCTGTGGTTACTGTGTGTCCAGGAGGATTATTAATTTGTTGACGGGTTACCTAATGACTTTTCTCCCCTTTACAGTTTCATGCTGCGAAAAAGAACCATTTGAATTGGGAATCTTAGCAAGTTTAGAACATATGGGCCTGACTCTTTCACTTATTTGAGCAGAAAATGTCTCATGGCGGCGGCACACAAGTTCAAAGTTCCTGCGAAATATTTTCTACTGAAACCATTGTTCATTAGGAGAAAAATATGCAAAAAAGAGAACCCGCTTAAAAAAATAAAATACACGAAACAATTTGGCTGGGACTATACAAAATTAAAATAAGAATAGAATTTCAAAAGCGTATGATTTAATGATCTGTTCATATTCATACGTGAGACACAGCAGCTACTCATTATTAAAATAAGAAAATGTCTAATTACGATTTTCGCAAAAACTGAAATAGGCCAAATTATTACAGCCTGTAAAATTAGGCTACAACACCCTGATGTCATAAAACGCAGCATTGACTGGACCTAAACGAGGCCCAATGAACTAAGGGCCTGATTTAGAGTTCGGCGGACGGGTTACTGATCACAAGCATGACAGATATACTGTCCGCTGTGTTACAAGTGCCACTGGATATAATGCACTTTTAATACGTGGACGGGATATCGCTCACAGTTGTGACGGAGTAACCTGTCAACCGAACTCTAAATTAGGCCCTAAGAGCCAGATGTATCACCGTTTTTAGTGGTCGCAAACGGGAAATCTGCCCATTTGCGACCGCTAAAAAGGGTTGTAGCATGTAGCAAACCTATTTTGCGAGTTGGTAACCTGTTACCGACTCACAAAATAGGTTTTGCAAGTCACAAACGGAAAGGGGTCCACAGGGAACCCCTTCTCCCTTGGGATTGGCAGCAAAAAAAAATGTTAAGAGCAGGCAGTGGTCCTATGGACCACTGCCTGCTCTTAAAAAATGAAACTGAAACGTTTCATTTTTCTTTTTTAAATGCATCCCGTTTTCCTTTAAAGAAAACTGGCTGCATTTAAAAAAAAAAAAAAAACCTGCTTTTTTGAAAAAGCAGTCACAGAAATGGTGGTCTGCTGACCCCAGCAGGCCACCATCCCTGTGAGTGCCGTCCATTCCCAATGGGTTGCAAAAGGCGACCTGCCTCATGAATATTAATGAGGCAGGTCCTTTGCGAACCATTTGAGAATCGCAAATAGTGCCGCAGACACTGTTGTGCATCAGCGTTTGCGACTCACAGTTTCCGAGTTGCAAAAAAATGCAAATTGCGAGCCGCAAACACTGAGGGTCGTACATCTGGCCTTAAATCTTGTGAAACATTTTTGCTAATACAGGGAAAGTATAGGTCACTGCTGCCTTATTGTTGATGGTTCTTGTTTTAGTTTGGACTGCTGATTTTCCGTGTGCCTGCGTGCGCTCGTGTACGTGTTCCCTTGCGGTGTCAGCAAACCCAATCAGGGATGTAGTGGGCGCTACCTAGCTGTTTACTCTGGAATAGCCCTGATGATAGGTCATCATCCATAATGACAAAAAAGCCAAGGGAAAAAAAAAACCAATAGATTAAAATTCTACAAAGAATTATTGCCAGTGGTTTATAGCAATTCATATGTTAAGTCAAATGCACATTTCCCCTTTCTCTGCATGGGGAAATATATAATTTCTACTATAGTGTATGTCAGCTATGTCACGAAGGCGAAGGGGCTTACTACTGAAGAATCTTAACCCAAACTACTTTTGCATGCCTTGTTGAAAGCGGTTTGTTGGTACTATAGTAATTCACTAACTATTTGCACTTTGCAGTATGGAAAACTGCGCGTTTAAGAGTGCACATTTCCAGCTCGTACCGTCATTCAGTTAGCCACTGGAGGGCAGCACTGTTCAATAAATTGCAAAAAACTTAGATTATTCCACGGTCAGTTTAAGCATGTTATTTCACCTGCTTTCACTTAAGTGATGTCGCCTTTCACTAACAATGTGCATTTTAATAAGATACACAAAATGTGTGACTGTTGTAACCAGACCATGCAATTCAGCACTTTTCACGCAGTGAACCCCGTCGGATGTTCAAAAGTGCCAGGATCTGTCTGTGAAACAATGGCAGAGCCACATGGGCTCTGAAATATTTACGCAAAGCAGTTTTCCTCACTATGAGATCTTGGGCCAGATGAGGCATTATTTTACCATGTGTCAGTGTAACACATCTAAACAAGAGGGCAATATTAAGCAGAGATTAACGGAAGCGTTGTGCCCACTGACTGCCCCTCACTGCATTGAATACAACGCAACCAAAAATAAGTTGATTTGTTATTCGATGTGTTCATCCCAAGCCAACCCCATCAACAGAGGGGCAGTGCTTTGATTACTGAACTAGGGTGACCAACTGGCATGGGTGCAAATTCAGGACGGTGAGTGTAAAAATTCAGGACAAAGGGTCAAAATTCAGGAAAAAACTTCAGGACAAAAGGTAAGTTTTACAGACACATCAGAGGAGGTCGCGCAATAGTATATAAGTAAGCCCATCCATATCCAAACATATGCAACCATTTGCAAACCTATACATCATGTATCCTTCCATCCATCATTTCACTCATCCATCCCTCCATCCACCCTTTCACTCATCCATCCATTATCCATCCATCCACCCTTTCACCCTATCCATCCATACACTCATCCATCCACTCTTCCACATATCCATTCACTCATCCATCCAGCCATTTACCCAACCAGCCATCCTATCACTTACTCATCCATCCACCCAGTCACTCATCCTTCCACCCATTCACCCTTTCCGTCATCCATCCTCCCTTTCTCTCACCATCAACCCTTTCACTTAGCCATTCTTCCTTCCATCCATCCACCAATCCATCTACTCATCCACTCATGAATCCATCCATTGACCCGATCACTCATCCATCCTTTCTCTCATCCGTCCACCCTTTCACTCCTTCACTCATCTATCCATCCTTGTGTCCATCTACCCTCCCTTTCACTCACTCATCCATCCTTACATCCACCCTTTCACTCATCCATCCATCCACCCTTTCACCTAATAATTCATCAATCATTTCACTCATCCATCCACCCTTTCACTTGCCCATCATCCACCTTTTCACTCATCCATCCATCCACCCTTTTACCCACCCATCTACTCTTCCACCCATACATCCATCTATTTACCTTTTCTCTCATCCATCCTTTCTATCACTCATCCATCCTTTCTCTCATCATCCATCCATTCACCCTTTCATTCATCCATTCACCCTTTCAGTAATCCATCCAGCCATCCGCCCATCCCTACACTTACTCACTTGCCCACCTTTTCATATTAATTATGAGCTGAGCCTTTGTCTGCAGAGTTGCAGACAGAAGAGGCCCATCAAGAATTTCACCCTGGCTGTAGTTCCTAAAGCAAGGGGTGGGGTGGGGAGAGTTCACTATGCCCCTGCACATAGGCAATCTGAAAAAGTGGAAGTCATGAGTCATGCATGATGCACAGTGCCAGGCCATGAGGTGACTGACATGGTGTTGTTTCCAGGGCTTTAAGTGGGATGAAAAAACTGGGGGGGTTCGATGTAATTAAGGGCGTGGCTTAAAACACCTAAGCCAAAAATATGTGCTTAGTATAGTGTACCACCCGACTGGTATTTTGCCTCTTCTGTCATTGTATCCAGATATATAACACAACAAGAAACGTTACACCTACAACAAGCCAGAACTATTGGCTTTGTCAATAGTTGTTAGCTGCATAAAATAAAAAAGCAGCAATCATGGCTTCCTTGAATATAATATTGAAAATGCATCAGTTCTAAAATGATGAGACTGAAAGAACTCTAGCCCCTTCTTGTTAACTTCTTTCACCAGCTTCAATTCTTTAACTTTATTCTCATGTAGCAGCATTGGCGTTTTTGCACAATTCTTCCATCTGACAGAATGCGCTGCCCTAGACCGAGGCTGGGGGAGGCCCACCACATGCTTTGCAGCCCAGATTGGCACATTGTCATTCTGTATGTGACAAACAGCTGCATACAGAATGACAAAGGGCAGGGTGGGGCTGCTCTTGTGCTCCAAGGAGGAGTGCTTTGAGGCTGCCGCATCACGGAGTTGAGGCTTCATGCAGGGGAACTGTGTTGTTCCCTGCAATGCCCAAAATTACGGACAAATGGTGTCCGTAAAAGGGATCATCACGGACAACAGACGTGAGATCCAGATTATGGATGGTCCGTGAAATTTACGGACGGTTGGTCACCCTAAGAGGAATACTAAACATCCAGCGATTGTTTCACACATGCCAACAGCCACAATTTAGGCAGGAGACTCCTGATTTTCTCAGAAAAAAATGGCTTTATTTTAGCAGTCTCCTGTCTAAATTGCCTTTTCTTCAAGTCAATAGGGGGAAATGAAAACTCCCGATTTTTTTTATTCAAAATCTCCCTCTTTCTAGTGTCAAAATGCTGACGTGTGTTGATTGTTATTTGGTGAAAGGGAGGCCATGTGGCAGAGTGAACAAAGCTGCCCTTTGTAACTGGGGGCCATGATCCTGGGCAAATTAATTAATTTCCCTGACCCTAAAAAAAAAAAAAAATCTGTCCTCGTGTAATTTAATCTGGTGGTCATGTAAAGTGCTGCCATGCTCTTGGGTCGTGTTTGCACTATATAAAACTGCAAAAGGAATAAAAGAAAGCATTTCTGTCAAAAGTAACCGTGTTTTTGTGGTATTTTGCATTATGAGGGCTTCAACAGCATATCACTGCCTAATACTTAAACCTTCCTTTAGAGTGTTTTTAAAGCCTCACATGAGTTTTTTTGAATTGCTGCATATTAGCGTGTTCCAATTAGAGTACATTTGCTGTTAATAATTTACTGAAATGTGACAAAACTACATTATATTATTTAAAAAAACATGAAGCTTGTCATGTACGTGCAAAAGGTTCCTGTAACTTCTTTGTGCCTTAATCTGTAAATCTATTGTCAAGGCATCCCTCCTATTTAGTCTTTTATGAGCCATACAGCCTACATTGAAAAATACCCCATATTATGAGGTGCACTGTATATATATTGAGAGATATATTTCCCAACTACAGTAATGTAACTTCTTTCTTGTGGTATTACTCTTGATGTAGTACTACTTTCTGATGAGAGCCTTAGAGTAAGAACGCCTCTCAAATAGAAACTTCATGCATGTGGAGCAATAAACGTGTGTGTGTGTATGTGTGTGTGTGAGTGTGTGCGTGTGTGTGTGAGATCCACATGTGAAACATTTCTAAGCCATTCTTTGGCTTTGACATTATTCCCAAAACGAGCAGTGTCAAAGGCAATAGATTTGGCTTTTATGGGCTGCAATCTCTCAGGTACACCACTCATCCTCCTCTCATAAAGACACACCACACAATGTTGTTCACCCTACACTAACAGAGACACACTACCTACCGAGAACTCACAAGGGTGCACCATCCCACTGGACTGAAATAACACGCAGTGCACCCTGAACTCACAAGCACTCCTCTCATCCTGTACTAACACAGACACCACCTTACCCTGAACCCACACCAGTACAGGCCTCACTCTGCACACCCAGTGCACACGGGTCTCTCTGCACACGTACAAGAAAGGCATGCAACTCAAGCACTTTGCTCACGAGTCACGATGCACTCACACTCGTCCAGAAGTACAGTGGCTGGGTTACTGGGTATCCTAAAGCTGTTCTCAAGGGCCAATGAGAACACTCTTGCAGTGTACCAGCGAGCTCTAGGATTGGCTGATGGCTTTCAAGCCAATCCTAGATAGCTTTGTTTGTTCTCCACAGCAAAGATTGGAGCAACGGTTGGTGATAGAAAGGCACATGATTGGCTGTCACCCAACAGCAGGTAAAATTACGGACAAATGGCGTCCGTTAAAGAATCCTTCACGGACAACGGACAGACGGCCGAAATGACGGACTGTCCATGAAATTTACGGACGGTTGGTCACCCTATACTGAACGCAAAGTGTGATGTGGGACGTTAATGATGGGAGTATTTTGCTTAGTACACATATTACCACGGAGGTTCCTCTGGAATTAAAGGGAGTTGAAATTTAACATGGCTCACACCCTGAGGCACGAGAGAGCCCTCCTTCCAACAGAAATCTGTATGGAATGAAATCTGTATGGAATGAAAGCTGCCGTTGAGCGCGAGGGTCTCACGTTTAGGAGGTAGTCCTTGCACCTTAATGCTGATAAGATGGCTCAGCGAGTTAAGCACTTACTGCTGACTTTAGCTGTGGCCTACAGTTTATGAGTTTGAAACCCCGGCAAGGCCAACTTAGCCTTTCGTCCTTCTTATATTGTTCAACAAAATACCTTTAAATTGGATAATAACAAGACCTGTTATTTACAGTGCTCCAAAACAGCAGAAACGATTGTAGTAAGTGCTATATAAGAATAAGTTAATCTTATTATTATTATATTTGAGGGGATATATGTTTTGGCATTTTTATATAGCACAAACATTACCCGGCGGTGTCAGAGCACTTTACAGTAGACATATGTTGTTACAAGGATAGTTATAGAGGGTTCGAGAATTACCAAATTTTACCAAATATAGCTACATAAGCTCTAGAATTACAAAATGGTAAATTATAGAAAAAGGAAACAAGTTATACAGTAAGTATATACAGTAGTGAAACATTTGTGAGCACCTGATTAGGTGGCGGTAGTGTAGTTCTGAGCCAAGAGGTGAGTTGACATGTACTCAATGGAGGGGAATTAGCTGAAATGACTTAGTTAAAGTATCATTGAAGGAGGAGGGCTTTCAGTTCTGTTTTGAAGGTCCCCAGCTAGGTTGTAGTGCGAAGGTTTTGAAGTAGTAAGTTCCAAATCCTGGTTGCGCTCCCTGAGAAGGGCTGTGCCAGGAGTCGTTCCTTTTTTAAAAGTCGAGGGTTCCAGCAGCAATGCTTTGGTGTTTTACGATAGTCTAGAACCTCCTGAACGCTTGAGTTTGTCAACCATTTAACGGGGAGTGGATATGTGTAGGGCCTTATGGGTGATACAAGCATTCTGTTATACAATCCAGGCATCAATGGCCAACCAGTGGAAGGAGACCAGCATAGGTGTGATGTGGTCATTCCTTTTGGCCCCATAGATAAATCCTACTGCCGAGTGTAGGATCGATTTCAGGGGGCGTGAGATGGGTTTTGGAGAGACCAGTCAAGACAGAGTTACAATAGTCGACTCAGAAGAGCGCTAGTGTATGAGTGAGAGATTTCAGATTCCCCAGAGAAGCCACAGTTGATAGTTCACTTTTCTGGCCATGGTGCTGATTTAAGACTGCAAGTTAAGCTTCTTGTCTAGGATGACTCCCAGGAATTTGGCACAGTCAACAATGGTGGGTTTACTGTTGAGGATGTTGAGTGTGTCCATCCAGGATTATAATGAAAGTGTTAGTTTTGTATAGGAGATGAGGGGAACTCAGTTTTGGAAGGGTTCAATTTTAGGTGATGAGAAGACATCTAGTTTTGAACAGAGTTTTCGGTGATGGTCAGGTGCGAGATGTCATTGGTGCAGAGACCTTTAGATATAATGGTGCATCATCGGCATGTTGATGATAAAAGATCCCTGCTTTCTTAAGGAGGAATCCAAGTGACTTGATGTACAGGTTGAATAGAGTCAGGGCAAGGAAAGACCCTTGGGAGACCCCTTGTCCAATCACCATCGGTGTTGAGAGACAATTAACAGTTTTTATACTATCCTCTGTAATCTGCCCATGAGGAATGATTCAAACCATTTAAGGACCACACCATCAATGCCATTGGATGTTTGAGTGTGTCTAAGAGCATGTAGTGGTTGACCCTGTCGAAGGCTGATGACCGGTCCAGACGAGGCAGGAGTTGGTAAGTTTATATACAGATGCTATAGAACAGGAAGATAAGCTCTAACCCAGAGCATAGAAAAAGGAGGAATAAAGGGTTAGGTAGGCTTTGAATTTATATTGCATTCTGACTTCATTAATCCTTTGATTAGGCCAGCATAGGAGATATGGCAGATGACCAAACAAGTATTAGTGAGGATGTAACAGATGAACAAGTAAAAATTCATACTAGAAGGGACTCTTCCCCTACCCGGATCACCAGTTTGTTTGTAATGCTCCTGATGAAGCCAAGTAAACTTTAGCTTTAAAAATATATCTAATTTGAAAGAGACCCATGTAGCTGAAAGGTGAAAGCTTTGTGTTTCTGTACATCAATGATGCTTTAACGTAGAGGGCTGAAAGGGTAATTTGGTCTCAGTAGGATTCTACTTGTGACCAACAGTTCACAACAGGAGCTGTATTATATACAGAGCCCCTGGGGTGCAACGGGCATTTGTTCTTCCATTTTCTGCACTCCCTGAGCACTGTAGTATTACAGAAGAAGCCCCTTTTGTAATACTAATAGTGCTAATGCACATATAGCACCAGTGCTATCTTAAGTGGTAGCTCCCTCATTTGCATGAGACACTGCCCCATGCAAATGACAGAAACACTTTGCCCTGCTCCAGCCCTCTATTTTGGACACAGCCACAGAGGCAGGAAGCTTTCAGGTGGCATGCTGGCTGTGCACCACAAAGAGGTGGAGCACAATCAATGCACCCCTAAGGGAGCGCTCTAAAATGGGGGGAAAGAAGGCTCTATGAAGCCTTCAGGCATTGTCACTGCACCTGTCTACAGAGGGATCTCTGTCCCCCCTTTGAAGTGCCTTTCGTTAATATGCTTCCTCCAAGGCAGCTCACGTTCTCAGTTGTCCTGGGGCAGCACATTATCTGCAACAGGGCACACTGTCCTTGGTTGTGCATTGCACTTTGTTAAAGGTGAGATGCAAACAGTGAGCCCTCAGTATAAACATTGCCCCAGATGACAGTTGAATTATTATGCTGGCAGACCTATTTTCTTTCTAATTTTTGCAAATCATTTTCAAAGTATTGAGATGAAAATCTCAAACCTTTCTTACACACTTTTTCATCATGTCAGAGAGCTCCAATGGCTTCTGATACACAAACACATTCGTTTTAAACTCCTTAAAAACACAGTCAAGGCACTACATAACTTAGGCTCCACCTACCTGAACAGAGGCATCTCTTTCCACCAACAACGTAGAACCCTCCACTTTACAGGACTCCTACTCATACATCGCACATAGGAACAAGATCGGGAGGATGAGTGTTCTCTTACATTGTTCCTAAAGTGCGGAACGGCCTCCCATTCTACAACAGAGCCTCTTCCTCTCTTCTTGAATTCCGCAAGAAGCTAAAGACCTGGCTTTTTAATTAACCAACCTACCACAGACACGGCTAGGCACACCCACTTGCTGAGCGCCAGGATACCCTCGCGGGTGATAGTGTGTTTTGCAAATATACATAACATGGCATAACGTAACAAGGTATGGTACGTTTGCGCTTTGCAGGAACATCACATGCCTTTGAAAGCCCAGAAAGAAATGTGTAGTATTGGCACACAGTCACAGCAACACCAGAGCAAAGTCTCCTTAGTCGTCATTTATCCTTCCATAAAGCAAATACATATTTCATAGACATGTCGCCATACAGATTAAATATAGTTGAAAGGCTGCAGGACCACTTCCAACATACAGGCGTTGTCATAAAATATAGATAGTCCACAATCACGAAGTATATGTAGAAAACAGCAATTGTTTGCAGTATTATTGATGCTAATGATGATCTTAATGGTGATTTGATGTGCAAAATCATCAGGGATGTCATTGTTGATACCATTCTGATGCCATCGGTGCACAGTGGTATCAAATGTGGCTGCAATTTCACTGGCTAGCAATACAAATGCTCATTGACCTTATTTGTGGTTGGATTCCTGCAGTGTCAGTATCAATGATAGAAGTCCCTGCAACGTAAACTGTACCACTAAGTGAATATCATGCATCTACCCTATATGTTTTTAGAAATAAAATTTATAGAATTCTTCTGTTAAAATAAGATCACTGAGCGATAATTTAATTATAAGCTAGGGATAAGCAAAAAGCAATTCCACATTTCTTAGCAGCAAATAACAAATTGTTCGTAAATATAGCTACAGGTTCTTAATAAACTGAGGATACACTAATATTCCATTTCTACAATAACCACTTAAATGTAATAGGTGTTGACTTATCCTCGGTCAGTAAAATCATGCTCATGAAGAGAACTCAGGATGTATATTATAGCTCTGTTACTCCTGTTTGTAATACTCTTTTTTATTCTCTTCATTGAAAATAGACTCTGCCCTGGTGGTGTTGGCCACACCTTGTAGCAGTATTGTATTTGTGAAAATACTGCACTGCACTGAAGCTTTGTTGGTTCAACAGGGTCATGTGATTGTCCTGCACACCATAAATATCCCAGACTTTTAGATGACAAAACAGTGCAAATATAATCATGTATTTCTATTGCTTTACCCTTAATATCCCCCTGCACCTGTATATCACATCGTGCACTGCCATATTTTATAATTAAATATGGATATTGTTTTTTATTAATCTGAAGTAAATATCCTTTAATCTCAATATGCCTGCTAAGTGCCATGACTCTTGCAGGCCTAGAATTCATTTTATTCGGGGTAGTATATTTGCACATTTCCAGCATCTCCTAACAAATTGGAGCCTTGATTTTAATGTTGGCAACCAGAAGCGTGATTTGAGGACATTAATTAAATCAGCTGTGAGTTCATGTATTTTTTTCTTAGTTTCAAGGACGTCTCGCATTTTTTCTGTAAGAAGATCTTGCCACATGCTCAATAGATAAGTTTCGCTGAAGTAACAAGTTTCTGTCATGTGTTTCTGCTCCATAGACTTGTATTGGGAGAAAGGGTATAAAAGCTTTATAAAATTGCATGCAGTTTAGAATGACATGCTCCAAAGGGCCTTTTGGGACGACAGCTCTGGTCAGTTGAAATGATTAGTTTCTCCTTGTTATTGGTTGTGCTGCTTGCTATTTTTGCTTTAAATGCATGTTAGACTTTTGGGCCTCCTGACATATCGTGTTTTATTTTAACAAAACAAACTGTACCAGAATAAATCTGGTGACCGACTCGGTCTTACTGGTCAGCAGTTTTCATTTTCCAATGGAGTTTTTCTACAAGTCTCAGTCACTGGGTCCAGACACTGGGCCCTGGCTTAAGAACATCTTCCTCCTGGCCTCTTACATCATTTCTCCAACTAGCACTGCTGACAGCCTCACAGGCCTATATGCTGATATTCAACACCTTTCAAGGTTTTTTTTTTTTTTAAAGAGGTCGACTCTAGTATGCAAATTAAATCCATGGTTTCCAAACTTAGAATGCTTGCAGTTTTCGTAATGAACCACAATGTCACTGACTCCACAGAGCCAATCAACAGCCACAGCAAAGTCTTAAAAGTGCTGCAAATGTTAGTGTCCCTTTTTTGAAAGACTTACTGTGACGTTTGATATAAATAGACTTTGCAGATTAGCCATCCTCCCCAGCACATCCAGTCTGTTGACATGGGGGATCTTCGTAGACACACAAAGGCAGGGCGCCATGCAAGCTATGGCTGGAGTCTGGTAACTGGACTATGCATATAGGAACAACAAAAGAGGCTAGTTTGCATATGCACATCACACGCCAAGGTCCTAGACTACTCCATGCATAGTAAAATAAAGAAGCACACCTTGTGCTCCAAAGGGGAACCTGGGCCATATACTTCATCCAGTAGAGACCTCTGCCGCTCATTAGTCTGAACAAGAGGCGCATCAACCGTAGCTGTCCTTGTCTCTCTGAGTACCAGTGTTAGCACCTCTATTGTCCTTTGATGATCCAATTCAATTGCATTTATTGTGATTTTATTTACGTAACATATTATGTTGTTTTTTTTCATTTACAACAAGTTGTTACTAGTTTCTATGTGTATTAATTATAATCAAAATGAATGATTATTGATTACAAAATTCTAGGTAGAAATATATACTAGAAACCATTGTTTGTATATTAGGGACTATTCATCGAAGCCCTAGATGTGTCTTTAACAATTCATCCACACTACAAATTCTTTTAGATTCGGTTTATTAAGCTTAAGAGTACTTGTATTAACAGCCCCTTACAGATCATTGTCCTGCCTCCTCTCTCTCCGTCTCCTTGTATCCCAACCTCTCACATTCCATCTTGACATCTCAAAGTTCCACTCTTATGACAGTCTAAACCTTCTACAGTACAACAGCGGCTACCTACAACTCAGAACAGAACTGAAACAGCAGCAAATGGCATGAAAACACAAGGACACAAAAGCGCACAGTCCTGCCACAGTAAAAGCTAATGGTGGAGAACATTTAAACAAATGTTAACTGGTCTATGTGAAGCTGTGAAGAGTTAGCTTCAAACCAAACGTTGCATTTCATAGTTCTTTTACACACAGACAGTCAGAAGGACACAGTTGGGCCAATCATATCAATTCTTGTACCAAAAAAATAATTAAATTACACATAGAAAAAAGGGAGTAGTTGTGATTATGATTATTACTACGTATGTTGATATTACTAACAGAAGAAGCTACTCTGACGCAATCCTTTTCACTAATATGTTGGGAGCTGCAAGATGTGTGCACATCCTCACAAGGAAAGGGCAGAGGGTCGGCACAGAAACCTAAAATGCAGCATCCCATTAAATGATGTTAAGCATTGAACACTGGAGACTGAAAACAACTGCTGTTCCTAGTTTAAAAAGTGAAATACCAGCATTAAAGGACTGAACACATGGATAATACATAATTTTAAATAAGCCACTCAAGCATATTTTAGAAAGATTTTTGAGAGACAGCAAATTTTGCATGTGCACCTCTCACAAATGAATATCAATGCCTGAAACACAAATATTCAATACATTTATCAGTAAATGGATCATAATTTGAGAATAGAGCATCAATTCTCCAATAACAATGGCACAATTCAACTGAAGATGGCAATCAGTTTTGTCAAAGTGGAAGAGTCATTCACCTAGCCAAACCTTAATTCAGAGAGATATGGAGGGAATTGAGGCAGCATGGGTGTTGGAATTGACCCTTTTTGCAGGGCTATCCCCAACCTATTTGCTTCTTCCTCCCATTTTTTCCCTGACCTGTTTTTGTTGGCTTTAGGACTCTGGGCACTTTACCACTGCTGATCAGTGCTAAAGTGCATATGCTGTCTGTGTAAAATTTTATCATGATTGGTTATCCATGATTGGCATATTTGATTTACTGGTAAGCCCCTAGTAAAGTGCACTTAGTGTACCAGGGCCTGTAAATCACATGCTACTAGTGAGCCTGCAGCACTGATTGTGCCACCCACATGAGTAGCCCTGAAAAGGTATCTCAGACCTGTCACTGCAGTGTCTGTGCGCAGTTTTAAACTGCCATGTCAACCTAACAAGTGCACCTACTTGCCAGGCCCTAACCTTCCCTTTCCTTACATGTAAGGCACCCCTATGGTAGGCCCAAGTTACCCCCATGGTCAGGGTGCAATGTATGCGAAAAGTAGGACATATCCTGATAGTGAAATACAGTGTATTTCGTTTTTCACTATTGAAAGGCTATCTGGCCCATAGGAAAAAATGGGAGATACTTTGTAACATCTTATAAGTATAACTTCCCATTGGGACAAGATAGAAGAATTAAGTTTAGGCTCTCTGAACTCAGTATTTAATAACACATCTTTTAGTAAAGATGGTTTTTAAATTGTGTGTTTGAAAATGCCACTTTTAGAAAGTATCAAGTACAAAAAAGGGGGACCTGACTCCTTCGTAACTTCTGCTCTTTAACTTTAGAGCAACACTCAAACAATTACCTTTTCTGTTTGAATGGGTTTTTATTTAGCCATTCCTTTTCACATTATTTTTGTATATTTTTCAGAGATTTCAAATGCAACAGAAAAGAAAACACTAATTTTCAAATCACATCTACACAGAATACATTTAAACAATTCACTTAAAACATTCATGGACAAACAGTAAAGTGCGACATCATTAGGTGCAGTAATTCAAAAGCATCATTTTATATACACCAAATCAATCAAACAGGCAAATCTTTGAACTATCTATTGTTCCAAACCAAAGAAATGCCTAACACAGGGAACAAATTTGTGCGTGCAAGCTGGGGATAATTTTTCAGTCCATCTCCCTCAGACAATGACGTTTATTTCATTAACAGTTCCTCCGTGTTTGCAGATGCCAACGCGTTTCAAAACCCAGGCAAAAAGTACTGGAACTCATCAGGGCTTCATCTTAATGGGTGTAAAATTATTCTAAAAAATAATAATGTGAAAACGGGTGTAAAACAATTAAACTTAACATTAAAAAGGCACTAAAAAAGCACTCCAATTCGCCAAAGGAGTCAAACACTAAGGGCAGCGGAATTACCTGATGAATTATTTGGTTATCACCATCAGTCAATGTCTCAAGTTACTCGTGAAACAAGTTCAAATCGTTATTGAAAAGCAGAAGCATGACTTGTGGCTTTAAAGGCTGATGAATTCATGCCCGTGGTTGTCTGAAAAACGTGAACAAAAAGGGAGTATAATTGCCGCTTGTAGATCATTAAATCTTACAACCAATTCGTTATGGGTTGTGGAAAAAGTTGTGAAATACCTTAGTTCAACCAGGGGTATTGCTCACAGGGCGTGTATTTCATCAATGGCGTCCGAGTTTCCTAAAACGAATTACACACACAGTTGTAAGAAACCGGCTAAGCACCTTAACGTGGGCAGACAACTCAGGCCAGCGCTGGGGCTACACTTACTTTCTGAGGTTCATGTCCGTTTCCATGCTCTTCCGATCAGCGAGGGTACACAGTAAGAAACTGAGGGCATTTCAGGTTAGAACTATATTGCGCGCGCTCATGTGCAAGTGTACATGGGACTTGTGGTTCAAAGAGGCAGTTCAGGACAACAGTTTCTGACTGCCAGACTGGGGCATTCTGGAACATGTAGTTTATGATGCTAGGTTTTGGTCAGTTCTGTCGTGCCATTAAGACCTGTGACTGTGCAATTGTATTTTAATATAAGATAGGCTTCCTTCTGTAATAAGGCTGCATCAATGTCCATTAGACGTTTAGTTGTATCTAGGACAGACAATACTGTCCATTGGAAGTCCTTTTCACTGTGAGATTTTTCTATGAAGTGCTTAACCATCGGGGCTGCCACTACTCTCTTTTTTATTCTTGAGCGGTGTTGCGTAATGCGTTGATTGATCTGTTGATTGGTCTTGCCTATATACAATTTGGTACAAGGGCAGAGCACAGCATAAACAACATTTTTAGTTTTACAATTAGTGAACTCCGAATGTCGCCATTTGATGGAATTATGTATGAATTCAGATCCTTCAATTGTCGAATCGCAAGCAGCGCAGTTTCCACATTTATGATGGCCCTCAATCGGTTTGAGTTGCCACTGAGTTCGTAAGCTGCTTTTTGCTCATGCAGGAAAAATGTCGCCTCAAGAATAAAAAAGAGAGTAGTGGCAGCCCCGATGGTTGAGCACTTCATAGAAAAATCTCACAGTGAAAAGGACTTCAAATGGACAGTATTGTCTGTCCTAGATACAACTAAACGTCTAATGGACATTGATGCAGCCTTATTACAGAAGGAAGCCTATCTTATATTAAAATACTAATGCACAGTCACAGGTCTTAATGGCACGACAGAACTGACCAAAACTTAGCATCATAAACTACATGTTTCAGAATGCCCCAGTCTGGCAGTCAGAAACTGTTGTCCTGAACTGCCTCGTGATTGGATGTGCCTCTTTGAACCACAAGTCCCATGAACACTTGCACATGAGCGCGCGCAATATAGCTCTAACCTGAAATGCCCTCAGTTTCTTACTGTGTACCCTCGCTGATCGGAAGAGCATGGAAACGGACATGAACCTCAGAAAGTAAGTGTAGCCCCAGCGCTGGCCTGAGTTGTCTGCCCACGTTAAGGTGCTTAGCCGGTTTTTTACAACTCTGTGTGTAATTCGTTTTAGGAAACTCGGACGCCATTGATGAAATACACGCCCTGTGAGCAATACCCCTGGTTGAACTAAGGTATTTCACAACTTTTCCCACAACCCATAAAGAATTGGTTGTAAGATTTAATGATCTACAAGCGGCAATTATACTCCCTTTTTGTTCACGTTTTTCAGACAACCACGGGCATGAATTAATCAGCCTTTAAAGCCACAAGTCATGCTTCTGCTTTTCAATAACGATTTGAACTTGTTCCACGAGTAATTTGAGACATTGACTGATGGTGATAACCAAATAATTCATCAGGTAATTCCGCTGCCCTTAGTGTTTGACTCCTTTGGAGAATAGGAGTGCTTTTTTAGTGCCTTTTTAATGTTAAGTTTAATTGTTTGACACCCGTTTTTCACATTATTATTTTTTAGAATAATTTGACACCCATTAAGATGAAGCCCTGATGAGAGCCCCAGTACTTTTTGCCTGGGTTTCGAAACGCGTTGGCATCTGCAAACACGGAGGAACTGTTAATGAAATAAACGTCATTGTCTGAGGGAGATGGACTGAAAGATTATCTCCAGCTTGCACGCACAAATTTATTCCCTGTGTTAGGCATTTCTTGGGTTTGGAACAATAGATAGTTCAAAGATTTGCCTGTTTGATTGATTTGGTGTATATAAAATGATGCTTTTGAATTTCTGCACCTAATGATGTCGCACTTTACTGTTTGTCCATGAATGTTTTTCGTGAATTGTTTAAATGTATTCTGTGTAGATGTGATTTGAAAATTAGTGTTTTCTTTTCTGTTGCATTTGAAATCTCTGAAAAATATACAAAAATAATGTGAAAAGGAAGGGCTAAATAAAAACCCATTCAAACAGAAAAGGTAATTGTTTGAGTGTTGCTCTAAAGTTAAAGAGCAGAAGTTACGAAGGAGTCAGGTCCCCCTTTTTTGTACTTGATAATTAATACGGCCCTACCTGACCCCTGTCCTTTGGGCCTAACCCTTCCAGTGGTGGTACTTTTAGAAAGTAGGCATTTTCTTGTTTAACCATTCTGTGTGCCTCTGTCTGTTTGTGGATTGACTGTCTGGTTTTGGAGTGACAGGGGCTGGGGATGTGCATTCACTGTAGACAGCCACTGGGGGGGGAGGGCCAGGCCCTTCGTGGATGACTCAGAGCTGAGCTGAATAGAGCGAGAGGAGTTTTCTTTTGCACCTGAATAGGGCTGTCTCCCTTGCACAATACTGTCTCCACCCCTTGTGGTCATACTGCACCAGTGAGGCCAGAACTGGTTTGGACTGGGCTCAGAGACCCTTGCACAAAGAAGAACAAAGACAAAATGGGGCATAAGTAGTGGACCTTAAACCCCAGAACTTTAGATCACTTCTGGATTCAAGAGGAACATTTGCCAAGGAGAAGAGCTGGAGAGCTGTAAGGAGGAGTACTGTCCCCTTTGCTGTGTGCTGTCTGGGGTTGGCCTGCAGTTGCTGCTCCTGCCAAGGAAAGGACAAAGACTGGAACTTTGCTGTGAACCTGCTTGAAGAAGAATCTGCAAGGGCCTGAGTGTGCTGGCCTCCTGTACTTAAGTCTCAGGGACACAAAGACTTCACCCCCAGTTCCCCTGAACTCTATTGCTGAGTGTTCTGACCTGCCAGGAGGTGCCTATTCCAGTTTTTGAGCCTCTCGAGGTTGTTCCTGCTGTTGGGAGCTGGAAGAAACCTACGAGAAGTAAGAAAACCTGTCTCCAACGCCATCAGAAATGCAGCGACCTGCCCCGAGGCCAGGGGCACCGCTCGTGATGTGCACGACGCACCGCCCGGCCTGCACCGCAGCTACGACGCCCTTCCACACCTGCAGCTATCGGCATTTCCCGATGTCAGTTTTTAGAAATATTTATTTTGTTTTGGAAATTACTGCAGTGAAGAAGTTAATATACACCCTGATTATTTTCACTCATTCTTTTTTACATCCTATTAGATCAGCAAGAAACTTTCTAGTGACTATTTAAAATTTGAGCTGTATTTAAAGTAACCAGATAGTTCTGACATGACAAATGTCTGATTCGCAGTGCTTTAATTTGAGCCAGTGGTTGCCGGTGGGGGCTACCTTCACTCATTTTTGGAGGCTGGCACTTATTTTTCCTCATCAGACACTGGCCGCGAACAAGAAAGGGAAAAACACACAAACAAGAAAGAAGGCATAAGAGAAAGACGTAAAAACTGTCACCAAGGGAGAAAGCAGGAACCTGCATGAGCGAGATAAAGGGGCAGGAAGGGTCTGGTAGCTGATTAAGGAGGTGGATTAAGGATTACACAGCCTTGGTTTCGGCACGCTGACATTTAACAGCACGGCCAGGCGTCTGAGGGGTGCTTAGGTCACCCGGCACTCATTATTTTACAAATTAAGCACTGCTGATTCGTTTATATTTAGGTATTTATGATGTTATAGGAAACCGGTTTCCTTAATAGAGAGAATACATTAATTACTGGCTTTACAGTAAGCAGGTTTTTGAAACTGCCTTCATTCGTAATGAACTGTGATAGAAAATGAATAAGCTTCATAAGAAAATTGATACTGAGGATTGTTAAAAGCAGAGAGGAACTTCCAAATTCTGTGGAATCTAAGCTGGAGGGAAATCAAGTATGGATCACAGTATAGTTAAGGATTAGCAGACATGATTGTGATGCATTGGTAAGAAAGAAATGGTGTTAAAATATTCTCCAATAAAAAATCCACAGACAAGCGTTACTTACCATCAATAGCTCTGGACGCCATATTGCCATCATCCTGCGCTTTTTTACCTTGGTCTAAAGAAAAATGCCTTCTTCTGGGACTTCTGGCTAACTTTCCTTCAGGGGGATTTTCCCAGTATTCATTAATTTCAGAATTTGAAATATACCCGCATACGTCTGATTCCATTTCTGAACTACAAAAGTAAGCAAAAGAAATTGATATAATTAACATGGGACACATATTTAATTAATTTCAAAGATGCTCAGGCTTGATGCTAGAGTGCACTAAAATGATCAATTATTAGATTTGATCAGTGGTATACATCATATAAATTCCATTTATTTTGATACACATGTCATATGACCTTTATGGGAGCTGTGAGAAAAGGCCCCTTTTTGCGGAGTCACCCCCATTTTATTTGCTGGATTTAATTGCTGGTTTTTAGACACAGCCCAAATGGGGCTTTACGGTCTAGGGCCCAGTTATGTGCTCTGACCCCTAAAACATTTTGAAATTGGTTAACACTTAATTGACATGCCTAGCTTTCCTAAATCCATAGTATATGGTGTCCAAAAAACACCCATGGCATAGAAAGTTAAATGCCACCTATGGAATACAGTACTACTGTTCCATTCACTAGCGTGAGGCACCAAACACGGCCTACTGCTGTAGCCTGCTTGCTGCGGTTTTAAACCTGCAGCCCGACTACTAAAAATAAACCATTTTCGACAGTAAAAAAAGCTTTCCTTTTAAATATTAATAAGTCATCCCCATGTAGCCATTGCAGCCTGCAAGGCAGGGTGCAGGGTATTATTAAGTGTGACATGTAGATTTTTAATTTTAACATGTCCTTACAGTTTCAAGATGGCTTTTAGTAAGGCCAGTGGGGCATTGATAAAGCCAATTAATGTTCATGCTCAGCATTGGCAAAAACCGATTGGCTTTGCCAGTGATTGTTTTAGAATGTATCACAAGAGGCCATGCAATGCATTTCATTAGCTGGTGAACAGGGGAATAGTGTATACATGAATACTTTTTTTGCAACGCAGAACATGAAATATGCATGTGCATTGGTTAACAGTACAGCTGTTAATTTCCTAACATTCAAAAGCACAGCCATCCACCAAAAAGTCTATAATTTGCTATACAGTATTTTAAACAGGCCTACCTTTATTGCTAGGAAGTTGACTGTGACATATATTTCGCTTCTTTTTTTTTTTTAAGTGATCTTCTTTAATTACAATGCAAACTACCTGGGTCCCTACTGTGTATAATATTAGCAGCAGTACCTGCTCCCATCAGTAGTCACCATGACCCGAACTGCCAGCAGGTTGTGATCTGTCATTTCTTCCTCAGGAATAATTTTGACAGATGCCCACTCTGAAGACGCTGATGAACCCCTGCTCTCATGGCGCTGAGTTACGTTTCTGATTTTTTTGGGCGAGGTTGCCTCATCCAGCGACTGGACAAATATGCCTAAAACAGAAAGAAAAAATTAAATGTATTTTATATCATAAAATGTGTCAGCCGCACTTTGCATTTCAGAGAGGAGGTTATTAAGAGTCTGGAGACACAAGATTTCTGCTAAAATTGGGAGAGGATCCAACCGCCCTCTTTAGAGTGTACAACCACGAAACCCTATGAACGCTACAGATGCCCCACGTCCACCTTACCGCAAATATCCCCAGATTACCTCTGGGAGTGGGAAGCTGCCCTTTCACTGGGGTCTCTGCTTATTCAATAAACATGATTGTAACAATCACCAGGTGACAAAGATATGGATGTTCTCTGTGGACTGCTGTCTGCACTCACGCAACCCAGTCACTGGAGTCATCACAGCTGACTTCCCTTTTGCTATTCAAGGCGACGTTCAAGTATGCTTTCAGTCCCTTATAGTGTTTAATGTATGCATATAGTGTCTCCGTATTTCATTTCATTACCAAATATCCAATATAAAAGAATACTGCTACTGTGTAACTATGCCACCAGCATAACCAACATGTGCCAAACTTTGGGGCACTCTGAATGGTTTCAAAACTTTGGTGAAGATAGTTAAAAGGGGTACACTTTGTAGGGACGGTTTTAAACAGGAGTAGGCATGCAGAAAAACTTGCATTTTCAGAAAGAAGAAAGCTGAAATCATTGAACAGAACATCATCAATTTAGCATATAGTCAAAGCTTACGTAGTTTTTAGGTCTCGCCTAGCGACGCAGCGCATGCGCTGCTCGCTTGCGAGATCTATTGTTGTCGATTTAGCTTCCGAAGCGGGGACAGGAGATGTGCACGTGCCCGGACAGGCGATGTGCACGTGCACGGCTCGGGGCGTTTGAGCACAACGCGCGCATGGCGCGCTTTCACTTTCCTAGTTTAGTTTGCTGCCACTTGATTTGATTACCTTCCAAGGAAGGGAGCCTCCCTAATCCATAACGAGCATGCCTCTCCATATACGAGTTCAATAATGTTTTCCTTTCCAGGGCCAGCGGAGCCGCGCCATATAATTGAGTACCATGCGGTGCTCATCTGGATCTTTCGTGCTCTATTTCCATAGTTCACTGGTGCAGAGTGATGCCTTATCTTGTGGCTTATTTTAATTTTAGTGTATTTTATTTTTATATTTTATAAAGCGGTACCTTGTTATTTGACTTGGGAGGCGCAGAAGCAGCGTCCACAAATGTCCTTTTAATAATCAAATGCTGTAAATAAATGTTTGTGCCTGGAGTGGGAAGCACCCGAGTAGGTGAGGCGATAATGAGAGACGGGCGCGGGGAAAGCGCGCTCGGAACCCATTATCTGCTGCTTAAAGCCTGCCTTGGGTAAAATTTCAAGCCACTTTTATGGCCTTTCTATTATGACACGAAGCGAAATTTATGACCCTGGCATGAAAAGAGGCTCAGGCCCTTTCTCGTGCTGCAAGAATAGACGGCAGATGCCCTGACAGTGACTATTGTCCGCAGTAAAACACAAACAGCACATCTCCCCTGAAAGCCCCCCCAACGGCAACCACCTCCATGCAAACCACGGCGAGAGCCGCACACACACGCTCACTCCCATAATTTTTCATTTATAGCGAGAAGGTCGGTATATCATCCATACTAACTCCTGGCTGGCGTATGGCCTCTGCATCAGGAAGCAAAGGGTGTGATTTATCAAGCATATGACAGCTAAGTTCATTAAGAATAGAACTCACGAAACAAGCATTTGCAATGCAATAGGTCTCACATTTACGCGAGTTTAAGCTATTGGCATTGTAAATGACAATATGTTTTATTTATGTTTCAAAAACCAAAACATAAATAAAAAGCATTTTCATTTACAATGCCAATAGCTCAAACTCGCGTAAATGCGAGACCTATTGCATTGCAAATGCTTGTTTTTGTTGAGGTGTGAAATTCTGATGAGTAGTTTGTGAGAAATTTCTCAACCTGAAAGTCTTTGAGCAATCTCCAGTTTATTTGTGAATTTCAAAAGCACTGGCTCAGCACTACATTAAAATGCTGGAAAGAGCATCTCATACATTGAGAGATTCTTGCCTTTTTCTGGATCCAGTACTGATGTTTTGCACAAAGCTATCTTACATTGCCACCCAGGATCTGCACTAAGGGGCCTATTCACAAACATAAATGTACACATGTAGATTTACTCACATGTAAACTTACTACTGTACTTAGTGGTAACTTTACACTTTTTTGCTATTCACTATTAGTGGTATATATGGGACACAACCACATGCTGTGCACTGTTTGTACAGTAAACATACTAAACAACGTATGGAGACAGAGATAGCATGGGATATATAAAAAATGAAATAATCACTAGCAGAAGAATACATACCAATGGCAGAAAACATTACGCACTCAAGGTTTTTAGTCCGTAGTGGACAAACCTCGTGCTATAAACTGCATCAAGCTTGATAAACACCTTCGATGATGAAAACTCATAGTTAGTACGGATAAGGGCCCTAAAATAATTCAGTCTGCAATCTGGTCTGACAAATGACATCTTAGTTTTGAGCGCCCAAAATATGACCCCCTTGGAGGAAGAATGGGTCAATCCACCCCAGACCACAAAGTTGACTTATGCAAATCACATTCCATGAGCTCTCCAGCCCACTTGTGCTCTTGTTGAGCTCTGCTCCAGATCACAGCATTATTAAGGAAACATACTGCAGACCCCAATGGCCTAACTGCAGGCTTATTTTCAATCTACTACATTGAAGCAATAGTTTTGAACAGAAGTAAACAAGGCAACCACAAGAATATGTATTAACTTTTACATTACTACATGATCAAGACCCTGGCTTTGGACCCAGGGGCAGAATGAGAATGAAAGTGGCCAACAGGTGAGAGAGGATCTCCTCTGTGTCTTTTATGAAGGAAGTCTGGAAGAACAAATCCTCTGTGGTTCTTTCAGTGCAAGGATGCTGCAACACATTGAGCCCCCTTTCTTCAGGATCAGATTTAACGGGTCCTGCCTTGTAAGTTATGAAATCCTTCCCCACCAAAGCCAGCTCATAAGTACTGGATCAAATCAATCATTCACATGAGAAATAATAGGAAGATTCCACATTGCTCCACACTATTCTATCTGTTGTTGATCATTTTCGTGTGAACCTTGGCCAAAATTATTGAGGACCAGCAAATGTAGGAGGATGACACTCACATATAACTCCGCCTGGAGGGTAGTTCCTGGGATGTAGACAGTCAAGAAACATCACAGCCTACTTGATCCACATCCATAGGCATTGTGAGAGCTACCTCAGCCTAAATAAGTACTAGATGGACAATGTAATGTTTTGAGATGTGAACTAAAGTACACCAACATTTTATTTTCCGTGTCCCAATGTGTTTCTTGTAGACTGGCTAGAAGAGCTGTGTATGCTAGTTATAATCGGTTTAAAACCTCACATTTACCTTGCAGATCGTTACAACTGCCAAGGGAAAGTAGCTTCAACTCAATGTGCTAAGAAGGGTAATCCCTTTCCTACTTACTGATGGCCATTTGAAACTCTGCAGAACACTGGCAGAGTCAACGCTTGATTACTGTAATATCCTCCCCTGGGTGTGAACACTGAACAACTGTGCATATGACTACAAAAGAAAAAGACTGGAATATGGCTGGGGTAAAGGAATAGTCTATGCCCATCCTGCAAGAAAGTCACTCTACTGAATCCCAGATGCCCTGTGGACCATCAATGGCTTTATTAGAACAGGTTTTAAAAGTGTTTTCCTAAGATCCCCTATAAATAGACAATCCAAAAGTACATTTGTATTAGAACACTTCTGGCTTAGCCCACACTTACAAGACCCGCAGTGTCCTGCAATAATTTGACCATCTCTGGCCAGATATAAAAGGGTTTCAATCAAAATCTAAATTTTAAAATAAACTTTATGCCTTCCTTGCACACACCCCTCCTGCCAAAAGAGAAAAACCCAGGACAGGTACGATGGGAGGCAGAAATGGGGAGCCCCCTTTCTCAGGAGGAATGAGAGAATGTGTGCTACTGCGCCCGGCACACTGTACATAGCGTGGCTAGCATAGAAACTGCTACCATATTGGTGACATACTGGTATCTCACCCCAGCCCGATTGCATAAATGGCATTCCACCTGCAGTGGGCTGTGCTGGTTAGGGTGCGTCACTGTAGGCACGCTGCTGCACTTATGGACCTGCCCACAATTGGCTCACTATTGGGAAAGGGTCCTTAAAACAACACTGATACACAAATGGGACCGCAGCTCCCCCAATTTCCAGAATATATCCTACTCGGACTACCCAATCCTATTACATATCTATTAAAATTCCAGAGGGGATGTCAAATCGCCCTGGCGCGGCGCTGGGAACTGTGCATCATATGACTCTCTCTGACTGTGGAACAGACCATGTCCAACACACGAGGCTCCACAAGATCTGTCAAATACTGCGGATGGAGAAACTGACACACTACGCAGCACAGAATCCGGAGTCATACCCAGAGCTTTGGGCCCCATATGTAACTGTCCTCTCTTTAGAGTTCAATGAACTGACCTGTCCTAGATACCTAAAGGTGCTCCGTGTAATACCCACAGTGACAGTGGGGGAACCTACACATGCTAGAATCACTCCTGGACCTAGGGCCGTCACAGAGAGGGTACCCCACTAGGGACAAGTACTTCCAAAGAATAGGGTGTAGTAGGGGTTGGTATCCGGCTAATGAATTGTGAGTAGGCGGGGGCGCTGTATGGGTGGGTCGTTTACCTAATTTATTTTTTTCTTCTTTAAGCTAGAATGTCATAACTCCATCGTCCTTCACAGGAGGAGACGACTCATCTACACTGATCCACCGCGAGGGCATGTTTGTATGTTTTGTTCCTGTCCTGCGCATACCAATATAACAGAGTTGATCCATACATTTAAAAATAATGTGTTTCAGGGCTCAGCAAGACATTTCTGTTTGGCCATAGCCAGAAGAAAGGCAATTAAAACCGGCATTAGAGAGGGTTCCTCGGGAGTCTGTGCTGAATTTGCGTAAACACGAAATAGTAGATGGTTCTCGTGTTTATAAATAATTCCTGTGAGTTTTTCAAGATAACCACAAATGTTATGATTGACACTCAGTCAGTAGACCGCTTACCATCAGGTTTCTTCTCACAGAAGTACAGCCATTTTGCTGGAATGCAATCCAAGGTATCAAGTGGCAGAGCACTAGCATAGCATTGTGATAAAGTGCATCAATTTGAGAGCCACATGCTGATGGGTAGGCCAGTTGGGTTAGCACGTCATTTGATTGTCTTCGCCTTGCACTTGAGATATGCAGGCTCACAGCAGTGAATGCAAAGCAAGCAAAGGGTTCAGTGAAATAGGCACAACCTTTCTGAAGAGTTCCCGAAGTCCAAGTCTTTAAACAACTGCTTGCTTGCGATTTACCTCGACATGCGCTAAATATAAACGTGTTGCGTCACAGGAGAGGGAATGGTATTTGTGAAAGGTCAAGGTTCATAGCTCTGTAGGCTCCCTGTAGTTCCAGTGATAGATGGAACGCATCTTTCCCGTGGGTGACCCTATGCAGCCATTATGCATGGTAATGTTTGGTAAACCTCACTTTTATATTGTATTCAGTACTTAATTTGTAAAAGAATGAGTGCCGGTGCACAAAGCTCTGGTCAGAAGCCTGCAACCAGCGCAATTAAACGTCAGTGTGCAGAATACTAAGGCTGCATACCCTTAAAACCACCTGATGCCTCTTTAATCCCTGCCGCACACTCCCTGCCCATTCATCTCACTCTTGCAGGTTCCTGCTTTCTCCCTTTGTGACGGCTTTTCCATCTTTCTCTTCATTTGTCTTTCCGTTTTGTGTGTTTGTCCCTCTTTTGCTCTCAGTAAATGTGTGATGGGAAAAATAAGTGCTGGTCCCCAAAACTTCAACCACCGGCTCAAATTAAGCACCGATTGTATTGTACTGTAATTGCATCTACGTATACGAAACGTCAAACACATTGTACATCTGCAATAATATGGTTATGCGCCACATGTAAAAAATAAATATAGTATACTGTGTGGTGATATAGAATGCAATTGCAAAGTCAAACAAAAACAATTCGTTTTATGTAGTTTGATTAGTATTACAGCATGGAGGGTGCCCACGCGATCGTCTCTCTTAGCTGTTTAATGTCAATAAGTAGCCGGGGCCAAACTAGAGGACAACATCAGCACTGGCAAACATGTTCTACTCAGCTCCACACTGCAGGAGGCTGTGACTAAAATGGGGTAAGATGTTTTTGTTGGGTCATGGCACCCCACCCTGCTCTAAATGCAGTCGCCTATCCTGCAGCCCACTGGGGAAACCCCAGAGTGGCAGAATGGCCAGTTCGGCCCTAGAAGTAGCCCTGTTTTATCTTCCCCCTTGGAAGATACAGTTCTTGCATATGTTACCGTTTACTACAGAAGAACTGAGATTCTAAAAGTGCCATGGGAACGAATGCTCAACACTAGTATATGTTATTCTTTTTTTCAGCTCTAATCCCATTCATTTATTTTTGCCCAACACCTTACTATACACAGGTGTCATGTTCAGCCTTTGCTATGGCTTTCTTCACAAGCATGTTAAGAACCTGCCAGGTTGCACTTGATTTACAAATGTCAGGTTGCATCAGATTTAGAGAACTAGATATTTGGACATTCAGCTAAAAAGATTGCTAGTTAGCATCAGAACTCAAAGAAGATAGAAAGATAGCTCAGTGGACTACTGCTTGTATTGCAGAGATTTGTATTTCCTCGGAGGCTGCTAGTTTGAAGGTGTGAAGGCCTACTAAACTTCTACCAATTTTGAGATCACTTAGATATCATTAATGTGGGTTAAAAAGAATGCCTATCAATGAGAACTAGTCCGGATTATAGCGTCATGGAAGCACCACCCAATGATTATGTTCAGGCTGAGAACTGTCATCACACCCTCTATAGGAATCTGTGGAATTCTGACATGATAGGTTAATATCCAAGACCCCAGCCAATATTGAAAGGCCTGCCTTATGGTTTTTTTTTCAAATAAATGTGTGGGCTTCTTTTGATAAGTACAAATTAGGCACGCCATACGTACCAGAAGCTGAGAGAGGTATAGATCAAGAAACCAATCTCTTCCTCTGAAGTCCCTATCTACCTCTGAGAGTTTAGCGGGTATACATTCCAGATGGGAAAGGGAGAGGGAACACATGGAAGACACGGACGGAGGAGGGGGTTTTAACACATCCTAGACAGGTAGCCAAGAGGCTCTAATACATCCCAGACAGGAGGCTCTAACACATCCCAGACAGGTGGCCAGGAGGCTCTAACACATCCCAGACAGGTGACTATAACTCATTCCAGACAAGTGGCCAGGAGGCTCTAACACATCCAAGACAAGTGGCCAGGAGGCTCTAACACATCCAAGACAAGTGGCCAGGAGGCTCTAACACATCCAAGACAAGTGGCCAGGAGGCTCCAACACATCCAAGACAAATGGCCAGGAGGCTCCAACACATCCCAGACAGGTATCCAGGAGGCTCTAACACATCCCAGACAGGTAGCCAGAAGGCTCTAACAGATCCCATACAAGTGGCCAGGAGGCTATAACACATCCCAGACAGGAGGCTCTAACACATCCCAGACAAGTGGCCAGGAGGCTCTAACACATCCCTCAAAGGTGGCCATACAGACAGTCCTCCAGCAGATGCAACTAAAAATGATACAAAAAGCATATTACACCCGCAGTTGACTCCAGGCAACGGGTGTGACATAAGTAAGGAAATGCCGGAGATGTGCAAGAAAGAAGAACATTTCAAGCGCACCATCTGGGAATGTGACTCAGTAGACGTTTTGGGAATACAGCAAAACAAAAAGGCTATAAAAATAATAAATACAAATAAAAAACAATAATCTCCTTCCAGCTCTTAATAAAACCATAAGACCCTTAAATCTTTAAAAGCTATTACTGTCTAGTGTATTTTCTCAAGAGTCCCCCCGGAATTGAAATGGTATGAGCTTAGTTCCAAGCTTGCCTATGGCGCGAGCCTGCCACGGATCGTTTTCTGGCCTTTTATGGAATACGACTTCGTCTTGGTCTATGCAGTGCAAATGATTCGTAGAAAGGCAGTGACAAACTGTTGGCCGATTCTTGTAAACAACGACGAGCAATTGCTTCGCAAACTCAAACAAACCTGGACGCTGCACAGATCTGAAATCGCGAATGGGAGCTACTCTTTCACTTCCATAGCAATGAAAACAAATAGAATGTTGCAGGCCAAACAGTGGCGGTGTTTTCTCTAATGTCAACAAGATGAACAAAAAAGCAACGTGGGAGGATGAACAACGTGCAAACGTGAGAACAGATGTTTGGAGTGTTTCAATACAATGCACTTATTGCCCAATTAGACGCGTTATAGAGTGAACGCATTTGGTGCACTTGCCAAACGTTTTTAAAAGTCAAATTTACAGTAAGAGGAATGCAACAGTGTAAAAAAAGTATTTTATATGGGCCTAAAAACCTCTTGATGTTACTTTTTTATGATCATAATTCTTCTATGACTCTATTCGTTATATATTAGATTATTTGAAAAATAATAATATTGGTTTCATATGCATCACTTCATACTGCTGTATATACGAACTGTAAATTACAGACGTTACTCCTGGCCAATATAATAATGCTCAACTGGCTGACCTCGAATGACAGGATTGCTGAGTGCGCCTTGGTGGGAGACGAGCTTGTGACTTTCTGATCACTGCGGACATCAGAGGTAAACGAGCCATCCACGCTTTAGCCCCATTATGCTTCACATTGAACTGTTGCCAGCGGTTCTTGACTACGTGCCCGGTGGATACAGATGCGCTCTGCAGATGTGACGCGTTGATCCCACATTAGCCCTAAGCATGCCAAGTTTTAAGTTTATTTATACTCCCTGGGTACGAGAGAATCTCGACCAGTAGCTACCCACAGGCAGAAAACCAATAAAAAGCTATTACCGTCTACTTTTAAAGTTAGTGATTCATACATGCACGAGAAAACGTATCACTTTAAAAATTCCCATGAGTCACTGCGGAAAAACAGGACATGGTAACTGACACATTATGCTTAGAGAGGATCATAAAAGAGTTTAAAAAAAGGTTCCTTCTGTTTCAACCTGGCATAATGTCGAGAAATCCTAGATGCCATGAAAAGCCTCATTAAGGCTCCTCAGCGTGAAAAAAAAAAGGCGCAACGCATCCATGGGAGAAATCGCTGCCCTCTCTCGCATTCCAACTTTTCCCCTGGATGGCCCTGCATGAAAAGTGGCCTGCTGGTCCTTGGCTGACTGCGCCAAGTTGCAACCAAAGTTGGTCTAAATCCATTAATGTGGTCAAAAGCTGTAGGCCGCAGTTTCGATTGAAAAGGCATTTTTTTTATATGCCTATAATTTTTTATCCCATTGACGGATCTGCACCAAATTTGATTCTTGCTTATGGTAGCTAAGGTCTGGCATGCCAAATTTTGTGCAACTCCTTGCAGGAGAAAAATGTTAAAGCGGGTCAAAGAAATATGTGTTTTCCCATTGTAGCTCTCATAGGAATTTATGCTCGCACCTACAGCAAAATCTGCTAAACAGATTTACACCAAACTTGGCATGAAAGTAGATTTTTACTCAGTAAGCATGGGTTTGTTGGTTTTCTGTAAATCCATTCAGTAAGTTTTGAGATATTTGAATTAAAAATTGTTCCATGTGGGCTTGAAAGGGTTATCACTTTAGTATCTCTTGGCAGTTTAAGTCTGCAGACAATCCATGGACAGTCCACAGACTAACATTAAAAACATAAAGCCTCCCATTTTGCTCCTGTCCTCCATTCCAGGTCTGCAATCTCAGAACTAAGACTGCAGATCTGAAGGCTTTGATTGGGCTGGACGCAAAGGAAATCTTCTCCTGTTGCTTCCTTCCGTGACCATCCGGCACCACAGGAGGAAGGAGATGTCCAATGCCTTAGAGAGATTGTTGAGAGGGATAAACATCTGTGAGCTTTTCAGTCATCTCCCACTTGAGAAGACAGTGTGGGGAGTGCAAACTAGGTATCAGGTCCACCAGAGGGGAAATCCAACATGTGTCCAAAACCCCTTGTATGGGGTATGTGAACCCCCAGAAAATGTCACAAATATAAGAGCCATGTTGGGGGCACAGAACCCCCCGCCTCAGGGTCCACAGATCCAATGACTAAATGTACTTTATATTTTAACCTAAGTGGGGGTCCCTTTGGGACTCCACCACTTGAGGGATGGTGTCACAAGATACTATCCCTATCCCCTTATTGCTCCATACTTTTTTTTCCAGATGCTGGGACTGAGCCCTGCATGAAGTAATGGCAGCCACAACAGATTTTTCTCTGTTGTATATAGCCAAACATAGGCTTTAGAGGTCCATGAACCTAGCTTTGGGTCTATGTACCAGAAGTGTATGACTTGAGAAAAAGCTCCCTTGTTCAATAGGAATAGATTTTTTTTAAATTTAGTCTGTGGATGATCTGTGAACCTGGGTGTGAGAAATAGGGTTACTGGTTAAATGGGGTGCGAGCTGTGGTCGAGCAGCAACCATAATCCTCGTAGGGGTATGGCACAAGCAAACCCCAAATTAGACTGTGCTCACCCTTGCGGTAGCTTGGCACAGATCAGTCAAGCTTAGCGACAATGTGCAAAGTATTTGTGCAACACTTCAAACAGTAAAACAGTGAAAACATCACACAAAAGGGATCCCACACCATGTTACACAAATAGAGCGAAATGTAATGAATAAAACAAGACCAAAACAACAAACATCCAATCAGTAGAACAAGAGATATTAATTTTTAAAGAATTTTGCAAAAATAGCACCAAAAAGCACAAAGTACTAACTCAGGATATCTGGTTGTGCTGGCTGGGTCAAAGTAACACTTTCAGGCCAACAGCGATAGAGCGCAGGTCGAATACAGTCACCAGGTGAGTCCTGCTGAAGTTTTACCTTCTCAAGACAGTACCAAGTGTCCCGTTCGCGTTGGAAAGGGCTGCAAGAAGAGCCTCGTGGGAGGCTGCCAGAGTAGTGCAAAGAGCAGGCCAGCTGTCCTGGAAGGGTTGCTGGAGCTTCGCACTATAGGTCCCCTGAAGAGTCGGGATGGTGGCGATTCGCATAGAATTGCGGTGCAAGCAGTGAGGTCTCGGTGCAAACGGGCCTGTTTGTGATTGTAAAGAACCCAAAATTTTGATTTCAGCAGGCTGAGCCACACCAAGGGTCCAGGACCTGTGGAGCACCACTTGGGGAGCCTTTTATGTCCCTGTGTGTCAATTCAGGAGGCCAGCAGACTAGCCCTTGGAGTTACTCTGGGAGTCCTGGGTTTAAGATGAGGTTGCAGGTACAGTTCTTCCTCCCCAGGCAAGAGGGAAGCAGGCAGAAGTTCCTTCAGAGCAGCAGTCCAGTATAGTGGCAGTCCTTTCAGCAGTACATCAGTCCTTCTTCCTGGCAAAGTATCCACAGGTCCAAAAGTCTACTGAAGAGTTGGTGTTTGAGGTCCAGTAGAATAAACTAGTTTTAACTCTTGCCATCAGGGAAGTGTAGAGGAGACATGTCCATTCACCAAACAATGTTCCAAAATCAAGTCTATCCATAACAGTGTGTATGGATAAGGCTATTCTAAAGTGTTGAATGCTTTCTTCACATCTATTGATACGAAAATTGTATATTCTGAGAGTTTCAAGGCATAGTCTAATATATCTATCAGTCTCCGTATGTTCATGGCTGTTTTGCAGCCGGGGATGAAACCTGTTTGATCTGGGTATATTAAAAACCATATGTGTGATAAAAGTTGCATGGTGAATATCCTACTTATAATCTTATAATCTACGTTCAGCATTGACAGAGGCCTTTATGCTGTTACCTCATCCCAATTACACTTTCTTTATGTAGGGAGATCTCCAGTGCTTCCCTAGTAATTTGGGGGAGAACCTTCAAATCTTTAGCTGTTCAATACATCTATGCTAGCTTCGGGCCAATTGATCTATATATGCTGCATACAATTATATGGGAAGGCCATCAGACCACTGAACTTTTCCTTGTGCCATCTCTTTCACAGCCAATTTAATCTCTTCCCCAGTGGTATCTGCGCTCAGCCGATCAGAATCCTCATGGGATATCTGTGGTAATACTATCCCTTCTCAAAAGTTCTCTAATTCATCCATTAAGTCTGCTTCCCTCCTGAAGTAAAGCCATTTGTAATACATTAATACATTATTTATGCCCATCTGAGTATGGGTCCTTTCTCCATATTCTATTTTTAATCCTAAAATAGGAGTGCCTCTGGTATGAGCGTTCACTAACCTGGCCAATAATGTGCCATCCATATCCCTTTCCTCTTGTGCTTGTGTCCTGTATTCCCTATAGTCAAAACAACTTAACCTTTATGTTTTTTCAGCTAGTTTTTACTTTTCAGCCATCAATTGAGGGTGGAGGGCCAGTGTCTCAGGTCTTTGGCTTTCTAGTTCTCTAAGGGTTTGTTTCTAACCATGTATTTGTCATCCTGGTGTCGAGTGAAATCTCACCATCTCCGTGATGCATTTCCTCCCGATCAGAACTTGAACGGCCTCCCACTCCATTAGAATGGAGGATGCTCTACCTTCATTATTCGCGAAATAGTCTTGTATCGCTGTATCCATTGCTTGAATTCTAATGCTTCAATTTGTGGCCTTCAGGTAGGTAAAACAGTCTGAGTTGTGTATCCCATGCCAGTGTCATCAATAGGGGATTATGATCAGGGACTGTTCTGGTCAGGTAGTCACTATGGGTTATTTCTATGTGTATGTTTGGGGTGCAGAAGAATGCATTGATTCTGACATGGAGTACATGCAATGCAGAGATATATGAATAATCCCTCTCAGTGTTATGTAACATCCTCCAGAAGTCCACAAAACCCCAGGGCACCTGCCAGTCCATACATTTCTGGCCAGTCTGACTGTAGGTGAGTCTAGCAAAGGTGTGACCTATGTTTGTATCTGAGACCCACTTAAAGTCTACACCCATAATTAAGGAATGGGGCATAAAGTAAGCTATTTCTCTAGAGAGAACATCTAGAAACCCAGATTGTACAATATTAGATGCATATATATTAATAATACTCAAATCTCTGCAATTAAGACTCTTGGACACAATGAGATATTGGCCATCCTTGTCCTTAGTCACTAAAGTCAAATGGAAAGAGGTCCCAGGTCTAATCCAAATAAGGATCCCTGTGAAAGACTGAATACTCTGCCCTCTCCATCTCTGCTGCAACGCTACCACCATCAAAGCAGTTAGATGGGGTTCCAGTAGTATGGCTATATGGATTCCTTTCTGTTTCAGTTAGACGTGAATTTTATACTTCTTATTCTTACTATTGAGGCCCCATATATTCCATGGTAGGAGCTTTACAGGCAATCATATCAATTTTGATTGGATGGGTTCATCACCTGCCCTCTGTGTGTTATTTGTGTCTCAATCGTATGGCCACAATCTCATCCTCTCCCTCCATCACCAGAACATGGCTGATCAGGTAGTTCGCAAATATACAACTTCGCCAACATCCCCTAACTCCCATTATCATGGTTAGGAAGACAATGGTCTACCATCCAAACTGAGCTATAAACAAGATATAAAAATCTATTATACCCAAAGCCCACAAAACAATAGTGCTGTGTTGCCTGTGAAGTTCCAGCCCCCCTCCCCGACCACGATTTCTCCACCCGATTGGGGGATGGTTATCAGAATGTCGATTATCCAGTCTAGCCTGAATGGCACATATTTTAAATAAGTGAAGGTTATTAGTAATCAACTAATGTTATGCATTGCAGTCAAGAGTCAGACAATATCATCTGCTGACATAGGAGTGTCCCTGGGTACACCAATCATCCTTCCAGATGTCACTGTTGAGTCCTTCTCTGGATCAGTGGCAACATCAATTTAAGTAGTGGGTGCTTCTGGTAATGGACCTTCACTAAGTGAGCCATTCTGTAATCCCGCTTCCATTGCTAAAGTCTTTTCTGTGCCTTTTGTAACTTAAGCTTGTGAAGGTTGTCTCCATCTCCTGGGTTTGTTTGTGGTGCGGGCTCTCTGGTGAGAGCACAGTTGTGGTCAGTCATTTCAGCCTGAGTCACCCAGTAGATGCGATTCTATCCAGTCCCAGGCTGCTTGTGGGCTGGTGAAGAATCTCGTGTCACTCTAAGTGATCACTCTCAGTCTTGCTGGAACAGCATGGCATATTTAATCTTTGTGTTTTTACTTTTATGAACGACGCCCTCCATCTTTGCAATGTAGCTGTAAAGTCCAGAAACAGTACGGCTTGTATCTGCCCTTTCTTGCAAGCCTGTTAAAGTAAATAATCGCAATCACAATAGTGTAAGAGTCTGGGATAACTAGCCGTGTTGCCAGGGGAGGAGTTCTTGCAGGGACTCTATGTGCCCTATCGAGCGCAAAGAATGGTGACAGCCCATCTGGTGTAACTCACTCTCTGAGCCAGGTTTCCAAGAAGGTGACAATGCATTTACCTTCCACACGCTCCGGTAGGTCAATAATCCTTATATTTTTCTATCTGGCCCTCCTTTCAGCGTCTTCAACCCTGTATTAAAAAAAATACGCTTTTCAACACTCTCTTTCATCTGTCCCTGTAGATACAGAGTAATCAGCTGTATTTCATTCAGGGCTTGTTCTGTTTCCATTATTCTCTCAGCCATCTTACGCTAATTGTCGCAGAGTAATTCAATATCCACCACTACAGTTTCTATTTTAGGCTACAGCGAATCTCTAGTGTCCTTAGTGTCCAATTTGTCCATCAGATCTCCCCCCTCTCCCTCTTTTATAGGGGATGAAGTACCTCCTGGACTAGGTCCTGCTGGCTCCCTGCTGCCTGCTCTAAACTCCCCTCAGTCTGCCCACTGTGAAGTGGAGGGCTCGCAGCTGTGGAGAAACAGCAAAGCTGGTTTTTAGACCAAGAAAATATGTAGCATAGGAAATGTGGTTGCCCCTAAATGAGTGTTTAGCAGCCCATGTTCATACGGTGAGAGCGCCCTTGTTTAAGCGCTAAGATCTTATAGGTTGTTACCACTTGTATCTAGTAAGGGTAATCCATTCTTGCTGTTCGTGCTCCAGATTAGCTCAGCTCAAGTCCCTGAAATTTTAAGGGATGCAGGAAATGGCATATGGCACTTTGATCTGTTTTATATCTGGGTGCCTTCAGTATTAAAATAGTCAGCTGGGCTTCCCTGCATTAGCACTGCAAGAATCACGGACATTCAATCTGGTCCTCCTGACAGCCCTACCTACTCTTCTATGCATGCTTTATGCTGAGACCCTAGTCCCTCAACTCAGCCCCCAGCGTACATGGCCTCCACAGCCACCTTACCGCAGTCTGGGTCCTCTCTCCAGGGCCTCGAAGAGACACCCGTGTTCCGATTGGCCTCTCCAGACTGAGCTGTGTGCCACAGGGATGTGACTGCTGGAAGCCTCCAACTGCAGAGCTCTGTATCCAGGGGAAAAATGCTGATACTGTAGCCATCTTTCTTCATCACAATGTGGGGATCGCCTCTGTCTGCAGGACCAGGCTAGCCACCTTGATGGTGAGAGCCTGTGAATAAATCCCTGCCGCCACTTCTGATTCCATTTTAGCTTTTGGAACTCTAACCAGAAGAGTTTCAGATCCCAATGCTTTGCAACCTTCATTGTTGCATCCACAGCCCAAGTATTTCACCGCGCAGCAGCCACCATCTTTAGAAAGTCTCCTGTGGGGTTAGTCAGATTAAGTTTTAGCTATTATAGTTTGTGTTGTACCTCAGCTTGTTGTGTAAGCCTACAGGACAGCAGCCTCTGCTTCTATGCCACCTCCATGCCGGGGAGTCTGGATTTCTTGTAAAACGGCATTGGGGTTTGTTGCCCAGCAGGGAGGCTCAACAACTGTTTTGCTACTCCATCAGTATCAGACCACGCCCCCCATTTTTTTGCCTGATCACATGTGCACAGCTGTCTAAAAGGCATGCATTTCATTACCAGTGCAATATTTTTATATATTTTATTTGCATATTGAATATATTTTTTCAATACATAAAACTGTATACTTACCAAGGCCCAATATATTGGCTTTACAAATGCTTGTTTTTTTAAGGACTCTAGCACAGATTCCCCTTACTTGTAATTTTAAGATCACCAGTATATTCATCCTCTCTTTCCCTCTAGTGTGTTTCAAGAGTGAAAAGCTCTTGCCCTGCATGAGCGTTATATGAATAAATAACATAACAAATGTTTTGACCCCTCTGCACAGGGCTTGTAGTTTTAAACCATGACCATGTTTGTTGCCTGCCTCATGTCTGTGTTTATTGTTCTGAAGACTTTTTTTTAAAATTTATTTATAGTTCAAGAACAGGTACAAACAATAGTGCATATGCAAATTACAGGTAGTTACAAGATGACAAAAAAGAAAAAGGATGAGGTTGAGGACAATACAATAACAGAAAATGACAGAGCAGCTCATAAAATAAAGAAGCAATATGGTGATCCATATGTTAGGGCCTGCACACAAGAGGACACCACTACCTCGAGGATCCATGAATGTACTGAAAGAAGTTGCAGCCAAGGCTAGTAAAGTACAAGCAACAGAGGTGAGTAAGCAAGCATGGTTCAACTGTCTGTGGTGTGATTGGCTTGGGTAGTGTTGACGTCACCAATCGGGTGGGAGAGCAAGTATGTCGTAAAGGGACCCCAGATATCGCGGGGTCGGGAGGTAAGAGGAAGAAGTTCAGCAAACGTGTATGTTTGTTCCTGCCAGAATATCATGTCATTAATCCAGTCCTTAAATTTGGGTGCCCTGCCACGACCCCACCTACATGCTATTCGCCGTTTAGCTAGGAGAAGGGCGAAGGAGACAAATTTCCTATGCGCCACAGCAAGTTTTTCAGTGTAGCCTAACAGGGCAAGTAAGGGAGAAAAAGGGAGTTGCAACAATGTCATTTGTTCTAGGGCCACATGGACTTGGCGCCAATAGTCTTGTACAGAGCCGCAATCCCAGGCAAGGTGTAGGAAATCTGCTCCCGCAGCACCACATCGATCACATCTGTCGTTATCACGTAGTTTGTATCTGTACATTTTAGCTGGGGTATAATAAGTGCGATGTAGGAATTTAAAATGGAGGATGCGGAGACGGCTACTGGACGTGCTCTGTTCCGTCTGTTTGCAACAGTAAGTCCATTGCCCATCTGTGACGACTTGTCCCATCTCGGCGGCCCATTTATCTCGAGCAGCGCTTTGTGTTGTGTTCGAGGAGACATAGAGGCTATGGTATAATGAGGAGACTAAGTGTGGTGCAGCGTCAGTGCGGAGTATCATGCGCAACGGGGCAACCTCCGGAGGCTCAAGTGGGTATGTGGGTGTGTGTTCTTTAAGACCCTGTCTCAGTCGGATATAAAGGAAGGTATCCATAGGAGAGGGCGGATGTTTGGAAAAGAGTTGTTGTGATGTACAAAACTTACCGCCGCGATAGAGATCCCCCCAGGACGTAATCTCGTGTTTAGCTTTAGTTTTTTTGAAAACACCCTCCTGCAGGATCGGCATCTTCGGGTGGTAAACTAGAGGGAGCAATGGTGAGTATAACATGGGGGCTTGGGAGCGTATAGCGATGGTTTGCCATGCCTTTGCTGTGCAAGTGATCGGTGAGTGGACGGTCATTCGTGGCCTGGTGGCAGTCAGTATGGCGCCCTCAATCGGTATGGGATCAGATAGCCAGTGTTCAGCAGCCACCTGCGGCATATATTTGGGAGGGGTGAAACCAGAAGTGCGCATAGTGGGCTTGCGCGCATATGTAATATAATTCGAAGTTGGGTACATCAAACCCACCCTGGGAATATGGCTTAGTAAGCGTGTCCCATTGAATTCGAGGATGCTTACCTCCCCAGGTGAGACGTATCAACTCCGATCGGAGTGCAGAAAAGAAGTGCCTACCTGGGTCGTACGGAATGTTTAAAAAAAGATAAAGAAATTTGGGGAGGATGACCATTTTGATAAGAGAAATGCGGCCTGCGAGAGAAAGGGGGAGAGCGATCCATCTGGTGACCTTGTCCTTGAGCTCTTCCAGGGTGCGACCGTAGTTGAGCCGCATCAGCTCTTCACGGTCAGTGGCGACAAATATTCCCAGGTATTTCACCTCATCTGTACACCACTTGATTGGGAAGTCCGGTGTGAACGTCACGACGGACGTAGTAAGGGGAAGAAATTGGGACTTCGTCCAGTTAATATGGATGCCAGAGAGCCCTCTAAAGCGTACGAATTCACGGAGTAGCGGATTAAGGTTGAGATGAGGATCCCGGATGTATAAGGTAATGTCGTCGGCATAAAGGGATATAAGAATCGGCCTGAGGAAGCAACGAAGTGCTTTGTCATGATGAAATTGTCTTACCCTGGCTGCAAGAGGTTCCACGGCAAGGGCAAAAAGCAAGGGAGATAGTGGGCAGCCTTGTCGAGTACCTCGGGTGATGGGGAAGGGAGGAGAGGAGTGCCCATTGATGAGAACTCGAGCTACTGGACCAGAGTACAGTAGACGAATCCATGAAAGAAATCCCACAGGCATACCCATATTTTGAAGGATAGTGAATAGGTAGTCCCATTCGACGGAGTCGAAGGCCTTCGTGGCGTCCAAAAAAGACAACCGAGGGTCAACTGACTGCAAGATTGAGAAGAGCGTGCGCAAATTATGTGATGTTGCCCGACCGGGTATAAATCCAGCCTGATCTGGGAGAACAAGTTTCTCCATGAGTAGGCTGAGACGATTGGCCAGTATTTTGGCAAGGATTTTTGCGTCAGTATTTATAAGGGAAAGGGGACGATATGAGTCACAGTTATCTGCAGGCTTACCGGGTTTTAAGAGTGAGGAAATCAAAGCTTCCCTTAAAGACGGAGGGAGATATCCCAGCTCCTGCGCTTCGCTAAAAACCTGTTTGAGTATAGGGAGCAGCTGATCAAGGTATGTTTTATAAAAATCAATGGGTAGTCCGTCAGAACCTGGGGCTTTCCTGGACTTCATTTGCATGATTGCCTCCCGTATCTCGTCATTTTCAAAGGGCGCGGCAAGGAACTCCCTCTGCGAATCTCCCAGCCAGCCAAGGGTTATATCCTGTAGGTATAGTGTAAAATCCGGGGGGGAGGCCCTACGAGTACTATATAAATCAGCATAGAAATCAGTAAAGACCTTTAGGATATCCAGGCTGTCCCTGTGACGTATGCCTGCAGTGTCCCGAATTTCCAGAACATAGTTGGAGAATTTGGGTAACCGGATTTCTTGCGCCAATGCTTTGCCCAGGCGTTCGCCCTCACCATATTTGCGTGCCATGAAGTACTTCCCTCTAAAGCGAGCTTCCCGGTCTGCTGTTTGTTTATAATCGGAGAGTGTATCTCTGAATGTTGCTAGACGCTATCCAGAGGTGTCCTCCCAAAGATCCCTCTCTAATTGCTTAAGTTCGCCCTCGAGCGTGCGTAAGTTGCGACGTAGATCACGTAGGACTCCGAAGCTTTTAGCGATGCAAGTCCCCCTGATCGTAACCTTAAAGGCTTCCCAGACTGTGCCTATCCACGCGACCGAATCTATATTTCGTTGGAAAAAATCAGTGATGTCTGTGCTCAGTTCAGATCGGAAAACGGTGTCGAGGAGGGCATCTGGCATCAATCTCCAAAACCTGGGGGATGCAATCGAATTAAGTGGAGCAACCGTCATAAGCACTGGGGCATGATCAGAGTACGTCCTGGCTAGATGAGCGGCTTGAGTGACCCACGGGACCACCCCTCGGGAGACCACCCAGTAATCCAGTCGAGCCCAAGATGAGTGCGCTGCCGTGTAATGAGTGCCTTCCCTACTATCAGGATGGACATGTCGCCATATATCCGTGAGGACATGAGCAGTGAAAATTTCTGCCAGTACTCCCTGTGTTTTAGTGTAGTGTGCGGGCAGGGGGTTGGACCTGTCTAAGGCTGGATGGAGCACGGCATTAAAATCCCCCCCCCATATGACATGTGTTGAGCCAATGTGGAGTATACGCCCCCAAAGTGTTGTAAAGAAGTCAGGGTCATCTATGTTTGGCCCATAACAGCACACCAATGTGACCGATTGTGTACCTAGTGTGCCCCATAGCATGCAGCTCCTTCCAAGAGAGTCTTGCCGTGAGCCACCCGGTTTGAAAGGGGTATTCTTTTTTACAAGGATCACAGTACCTCTGGAGTAAGTGGAGTAAGAGGAGAATAAACGTACAGCGGCCCATTTACTAGCAAAAGCGGGAATATGAGCAGGGTCTAGATGAGACTCCTGGAGCATCGCAATGTGGACATGATGCCTATCCAAATATGCAAGTATTTGTCTGCATTTCCGGGGGTCCCGCAGACCTCTGACATTCCAAGTGAGGAGATTTATTTGTAGTGCCTCAGTGTGTGTATGCATAACAGGGTGATATTATAATATCGCTGCATGCTCTGAGAAAATTATAAAAATTGAGAGGGTGTACCTCCGAGTATGAAGTCCTAAGTCTACCTGTTGAGAAAAGAATGTAATGAAAAAACATCTCAAATAAGTCCCATCCCACCACCGCCCACAACAGCACCCCAATTGTGCCGGCATCATTATCCCTACCCGGAACTGAACAAAACGTAGACATTACAATAGAAACCAGGGGAACACCCGTGTGGGGGACGCTGGTGTGCAACGGTATCCTCCCCACTCCCAAAGCTGTGAAGCCCATTCCCCAATGGTAGGGGGAAATAGGAGGAAGCGGCGGGGGAGGGGGTGCTTGACAAAGTCTAGTTTGTTAACAAAGAGGAGTAGCAAGGGAAAGTGCCCGCTAGCGAAAATCAAATGACATGTATAAGTCTGTCGATAAGAACAGATCAACAGGTTCAGACATCTGTGTGGCAGCAGGATTTGAAACGAAAATGAGAACAGTAAGAGGGGCCAGCGCTCTCCGCCAGTAGGCCGAAATTCACCAGGTGTAAAAACATTAAAAAAAAAAAAAAACGGCCAAAAAGAAAGGCCAGAGGCATCAGTAATGCAGTACAACTGGAGCAACAAGAAAGGAGCAGGCGGGAGGGTCCTATTATCAGTCAGCGCTAAGCGATGGTGATCTTGAGAGGCGCTCCTGCGATTCTCTGGGTGGCGTGTTCTTTCGAACAGTGCGGAGAAAGTCATCGACCTGCTGCTCGTTGATAAAGAAGTGTTGCTTGCCTTGGTATGTAACTCGCGGGCGGGGTATAATAATGCATATTCGATTTGCGCCTTACGAAGTTTTTGCTTAGCCGGCAGGAATTTGCGTCTCGCCTCCTGGACTGCAGCCGTGAAGTCCGGATATATAGAGAACTCGTTACCCTCGAAGTGCAGATTTTTCTTGTCTCTGGCCAGTTTCAGAGCGGCGTCGCGGTCACGATAGTTGAGGAGACGAGCAACTATCGGGTGCGGACTCCCTCCCGGAGGAGGTCCGGGGCCTAAGGAACGATGTGCGCGTTCCACAATCAGTTGAGTGGAGAAGGCATCCGCGCCAAAGGTGGTGCACAGTAGTCGCTCGATGAAGTCCTCCATGCGCCCAGTGGCAGTGCTCTCAGGGATTCCGATGACGCGGATGTTATTGCGCCTACTGCGCGCCTCCAAATCTTCATTTTTCGCCGCAATCACCTTAAGGAGTTTGTCCATTTGCGCGACTTGTTGTGTCACTTGAGTCGTGGCATCTTCGTTGTCGGAGATTCGCTTCTCCGTTTCCTTAAGTTGCTCACCGTGCTTCTCCACCTTTAAGACTATGTAGTCCATGCGGTTATTCATGGAATCCATCTTGTTGGAAAGGTCTGTGAGGCTGTGTTGCATGGCCAGCAGGAGAGTTTTTACTTCGTCAACCGGGGTAGGTGGGGGAGCCAATGCCTGTTCGTCTGTAGGCGCCTCTGGGTCCTCGGAGCTGGAGCGCGTGGCCACCTTCTTTGTATCGAAGGGGAGCTTGGATTGGCGAGCATCAGGTTTCCCCATGATGACAATAGTGCGAGATGTCTGAGATGTAGCCACAGGAGAGGTCCGAAATGGGGATTGGCGCAGCGATCTACACCAAGGTAAGGTCTCTCAGAAAGATTACCGCACTCTTCGAGTATGTAACAATGGACCACCTGGGGAGTTGTCGCTTCTGTATGTGCCGCCTGCCCAAGTCCGCAGGATGTGCCAAATAGCAAGGTCGTGCAGCCCCTACAGCAGCCTCAAAGTAAGGATTTGGGCAAGGTTTGGGCCAACAGCGAAAGATTCCGTGGAGTACTGTAGCACAGATGAAGTGGTGTGCAGAGTGCCCACAATGCCCCACCCCCGCAGCCAGTGATCTAAATGGGATCCAGAAAGGGTAGTGCTATGGGGGGGCTCTGACAAGTCGTGCAGTCAAGTATCCAATGTTTCCACCGGTGTCTTCACTGGCGCATCCACCACTGCTAAGGAAACGGCAGGGAGACAGCACCACAGCTGCGCGCTGCGCCGCCTCAGGCAATCGTCGTCTATGCAGATGATGCGCGGCGGTATTGCAGCCTCTAGCAGAACAAGCTGGAGTGTTATGAGCGTAACGACGTCCAAGGCTGTAGGCGCGGGGAAGGGCCTCGCAAAGCTGCAGCTGCGGCTGGTTGAGCGAAGGTAAGAAGTGTGCGTGCATAAGGCGCTGTGCAAAAGATATTGGAGGATAACTCCGGTGCCTGTGAATGCGGGGGATCACGGCTGGCGTCAGGCACAAAGGACGTACCGATCTGTGCAACGCCTCGGGTCCCGGAGTCACATCAGGCAGCGCAGCAGGTTGGTAAGTAGGTAGTGCGTCGCGGCCTCCTCCTCCGCCCGTCGCGCGAAGAATCTCGCCGTCACCGCAGGGAGGGCCTGAGCAAGTAATGCAGAAGCTCCGCCGCAGTGCCGCGCAGGCAGTGGCAGCCGACGGGGCACAGTGCAGGGAATGTCAGTTGAGGCCCAGGTGCCGCGTGGGATCCCCGGCGCTCGCTTGCCAGCTCCAGCCACCAGGGACCTCCGTCAGGCACTGCACGCACTCCGGGCGAAGATCCTCGAATCGCCCAGGAGCCTCCAGCAAGGTCCGCAAGCTCAGATTTCAACACCGGAGGGGAGCCACCAGCTACATAAGACACGGCGGGCACTTTCAGCAGGAATAACGCGTGAATTTAATAGGATAAGTGGCAAATTGTGCTGTCAAGCGTCCAGAGCCTCACAGGCGTGCGGCCATCTTGGTTGTGCGCCACCTAGCGCCCCCTTGTTCTGAAGACTTGCCTTCAGAATTGGATTTACACTATATGTTAATTGTCAAACACATTGTAATCTGTTTGGAACACGTCTCTTCCATGACTAATATCTGGTCTTTGTGCCAACTTAGAATAGTAAGCAAATTAAATAAGCAATTAAAGATTATAAACTGTAAATAGTTCAAATGAGATATTTGAATGACAGTAAAAGACATTTATCATTAAGGTATATTGTGTGGCTATGCATTTCTTGGAAAAACGTGATGGTACACCAGAAGGTCTGAAGATGGTGGGTGTTTATAAAGTCCTGAGACATGAATAAAGAAGTAATTGTGACCTTTGCCTTTAGACGAATGGAATCCCCTACCATTATGCACCTAAAGGCCACAATTCCAGGTGGTCTCAATACAGAGGAGGACTTCTATGTTTTACTTTTGCGGATAGTGGCAAACTAATGATAAATACTGATAAATAAGACGAATGATTCAATAAAAAGAGAGACTGTGCTATTTCCATCCACACCTACTTGATTTATGTTTCGTTTCACAGGATCATTACAGCTGAAGTGATGCTTCTCCTTATTAGAGATATGTAATATACAACTTTTTTTGCATAAAGTTATGATGCATTGTAGTTTACGGCCAGTATATGTTGGGCTCCTGATCCATTTCAGATTTAGCATTGTATTTTGCATGGGGTGTCACGAAGGTGCATCCAATGCTCTTGGAAACTAGCTACATAAACCGCAGACTCAAAATGGCCGATGTTATCTCTTTTTCAAAAGGGCAGGGAGCGGACCGAGACGCATCAGACTTGTCATGCACTTAGCACTCTGCAGTGTTTTATATAATTTTATTAGCACAATGACTATGGAAGAATGGATTTTTGTAATGAATATTGAGCGATTCAATGCTGTTGTGTCTGTCTATGGTCCATGATTGCTGGTGCTGCTGTTGCATTCAGTGTTTTTTTGCATATATTCAGATATGCGTGTCTGTCTCCATGTCAGTCTTACACCCATGTGTATCAATTTGATCACCATCGTAATCAATGGTGAGATTTATTTTCTGGACCAATTCGTCACTTTGCAATTCTCTTCACGAAAATCTATTAATACCAAGTGTTACTAAGGTGTCGACGTTTCTATGCGATTTGTTGACAACTATCATAGATCTCTCGTCTGTGACAGACTCTCGATGCTGTAAAACCCCATGTTTCTTTACATGCCTCGGGACAGAGTAGGTGAACAAGGAGAAGTAAACTCCGATTAGCGCGTGCATCCAATTTTCATGAGCAATGGTTACATCCAAACATATTATCAACACAAAAGACAGCACGCTCACAAGCATGCGCGAGCACGGTACCTGTGCACGGGCAGCACAGTCTTCCTCACGCCGCTGTTGTTTGTGTGCGTGACCTCGAGCGGTGGTTGGTGGTGGCTCGGCTGTTGTTCACTTCCACTTCCCCTAGGGCGACAGCTTGCGTGTGAACCTAACAAAACCGACCAGAACACGTTATAGTGATGAATGACACGTCCGCTGACAGAACACTGTGGGAAGGCCGCGGTAGCTAAATCTCATGTCATCCCAAGTGTAATTTGTCAGGCTGTTTTACACAACACTACGGTACCTTTCACAATTATCAATAAAAGTTTCACGTTACAGTCATTGCATTCTAGTAAACAACCGAGCCGGCTGCTATGAAATGAGAATATTGTATCAGCTAATTATCAGCTGTCACACAGACGTGCTCGCGGTATTAGGATTGTGGTTTAGTGGCAGCTGAGCAGAAATTCAGAAGAAATGCTTCAATGTTTAAAGCTTACCAGCTGTGGAGACGCGTGCACACCTGTAGTGTCGCTTTTCTGTCGCTCTCTCGTGCCAACTTGAAAATTAATATTTCCATTGATATGTTTTTTCCTTTTACTTCTACTCCTTATCGCTCAACGCTCACTAGATGCATGCCGCCTGATACTAAAACATTTGTTTATATAAGAACTGAGTAACTTAAAAAAATCCTACAAACAGTTGCGTGGGGCTGATGAAAGGTGGCTTGGTTCAACATGCAGCGTTATAGTTCGGTACGCCCTTTCCTGATAACAGCGCCCTCGTGGATGCGTCTGGGCGGATGTATCACTGACTTGTGGGAGTTGCCAATGTAGTATTCTCTTCATGCAGCCCATGACATGTGCTAAGGTCACACTACAATAATAAGGCCTATCAACACTGCAGCACGGTGTGCTGATGTCATTTGTACTTTGCTTTCCCAGCAGCACCATGACAAAAGAGGCAAATCTTGTTGCAGTTCTGTTGTGTTATTCCTACTCCTATGTGATGTTCCCTGTGGACTCCTTTCTGTAGTGTAGTTTCACAATATACAGTTTGGGTGCAAGAAGTAATCCTTTATTGGGAAACCCTGGGCCTGTGTGCTGTTCCTCCTTCCCCTAGTGTCCAGGTCCCAGTAGAACCTGGAACTCGCACCAATTGATGCAAGAAAAGATTAATCAGCACAGAACACTAGAGCTCGCAAGAACACAACAAGAACATATCCACACTACACGCCATATGCAAACCCCAGCACTACACTTTGATACACCTCAAAACACGGTTCATTCACGCAACCAGCATTCAAGTCATTTTGGTAGTGTGGGCTTTTGACAACCCTCGCCATATATTTATTAGATTTGGGTATGTGTGTCCATTCCAACGACATTCCTTAGCTCTCTGTTCAGATTTCTCTGTTCGAGATCTATACTAACGCCACGTCCAGTGGTTCTTTCCATCTGCAGAGTTTATATTCTTTAACTATAGATTTAGAGTGCCATTCTTCTGCTCATACATATTTCCTCTCTGACTTTTTATGGAATAAGCAGGTGTCACATGTTACTCTTGCCTTTCGTTTTTTTTTGTTCACACTAGGATAGTTTTTGTATAGACAGATGGGCAGCAGCTATTGTGTAGATATATGTATATTTCCGCACTACCCATTTATGTATTTGTTATCAATATAAAGCTGATTTAACTGATGTCTTGGTCATAATTATTTTCCTCCGTTTCCCCTCGCTCACTTTCGGTTCTGTGATTGACGATTTCCTATTGTCATTTTAGCAGTGCTTAATTTGTAAAACAAAAATATTAATAATAATAAAGTGCCAGGCCTTTTGTCAGGAGGCCACTGCAGCTTGCACCACCCATTGCGCCCCTGCCAGCGCTGCCAGTGACAGCACCAACACAACTAACCATCACACTCCTACAAGAGTGGCAATTCAAACTTTTAATATACATTAAAAATGACTAATACCTGCCGCTTAAGCTATTCTTACAGCTTTGGGTGGCAGGTATTAGTCATTTTAATGTATATTGAATTATTAAACAACTGTTGATGTGTTCATCACAAACTTAGATAAACATTGCCGCCAAGTAGCAGGCTGTCCTAATTGCCGGTGTTGACAATAAAGTGCCTGTGCCAAGCTCCGGAAACCACAGGCTCAAATTAAGCACTGCGTTTTAGATAAAAACAGCTATTAAATGGAAAACATGCAGTGGGGCTCATCACAAAGTCCTTACAGCACTGATCCCTCCCCAGGGCCACAGTCCATGCAGATGTTGATGGCTTCCAGTCGTTCCTGCACGTTACGTCTCACAAGGCATCTGAATTGTTGGGATGTTTTTCTGGACAGCTTCTTTCTGCACAAGTAGACTCCAGTATCCTCCTCCACAACATGCAGGCTGCCTTCTTCAGGCTAGGCCGGGCAGAAATTCTTGCAAATTGCAAAACTTGTGGTACGGTTCTGAGGAGGGAGTGAGGTTGGCCGAGTGCAGTAGACTACTATCCCGTGTCCCTCGACGGTGAGCACCTGAAAAGCACTTTGCTCACACGCCCGCAGGTGCATGGATCTGGGGGCCTCCACTTGGAGATCTGGGCCCTCAGGCTGGGGCCTGATTTGGAACCTGACCAGATCACCTTGCATCGTGCCCTCTTTTCTGGGATACCGAGTCTGCTCTGAGTGGGGGAGTGTGCAGGCCAGAGGCAGGGACTGCTATCTTGCTCCCATCCAGTGGCCACTTGATCAGCAGCAACAGCTTGGGAGTTCACAGGTGTTTACTGATCTCCTGGGCTCCTGCGACATTAGCAACTGTTGCATCCCTTCCTCCATGGGCTTCACACAGAGGGCTGCTGAAGTCTAGAGTTGTGCCACAAGAATGTCTACCATGGCCTCACCCCAGAAATGCAATCAGTGTGACAGTGATGTCACCACATCTCCAGTACACCAAGATAAGCTAGACCTTATCCTGCAGACTATAGCTGAGAGTTTCACTGCCCTAGACTACAAAGTATACCGCAAGAAAACCAGTGTTAAGTTATCCAAGAAATGCCAGGCGAACATGGCACAGCTTCAGTCCCTACAGCGTTAGACCATGGAGCAGGCCAAAATTCTGCTGGATCACATCCGCCACTTATAGGGGAGATCTGAAGACGTGGAGGGCAGGGCTCGTCGTAGTAACTTACGCATATTTGGGCTGTCAGAAGGCTTCGAAGTGGAGAATCCTACTTTGTATATTGAAGGGTGGCCCCAAAAAGAGGTCTCCCCTAAGGGCTTGTCCCCCCTTTTTACAGTAGAGCATGGACACAGGGTACCTGCCAGGCGGCCCCCTCTCTGCAAAGTACCTCAGCCCATCGTGGCACATATCCTAAGCAACAGGTACAGAGATGTTCTGCTCCAAGCCACAAGTAGGGTAGGTCAATTTCAAAAGTTGACAATGTGAACATTGTGATATTTCTCCATTATATGTTAACTGTACAACATAAGACAACCTCCTTTCTACACATCAAGAAATAGCTAAGTAACTTAGGCCTCAAATACAAGCTCTTACAATTTGAGGATTACAGCTGATCAGTGGTCACATTTTTTTCGAAACCAGAGCAAGCCTGGGAGAGGACACAACCATTTGAAACTTAACGATGGGTGGCAGGAGGATGGCATTCCCCTCGTAGCCCTATGGAAAGCACAAGTAGCTACAGGCGGAAGCCATCGATGCATCAGCCCATTGGCGGAGACAATTGTCAGATCCTGGATGAGCACAGGGAAGCCATTGCAGCTACTGAAACTATCACAGGTGGGAGCTGCTACCACCGGCCTTAGTGGCGAGCACAAGGACGGCATTGGAAGGGTCATGACTGATGATCACGAAAACTTTTATGGCTCGCTGTCCCTGCCCATTGTCACTCCGCAGGTGGTAGATGACCTGTTGTGATCATCTACGTGAAGCTCGCCCTCAAATCATTTACTTTTGTTGTATATTTTACAACCTGGTGCCCCGCCCAATAGGGTGAGCCTATTTCTCTGTGATTCCGTTAACTAACTTTTTCCTAATGGGGGTTTCCTGGTGCAGGAATGGCGGGCTGCAGTTGGCAAGCCCAAGCTGGCTGTATTGTAATGTAATCTGCCTACAGGCCCCACCTTTTTTCGAATTGTCTGCATGGTCATGTATGCGAGCAGTGGCTGGGTAAGCATGCATACTGGTTGTAGCAGTGGCCGCCTCACCTCGCTTCCTTTCCTTCCCTTTCCCTGACTCCCTCATGGTGCAGTCAGGAGGTGCTATGCGTTGCAGCCCTTATGTTTATTGGACAGGCAGTTGGGGGGGTCGGTTTAGGTTTTCTATAAGGCATCACTGGTATGCACTTTTTGCCCCTCATGAATCCACCATTTTGTGCAGCGGTAGTGGGAGGGGACTTGTGCTGTTCTCTGGAGGCTCTCGCTGGCCCCTCTGGGAGGGACTGTGTATTTGCATTCTTTAATGTATGACGCAGTGTAGGATAGTCTTCTGGAATATCAAAGGTCTTAATGCACCCACCAAGCTATATAAATACACTCATAACTATCTATTGTGCTGGAAGGTGCCAATAGATTTTTTCAGGAAACAAATCTCATGCATGCTGAGGGGATCAAACTGTAATGTTGCTGAAGGGGCCAGACGTATAATACTATATACTCCGTTTATGCACGTGGAGGCTTGATTTGGATATAGGCTGGTGTCCTGTTTGTAGTAGGTGTGACACACAAAGATTCTGAGGGCAGGTAAGTCTTACTTCGTGGTACCCTGGATGGCATGCGCATGGTGGTGGGCAGCATGTATGCCCCGAACACGGATCAAAAAGCATTCTGGGCCTCCTTAATTAAGAGACTAGCAGATTGGGATAGCACCCCATGGATCTTAGTAGGGGACTTTAATAGTGTATAAGACACCATCTTAGATATTTCACACCTCTTTCACAAGCACCGCTGGTGATGCATGCCAGAGACTTAAATAGCTGGTTGGAGGGCTGGTCACTGGTAGATGTGTGGCATAAGAAATATCTGTGCAAACACAACTTCTCCTTATACTCACTGACACACAACACTTTCACTAGAATTAATCACACTTTGGGATTACCCACCCAGTTCCCATTCACAGAATACAAACCAAAAGTTCTATCTGATCATAACCCAATAGAGGCTACACTGCTCCTATCACACTTCCTTACGTGGAACATGTCAATCTTAGTCTCAGATGACCCCCCACCTCTTCAGGCATAGTGTAGAGGCACATCAAGCATTTTTATTGAAAATTAGGGTGCAACTTCTTGACCATTGGTCGAATAGGAAGCCTTCAAGGTTTCTATCAGGGGGCTATGCATTCAAACTGCAGTCTGGCGTGCAGGAAATTACTAGCGACTTTGCATCTGCTTGAATTTAGCATGCATAGTGGGGAGACCCATTCTGCCATCTCCAGGCACTTTTTGGAATTGCTTCCCAAACTCCTTAAGCTGCACACAACCTATATGAATAAATTGAGCTGTCTCAAATATGCAGCTTTCCTTGTGAAGGCTCATAGTGAAGGTGATAAGGCTAGCAGGCTGTTGCTGGGCATGTTTAAACCCAAACACACTCGCACCATGTTAACTTCTATCAAGGATAAGAACAGTCGTCTAGTGCACATGCAGATGGATATCAACAATGCCTTCTTTCAATACTACCATGATTTATATCAGAAGGTCACTGATCCTTTGCCCAACATATAGGGGACTTCTTCAATCTTATTTGCATCCCTCGTTTGACCCTTAACCAACGGGCTGTGATAGATGCACCCATCACAGAACAGAAAGTCAGGGGGCGCTTTGAGATTTAGCAATGGGGAAATGCCCAGGGACTGACAGGATCCCTACTGAGTATTACTCGTTGTTCTCCCCGCAACTGGCATCTACGTTAGCTGTGCAGTTCACTAATATCTATGGTGAGGGTTGCCTCCCCACTCAACTGGTGAGACCCTCATTATGTCTCTTCCAAAGCCAGACCAAGACACTTTGGAGATGTCCTCATCCTCACCTGGATTAAAATACTATATGCTGACCCCAAGCTAGGGATAAGAGAGGCTACTGTATTTCAGTCTCCTTTTAAGTGCAGAGAGGGACAAAGCAGAGCTGCCCACTTTCCCCCCTGCTTTTTGCGTTACCTATTGAACTCCTTGAGGAGTTGCTCCTTGGGATAGGTGCACACCAGAGTATCCTTTTATCTGGAACTATGCACATGGTCTTGTTCTACGTGAACTGGTCTAAAGCAGGGATGTCTCGGCTGACCTGATCGTGATGGAAAAGATCAATCCGCAGTTCCTCAAGGTCTCTGGGCTCAGTGCCTTGCGTTGGGCACCGGACTGCTTCAAGTAGCTAGGGGCAAAGATTTATCACTCGGATGTGGACTTTGTCGAGAGTAATCTAGCTGCAGTGGTGCACTCGTTGAGAGCACAGATAAAATTCTGGATTACATTGCCCCTCTCAACGGTAGGTTGAGCAGCGATTGCCAAGATAGTCATGTTGCCTAGACTTTCATATTATTTTGTAATCATACCTGTATTGTTGCCCAGATCCTTCCTCAGAGGCCTAGACCAGTTGCTTGGAACTTTGCTCTGGGCAAAGGACGGCATAGAGTGGCCCTCTCCAGGCTTCGGTTTCCCACTGAAAGAGGGAATTGGGGAGTCCCAGACTTCGAGAAATATTATGTAGTGCCTAACTGCAATGGCCTACTCAATGGTTGGTGAACTGCTCCTTGTTTGAAACCACACTGTCTACATCAGACCTCGCTTCTGGGATGCTATATGCACCATTATTCCCTACTTCCCGTCCTACCGTTGAAGGTTCAAAGTTGATGTCTGTGGCAATGGCACTCTTAAAGCATGGGCTCCAGCCGACCTGGTCGCATCTGCCTTATGCCCCTGCTTTGCCTTAGATAGGCCTCCTTCTATGCAGGAGTGGATCTCTGCCAAGGCTTTGTCCCAGTGTCTGATAGAAACATTGTGCAGATTGGTGAGCACTTTAGTGAGGGCGCTTTGATGGCCTTCCACAAGATCCACGATCAGTACGATATTCATAAGGGACAATTCATAACATGCAGACGCATCATTGCTGCTTTGCACACACTCTGGCGACTTTGTCGCTGGAACCCCTCACACATGAACTTCTCTAAACTATATATAGCTTTGGTTCGGTGGCTTTATATAGCTCAACTGCAGCCAACTGCCATGGAGTTGTCCTTACTCAGCGATAAGTGGGAAACGGATATCGGGAGAGCATTTTATGATGAAGAGTGGGAGAGGGTGCTACAATAGCCTCATAAAACAACTCTCAGTTTCAGCTGCTCCAACTCTATGTGTTACATAGGTCACGCTTTACCCTAGTCAAGGTTGGCAAGATCTTTACCAGGGCCTCTTCTTACTGCCCTAGTTGCCACTTTTCAGAAGGCAAGGTTCTTTCATATGCTTTGGACTTGCCCCCTACTTGCGCCATACTTGGGGCATGTTGTGGAGACTCTATCCGATAGCTTGAGGATATCTGATCTATATTCCCCGGAGGCTTGCCTACTGGGAACTTTTAAGAGTCTGAAAACTGACAGGGCGCTGGTGCGGTTTGTGGATATGGCCTTCTTACTTGTTCAAAGCAATATTACTATTGCATGGAAGAGTACTGCACCTCCTTCTCAAGTGGCACAGAGTGCTCACACAGTGCGCGACAGCTGGGAGCCATTTACTTTACACCGAAGAATTGCAGGGCTTGCGCAAATACCCCATACCACAGCTCTGTGAAGAACTTATAGAACAACTACAAGCATAAATTAAAAGTGATAGCAGACACACTTGAACTCCATCACGTGCTGGCACTCTAGCTACTTCAGATGCCCAACTCCTTCAGCATTAGAGCTGTCTGTGACTAGACCTTCTCACCATGACCCTGGCTCTTCCTCCGCCTGCCAGGGGTATCATCCAGGTGGTGCTCCCCTCAGTGCTTCTGGGATCCAGATCCGTTATTAACTTTTTCCCTTTACTGAATTCAGGAGATGACAGTGTTAATTTTATTATCTGTTAGTTTAGATTGCTTGCTTTGTGAGAACTCAGCTACCTGAAAGGTAACAATAGAATTTGTACAATATTGTTTTTCTTTCTTTATCTTAGGCTGCCTCACACGGGATTGGCAGCCGTTATCTATTCTCCTACCTTACGGTCCATGCCCCAAGCGTCTGTTGTGGAATGGGAGATTTTCATTAATACCAAGCGGCTGTGGGAGCTGTGTATGTACCTGCCAGAATACATTCATGTAAATATAGGTCTGCAAAGCAGCTGGTATCAGAACCATGGCACGTAAAAGTGGATTAAAATGGACTCTAAAATCTAAAACAACACGCAATAGATAGCTGGATTGTGAGCCGTGTTTGTTGCACTAAAGAGAAACAAAATTAGCATACAAAACACAGATTCAGTCTCTGTGAATTGATAGCGACCACTAAGCGTACAATAAGTATAGTAAAGCATTTGTGCAATTCAAATTTTTTGCCACGGCAATGAAAGAACAGTGTCCAGATTCAGCCGAAAGGATGTGCTACTGATATTATCCCACCAGCTACATGAGTCTTCATGGAAAACCAGGTGATCTATACAAAAGGTATAGATTTGGTGGCAAATGCTTTGGTCAAGCTTAACATATCCACAGGAGTAAAACTAGAACAATGATTAGGAAAATACTACGATTTGTTCTTCCACTGTGGTTAGATGGTCTGAGTATGACATGGTCTCTTGTATGGGGCAGATCACGAGTTGTGCGCAGTGGCAATTTTGCAGGTTTTCTGTGGGATTACCACCCCGTCTGATTACTAATTTGCAAGGTGCAGAATTGAACTCAGTATTACCTTCTGCTAGAAGCAAGCGGAAAATGTAAGCGGGAAATGTGTCTGAATTCAGAAAAAACACCCTGCAGTAAATGCCCCAGTAATATAGGGACCTGCGTATTATTCCTAATTTCGGGCCTCAAATTTGGGATTGCCCAGTACAGAGTTGGGAATATTTGGGGTTAATGGTGACACCACACCTAGCTTTGCAGTGCTCTGCCTACCAGGTAACCATGATCCGACTCTACGTCTGCTAACACCTGCACCTAAGAGTTTATAGTGGCTCAAGATTTCACTGTCATGTAGATTGTGTGAGGGAATGAAGAAGGCATAGAGTCTTCTTCTGTGAGAGCAATAGATAATTCCAGAAAGTGTGCACTTGAGAAATCTGCATTGGAACATTGACAGCACCAGCTGAACACCTGAGGCGCTGGAAAAACTAAAGCAGCAACACAGATGAAGATTCAATTCTAAACTAGATACGTTATCGGTATGTGTGCTTCACAATCCATTCCAGCCTGCCAATAAAGACAGGAGTTGTTTCTCTGCCCAACATTCTAAATGCATTGAAGACTATAATCGATGCAACATCTGTCAGCATTAACAGGTAAGATAGCAGAGAAGAGATGTCCTTGCTGTTAGATCTCAGCAAACTGATGTTTTTTGCAGCCCTCATCATCCTGCACTTCTTGGGTCTTTCTGGATTGGCAAAGCTTATTTACTTACTGGGAGAAGTTATGCCAACTGGTAGCTGGAAGCTTGGGCACACTGTGGCAAACGTTCACGCCCATTCTGACTGGAACTCTTCTAGGAAACGCTGGGATTGTAAGTAGTGTCCAAGGACAGAGTGCATCTAGGTGTCTCTCCTGAAAACCATCAACTTCCTACTGTGCCTTGCGTAACTTTATTTCTGGCCAGAAAAGTGACATTTTTCCAGCAGTTAACAAGTTTGGCAAGAAGTTTCTGTCAAAGAAAATTCAGTGCAATATACATTGTGCTTACATCCAGACCATAATTTACCACTGCGCTGTGCCTCAGCACTTCGTTCTGCACTGCGCCCTACAGACTTCTGATGCCCCTCCCCCCACCCCCAGAGTCATGTCCCTTTATTCCCATTTCTCTTAATTTATTCTCATGAGTGGCATTCACATATTTTTGACAAACCCCCATTTCTCTCCACGCTAGGTCTCTCACTAGCACTTCTTATATTCGACATATCATGTTTAAAATCTCTGCAGCAAATCTTAGAGATGCAAAATACTTGCTCAAGGGCTTTTTTCCGATCTGTGATTATATATGTGAAATGGACACTACTGACAGTACTGGATATTTCATGAGTAAGCTACTGATGATGTGGTATGTGTGTATATATGTGGCATTTCTATTGTACAAACCTGGCCATAAGACAGCAGCGTGCTTGCATGGCATTTTTACCACGATTAGAGGGAGTCAGAGGAACATTTGGCAATGACCTTGGTTAATTAGTGTCATGATCGACGATCCGTGCTCACCTGTATACACTGAGCAAGCACTGAGAAGAGCTACTCTGAGCTTATTGGGTGCTTGTATCTTCCATAGCAGTGTGTGGGCACCACTTTGATGTTAGGCTTTGCATCTGCAATGCTTGCACTATTTGAAACACACAAGTGCAGTCAAAACAGATCATGCCCCAGAGCACTACGGGACTCTCACAAGACTTACAGTGGTTGCAGCCACCTTGGATTCATGGAATACAAGTTCCTTGTGTTTCAAAGCATTTCTTCCTGGGCAATCAAGATACTTAGTTGCTGCAGCTAAACCCTTGTTGCCAGAGACATGAACCAAAAGCACTATTGCCTGGAGTTATCCAGACTTACTGAAAACAGAGAAGTATACTGAGATTATACTTGAGATCCAGGATTTATACTTTGATATTTGTACACTATTACCCGAGACAACATTCCACAGATTATGAGCTCTAAATTTGCAATTACTCTTTCACAAAAGGTTGGAGAAGAATCCTCATCTTGTATAGACTTTGTTTATGAGTCTTTTGTGTCACTTGTGCTATTAAGGTATTGACAATGGTGGGTTAGTTATTGATTATTGCCAGGATTGAATATTGCCAGGTACAATATGAATGTGTATGCATTATGTTACACTTGATGAACTTTTTATATTGAGAATAATTCAGATCACTGTCTTAATTTATGTATTAATTAATGTACTTATCCATTGAGAAATGTGGAGTGCGGTTCAAGGTATTTCTTGCATCTATCATAGAAGTTTCATTTGTATTTCAGCTTTAGCAAGTTACAGAGATTCAACCAACTATAGAGTCAGAAATACAGATATTGTCACAAGGTATATCATTATGAATAATAAAGTGGAATTCAAATGATGAAATTCTAAATTAGTTTTTTTTTTTACATACTTCTGTAGTGCAGTTTTAAGAACAGTTAAAGTGAATATACCTCTGCCTCTGCTTCCCTCTCTTGTCCCATTTCCTTTTCCTGGGTCTACTACTGACCAGCATAACGTCCGCTGAATGGTTGACAGTGGTTTAAGGAAAGTGTGAAGAATAACACTGTGATATTTATGCGTTGAAATGAACTAAAAGTCCCCTCTAAAAATAATGTATTCTTGGAGTCTTTGTGAAGAGATAAACCAAATGGACTGGTGGAAAATAGTGATTCCTGTATCCTCTAAAATCTGGTAAACACGTTTTATGCTTTGTCTGTCCTATCTGGATAAACGGCATTTCATCAGGACCTAAAGATGAACCTAATCTACTACGATTGGTGAAGAACTTTGTGTGTTATGTAGTCTTACCACATACACTATGTTATGTGTGGAAAAAGCAGGCCCAAATTATTGAAGACTTACACCCCTAATTTGAATGTGTTGCTTACAGAATGGCTCTGCTGACCCTAATCAGGGAGTAATAGGGCCCATTGGTCATTTAACCTTCAGGTAGTCACTGCTTTGATTCTACCCATCTCCACCATCCAGGAGAATAACATTGTACCTCCAGGATATGGATTTCCAGGTTAGTACAACTTGACAATATAGGTCGACTGTATTTTTGGTGCAAAACTGCCTGTAGTCTTTGTGTTCGATCTTGAGCATGAGTGTGTTTATCAAATGCTTATGTCGATATTTATGAGGTGGCAATAAATAGAATTATATTTTTGGGGATGTTTTACTATTTGCCTCTGCAATTAATTGGTTGATAGCAGACCTGATAACAGCACTAGGGTAATGTTGAGGCATTCACAGGGTTTCTACATACAAAACGATAGACCGGTTTATTGGGAAACTGAACCAGACTTGGGTTCCTGGCACAGTAGTTGCAAAAGGGAGAATAATGCTTCTGCCATAACCTGGCTGGACAGATGTAATACTGGCCTTCTGTAATCTTGTCCACGTTCATTAACTCTATAGGCAGTTTGCCAATAGTCAGACATTTGACGAAATAGCTGACTATTGTTCAATCACATTTGTAATTATTCCCAAAGAAATTGATAATTACTGTTTCTGGCTTTTTGAGGGACTTTGCACCACAACACAGAAAAGATAGTCTTCATTTCATACTTTTTCAGAATCTGGTGTATCTCAGGGCATTGCATCTGTAAAGGCTACATGCTACATTAAATGGTATTATTCCCACTTACTACATTAACTATTGCCCTTTTCACTATTACCCTTTTTAATATAATTTGATAGAAAAGCCCCTTCTTTTAGTAAATTTCCCTGTTTCGTTAAAAACTTGGCAAGTGACCATCACATAAGCAGTTCACCTATGACTCCAGGGTACTTGCCAACATCTTAACAAATACTAGGTTTCTCTTACTAGATAAACATATTGAATGCAACATAGGTTTCAACTTTCTGGTTATATATGCTCTTCATAGCAGCTTATTGAGTGCTTACCAATTCAATGTGTCAGACACTGCAATAGAAATAAAGACATCACAAAGATCCTATGCTTCTCCTTTTCTAGGAAAGGTTGAAAAAACCCTCATTACCCGCTACTCTGTGACCTCTCAGTAGCTTTTGGCATCATCAACTAGTTGGTCCATCTTAAAAACGCGTATTGGATTTAGTGGTCCAGTCCGGAGATGTTTCATCTCTTTCTTGCCAATTGGTCACAGCTGTTAATATTTTGTGTTCACAATCTGACACTGGACAGTACCAAATGCCACTGGGATGAACCTCGATACTAACCTTGTGCAATACTCCTAATGAATCACTGGGAGAATTTAACACCGTGAATTGCAGGTCCCAGCAGTATCCGGACGACACCCAGTTACATCTTCAGGGGTGTTTTTTGGAAGATGTCTTAGACTTACATGGATATCTCAAAGTCATTCAGAACTATGTGGATGAATTTTGTCTACGGTGGAACCCACAGAAGATTCTCCTCTGCTCTGATTCTGTCTGCCCTCTTAACCTTCAGCAGTGACTTACTGAATTTTCTGCTTGGCATCTCTTCTTGCATGCAAATCTTTGGGAGTTACTTTTGATTCTAGATTGACCATGTCAAACCCTATTAAAACTTCTTTGTAATTCAACTCATTTTTAACTCTTTAATTTTAGAAATGTCATGGGATTTATGCATAATTCTGATATCAAGAAATCTTCACACTTCCTCAAAGGTATAGGAATTGTCAGTAGTGTATTTCTCTTGAAAGTTTCCTTTCTCATTACCTACTTTCCCCCATACCTCTTCCCTTTTCTTTTACTGTCTCTTTTTACCACTGATGAACTGGAAGTTAACTTTAGTGTGCCTTTATACCATTTTCTTTACAGAGTTTTATAGCTTTTGAACAGCAAGGCCATTATCTGGCCTAATGCAATTACAAAAAAAACATCAGTGGTATTGGTACTGGTGTTGTCATATTTGGATGAGGGAAAAACATTTTTGTCAGAAGTCCAAAAATTATCTAAAGCTCTCCCTTAGAGCTATACTTAATACCTCCGCCCATCTGGTGGTAAGCTCCCACAGATCTGACGAGCTAAAGTCTATCCTGTGATTTTTCTAATGTTTCATATGGATCTTATGCAACATTTCAAGATAGGACATTTTGACTCTAAAGTATCATTTAAAAACCACTATCAGCTCTGTCTGAGACATTGGCTATCCGCAGTGGGCACAAGCATCTCTTATCAATTATTTGAAGTACCTGACCCTAGCCCAGTCATTCATCTCAGTTGGTGGGTCAATTTGGAATGTGCATGCTCCCAGGTTAGGCCACATTTTTTAAGTTTTCCAGTTTCATTGAACTGCTCTATGCTTGTGGTTATGTAGCATTATGTTACATTCCTCATCTTTGTGGCCTACTACTGATTGTGTGATCCTTGACTTTTTAATTGTTGCTCCCCTATTGTATGTACAGTTCTTAAGTACAGCACTCAGATGCCATTGTCCTCCTTCACACTCCAAAAATATGGTGGTGCAATAAATTTGCAGGTGCAGCACAGGTTTACTGGAAGTATTTTAAAGTAACCAGGTTCTGCAACAAGTTGTTCCCATCCCTAATACTGTTTAGGTGACAACAGGAAGGACATCAATGATAATTTAACTCTGCTCTATCTTAGCAAATACTCCATAATTATTTATCTGACGGTTGCGCTCGCCCAACAAGTGCCCAGGAGTCATGTAGAGTTATACTTTCACAGTCAGAGTATATACATTTGTTCAGTTATTTGGGACTCATGCGGGTCGCTTGTGTATATATATATATATATGTATATATACACACTTTTTAATTCTCCATTGAATTACAACAAAGAATTATTTAAATGGTTTATACTCTTACTCATGCTGAGAAACAGTACCAATCTGTTTGGGGAATGATGACGCAAGATGCCACCTCTTTAGTGTCTTATCTGTTGATGAATTCGTTTCCTTCAAATCCGGCTGCATGTACGCAACTATTAAACTGCTTTTGCTCAAATATTCCTTCTGCATTGCTCAGATTTTCAAATTATTTTTTAATTTAGGCCAAATGTAGTCTAACCTTGTAAGGAATGGAAAAGGAGGGGTAGAGGAGAAAGAAGAGGAGTATTAAAGGAGGAATAGTATGAGGGGGAGAAAGACGAGAAGGAGACAAAAGAAGAGAAAGAGAAGCATGCAAAAAAGAGGGGGGAAGATGAGATAAAGGAGAGGGCAGAAGAGTGAGAGGGCAGAAGAGTAAGAGGACGAAGCAGCTAAGATCAAGAGGAAGAGCAAGATGAAATATTTGAAATATATGCATCACAACTTTACTTGCGAGCCCAGATTCAGAATGATGCTTCGTTTTGCAGACTGATGCTAATGACATAGGAGTTGGATTTGGTAGTATGGATAAAATTGAACTTGGACGTCAGCCAATTGTGTTCCTGATTCAAGTTGTTGATAAAGTGATAAAACAATGAACCCTTAAGAAACTGCTTCTCCGTCTTTGGCTTAAACCATTTGTAGTACACAGCCGCCTGACTGTGGTCTACACTATGCAGTGAGGTAGCTTTCTCTTGTCAGACATCCCCTTTCTCCTTGTGAGGACTGGTAGTGTTGTGAACATTGTGGCAGTTGTCTTTCAGATTTTCTATCTCCATCAAGTTGTCCTTTCAACTCTATTATGTCCTTTTGTTGCCCTTTTAAGACTCTTCATTTCTTTCATAGAAAGTGTGAAGTTTAAGACATAAGTAGAAATGCTAGAAATGTCTGCATCCTATGCACCTGCTCTTCAGAATTCATTATAAAACCTAAATATACCTTATCACTATGAGAATTGAATTGATGCATTTGCTGCAATGATTGTTTTGTCTTGTTGCTGCTTTAGTGTCTGCAAGTCCCATCATTGTTTTCAAAATATAAGAAAAGATCGATAATCAGATCTTATAAAATCCCAGGTATCAGACTATAGGAAGAGAGGGACTTTGTGCCTGGGGTATCGAGGCAGGGGGCATGCTGGTTTGCAGCACGAGCCTCAGCCGAATTAACAGCGGGGAGAAGCGGCCTTCAGTCAGTCGCTGATTATGTTCCAGCATGTGATCTGTTAATGTTCCTAGTGATATAAGAGAAAATGAACATGTATCCGAGAGGCTAGCGTGCCCTTGATGAAATTATGAACCATGATGTTATTATGGCAGAAACCTGAGCTTTCACAAGTGGGGTTGCTGTTTTGGCGCACACCCCGAACAAAAGTAAACGACTTCCTAACTCAAGCGTGCAAAGAAAAGAAAAAAAACATGCGCACTTGCACGCTTACTGTTTTTAGCAATGGTTGTTGAAACGGTATGCATACAGGGCACTTTCAGGGGCAGCCACGCTTTTTGAAAAAGATGAGATTTTACATAAATAGTGTGCATTTTCAATTTTCGCCCATGGCGAATCACTAAGTCCGCCTGAGCAACTATGTGTGGGAAAGGAACAGGATAGCGCAGAATGTAAAAATGAGGATGTTTGTCTGTTTTCAGATTTTGCTTAATGCTGCATTTATTTTAAACTCCGACAGCCTTCATGGCAATTTATTTCAATTATCTTTGACTGAATTATTGAGATGTTGCTATTTTTATTCTTTTCATATTTTAATAGACCTTCATGGTTTCAAAGTTCCTGATCTTGAACTCACTTTTTGTATCCATCTTTACTTTTCAATTGTATTTTTGAAATGCTGTGTGTTTCTTGTCTTTAGAGACATATTTACTCCTTTATTCTTGAGGACAACACCGTCCCCGACCCAGCATCTGGGTGCTATGAGCATTATGACTATCATGCAGATTATCGAAGAGATAGCGCCCACAAACAATAAAAGGATGTAACCGAATAAAAAGGTGGTTCCTAGGTGTCACATCATCAGTTTCTTAATCTTTTTTGAACAGGCTGCGAAAGAAAATAGCTTGCTATTTATGCTTTAGCTATAAGAGGGGCCACTGGAATTATGCAGTAAGGGAGAACCAAATTATGCGGCAGGTTTGAATAAATTGTGCAGCAAGAAAATGCAAATATCAGTACTAGCCTAATACCCACATACAGCAATATGCAACGGAAAGGTGAACAGTCAACCTTTGAGAAATGCCTTCTGCTGCAAAGCAACCAGCATTGCCCCATTTTTAGTAACTTTTGATTCGTTTGAGCTAGAAACAAACTTTCTGTTTCTCCTAAAATATGTAAATTATGCAGCAGATGATGGATTATGTGGCAAATCCATAATTATGCAGAAAACCAACAGCCGCAGAGTCACATCCTTCCAGTAGTCCTGGCTATAAGTAGAATAGTGCTTAGAAATAGCTTGAGGATGTTAGGACAATAGAAAATCAATAACAATGTTAGAAATGTTCTTGATGTCCTCATTTTCCATTATATGTTTTCTGCATACTCTTGATATTCTGTGTGGCTTTTGAAAAATGATGTATTAGCTTTGTTCAAGGTTTGGTGAATCCATTGCTTTAGAATATAAACAAAGCTCTGGGGCACATGATAACCAAAAGTCTTCCGGTTAGTAGATTTGGAAAATGTCCAGAGTAACGCACTAAGTTAAGATTTTGAAATAAACATTTTAAAATGCATCTCCTGTTTCTTATTGTGATTCTTGAGCATGTTATTCATTAACAAATAGGGTTTGGAGTTCCACTGTGTGTCCCTGAATTAATCTTGTGGGAGTGACCATTACCAGGAAACACTTCCTACACAATATTGCTTAGTGGGTTGTGTATGGGATGCTGTCTAACTGCATTTCAAATTCGTATTAGCACATTGACTAACTCCTTGTGCCAAAGGGCTAAGAATCCAACCCCTATGATTTTGGGGAGGGGAACCTCGAGACCGTATCAGTAGCTGCTGATTCTGCTGAGTAGAGGTACGATTTTGCATAACAGGTATAGTAACCTTGCCGTTACCAGGAATTACCTGACTGTATTTAAGAAAATATAACTGCACTTTTACCTCTATCATTTGTGGTTCAAAGTGACCACTGTCCATCCCCATGGTTGAGGTACAGGGAGAAATTAATTTCAAACTGTTGTTCTGGTTCATTTTATCAGAAAGGTGAAACACTGCAGTTCTTTACCCCTCCCCCCTCCCCCAGCCTGGCAGATAGGAACACTGCCTCTTTGCCTAATGCTTGGAAGGAGGATCACTCTTAATTGAAATATTCATACTTCATTGTCATTATGTCATATGGCTGCTTCATTGATTCCCATGCTAGCGCCTTTCACCATACCTTCAGCCCCTTATTTCAGCAGTCTGTAAATAGAGTGACACTTGTGTCCTAAAGAACTTAAAGTCTAGGCACAACTCCAGTTGACCAGGTCTTTCACGTGGAAAAATGTGCATTATGATCTTTGCAATATTTTCCTTTTCAAATTATGAAAGAGTGAACTGAAGGAAGTGAACTTCCAATTGCACACCATCTGCATATACCTCCTTAATAAAATATTCATATGTACTCCCTCTGAGCTGGCCTTATAATTTGGGTGACTGGAGTTTAGACTTCATAATTTCATTTGTTGCTACACCATTTTATGATGTTTCCCACACAGTTTTGCCTTTCCGTGATTGCTGCTTGTACATTTTTTGTGTGTCTAGAGTCGGTTGGCCAGGGTGGATGACTTCCATCTGGTCAAGTTAAGGATCGTTAGCTAGAGATGACAGATAGACTGTGATACGGAATGAACAACTGGAGTCACCTCAGGTTCAAGTCTGTCTGTACATATTCACATAATAGCTAAATAAAGGTGGATGTTTTAGTTTTATCCTTCTCTCCAACTCAGCCCCAATCCCAAAGGATTACCCAAACAGTGGGTCTAGCTCCTATGATGTATATCCTGTAAAAAAAAGCAGTATTTATAAGGTAGGCCAATTCAGATTAGAAACAATGTTATATTATACATCTAAATGCTACATTCGAAATCTGTTAATACTTGAAAATTTAGTTTTGGCTTTCATGTTTTAAAAACACAATCACACATTTTGCTTATGGGAATAAGACTGATAAAGGAATGCGAGTTTTACTGCTGTGTTTTAAATGTATATTCAATTCTCTATTTGGCTTTAGCTAAAGGGTAACAAAGTATGTTTTCAGTGAAATACTATATATACTATTTGGTATAACCCTACCAGTTTTCAGGTCATTTTGTGTTGGTACTACACAACAATTCAGAGTTGTCTCTGGTGACTGTGGGCCTGTGGGTTCATAAATAAGTGTGTAAATAAAAGTCATATTTTCATTAGTTTTTTATCATTAGCCATATAAATTATACCTGTTAATTAGGGGTGGATAGAAAGAGGGTTGTCTCTTGAGTAGATTTGTTGCCGCTCAAGTAGATTTTCTACTTTTGCGGCAGTAAAATCAGCTGGAATGGCTGTGTACTGTTGAGCACCGCATGGTGCCCTTCGCACAGATTTTTTAGCGCAGCTCATGCTGTCAGCGCTAAATTGCAGCGTAATGTGCAAATTTTCCACCCGTTGGTGGAACTCCGTGGAGTCTTGCAACTCTGCGAGTTCTGCCTATCCCTGCTTTTAATCTTTGGAATTAATAAAATGCTGTATATGTGTGATAACAAGTCTGTCTTTGAATTAATGATTTGTGGACTGTATTGAGTCCGACCTGGGGTTAAAGAAAATGTTTTGCACCACAATAAAGGTCATAGGAAAGCAGTAATATTGCAAGAGATCCAATGCAAATTAGCCTCCAAGAACTTCAGGAAATGAAAAGGTAACTTTTTGAAATGTTACTTTTCCTTTCATTTATTAAAAATTGGACTTCACCGTTGAATTGACTTTTTAATAACTATTAAAATGGTTCTTTAACTATCATTCTAGCTGGTCCCTTTCCCGAGGTATAATATTAGTATTTTAAACTGTACTCTGGTTTTCTACATAGGACAGCTATGCCTGCCACAGTGAAAATAGATTTATTCACTAGTCACTGTAATAACATGTTAACTTTAAATTTATACATGACCTACTTTTAAATAGCATACACACTGCATTCTGGTCTACAAGGCATCAGTAGGGGAGACTTATTAAAATTTAAATGGAAGGTTTTACCTGTTAAAAAGTGGTTATTTTGACAGGTCCAATTGCAGTTTTTACACTGCTACAGTCAGGCTACAATGCGAGGCCTAAAGCCATTTTACACTGCCACAATAGCGGATGGCACAGTGGGTGCTGCAGTCCACTAGTAATATTTAACTTACAGGTCCTGGGTACATTTTGTACCATATACTAGGGACTAATAGGAAAATAAAATATACCAAGTAGGAGTATACACATTCATCCATGTTTATAGGGGGAGCACAGGCACGTTCTTACCAGTTAGCAAGGCTAACGTGTACAGAGCTCTAAAGCCCACAAAAATATTGGGCCCAGCAAAAGGCGAACAAACCAAGATGACTACACAGAAAAGTTAGATTTTCTACAGTGATGAATAAGAATCATAATAAAGTTATGCATCTGAATTAATAAATCAATGGAAACGGACACCCCAGTGAAAGAAAACTGGTTGTAAGTTCATTTTCTAATATCATGTTCCCAAACTGAAGCTTCCTAACGTGAATGTATTTCTTTGCTAAAGTTCTAATTATATGACCAAGAATAGTTTTAACCTAGTAGTATTAATCATTATCGAGTGCCTTCAGCGAAATCACTAAGAGTTGAAATAGTCTCTCTTTTTCTCAATGTTAGGCTGAATGTTTATGCAATCATTAAATCTTGTACCTGCCAAATTCATTTATTGAATTAAAATAAAGCCATCTGCCTCGGCAACAGATTTAAGAATCACTAGTTATGTTGCTGGTTTTCTCTAGACAAACGGAGAACTGCTTTACTTTTGAAACTTCTTAAACATGCTATTGTCCCTGTCAAGGGCATAACACAATGTATTTGATAAATGTTATGGGCTGATTGTCCGATCACAAAATAATGTCATAGGAGGTCGTTAGAATAGAAAAAGGAATTGACAATGGGAATGACATACTTTGAAATGCAGTGGCGGCTTCTCCGCTAAGGCGGAGGAGCTTTGCCCCACTGCTTTCAGCAGTGCAAAAATGGAAAAATAAAATAATAACACGCTGTTGTTATCATTTTATTTTTCCCTGCTGAGGCAGTTTTGCGGGGCGGGGCTACGCTGCTCATCTCACAGGGGGAGGAATGGTGAGCACTTAAGTGCGCACAAAGATTTAGCCGGCCAATGCCGGCCAAACTGTCATGCACACTTTGCATGTACTCCACCCAGGCTGTATGACAGCCTGAGTGGAGAACATTCACAGGCTCATACTCCCCGCCCGGCGCTCAGACCAATCGGTAAACAGCGCTTACAACGAATCCGTTTCTCCACATGTAATTACAACGCGGCCGTTACAACGACCGCGTTGTAACAATGCATACCATTACCACGCAAGTCATAACAACGACTTGCGGAGGGGGCAGAAGGTGTTGGATTTAAAATCCAACACCTTGCCTACTGTTGCACAGACTGGAGTTGGAATAGTAAATAATACTATTCCAATATCCAGCGCCCCCCCCCTAGAGCAAGTCGTTGTTACGACTTGCGGGATAATGGTATGCATTGCTACAACGCGGTCGTTGTAATGACCGCATTGTAATTGCATGCGGAGAAAAGGCATGCGTTCTAAGGAGGCATATTCAGACCAATCACTACGCTGCTATTAGCAGCATCATGATTGGCTAGGGGAAGCCTATGTGCTTCCTGCTTCCGTTCCAGGCTCGTCACGAGGGAAGTGGAGGAAAGACGCAGCCGGACACAGGTGTTTTTTTTCTTTTCTACACCCCACTGCCACCACTCTCCCCCGACCCGTAACCCGCCCCGCCACCCCCGATCCGTTCCAGCCGCGACTGGTGAAATGTTGAGACTTCTAACAGAGAATAAATCCTTTGGACTGTTAAAAAAATGTTTTAAAAATTGAAATATGTACACAAAGGGTCTTGTTCCTGATTGAGAATCCTTTCCAATTGGATTTGTGTTAAGATGTAAGTGGTCATGTACAGCAATAGAGTTTGATTTTAGTAATTGGGAACCATGAAGAAAGTATTTTGCAAATAAAGATATGAATGAAATGATTTAATAAATAGTGATAAGATTCATGTATGATTTTTTCATTATTTAGGATCAATGTAATTTATAAAGCTCCCCACTACAATGTAATGTATTTTTGGAAGTATATGCTCATAGGGTTACTGGTTCAGTGGATGGTGCAGCGTAGGGCCCTTAGTATCAGCATCACCCAACCTGGGTGGAACTACTTTAGGTAAAGTTCAACCTGTGAACAATGGTGCCCACAAGTCCATTGTTTTAATATGCAAAAGAATACCCCAAGTACTCCTCTAAGATGAGAGCTGGGTTTTTTGAGGGAATAAAGAAATTAATTCTACTAAAATCCCTTTTGGTCGTGCGAGATTTTGATTGAAACTGAACCTGAGCTGCCACACAGTAGGACCAAGGGAGCTTCTATGAGTGGACTGTGTGGGCAAACATGCCTTATTTCTCATGTTAATATATTATGCTCGGCTTGTGTTATAATCTTAAAAGGATGAATAGATAAAACTTCCAGTATTTCACACTGTAAATTTGCTAGGTGCATTCAGTTGTGGAATGTGTGCCAAGCCAGCCACTGAGCTATCCAGTGAGACTTTTTTTTATTGATGTTACAATAAAGGGTTGCGCTTCCGAGTGGCTTATAAGAACATGTTGTTTCTTCAAAGGAGCACCTTTATCACCCATGGTCTATTTCATTGCCATTGAAATCACAATATGGGTATGCAGTCCCTTTGTAAGAGGAAAGACAATGAATGCTGGTTCCATCTTCAATAGGCAGGTGCTTCCACCACCGTTACACCAATGCAACTGCATTAAGACGTGGCGAGTGGAGCCAGACAAAAATGTGGAGAGAGACAACAACTCTACCATTAGAAACAAGAGGTGCAGTTGTGGAGGACCGGGACAGGATTGCCAATCAGCGTGCCATCTCATTCCACTAACATTGGGTATGACATGTCAACCAAAACATCGGAAACCACAGCATCAAAACGCTCATGCTAACCTAGTAGTTGGGTCAATAAACATACATATGATAATATATGATTTGCATAAGATAAGCAGCGCTGCATTGCTTACAGGATCTAGAGCACGCTGTGTTACAGGATCTAGAGCACGCTGTTTCCGTTTGCAATCTCAAATGATAATGTGCAAGCCGTGTCTAGTCCTAGCCTATGTCTGCCCTCCTTCTTCTAACTTGTGTAGGGTTTCAGTAAGACCAGACCAGCACTCTATTAAACTGGCCGGATATCTCACAGCAGAATATGTGATGCTGGGAGTTTAGTAACATGTTCGTTTGTAGCACGCTACACACTTGCGAAGCGCTGTATTTCTTCGCTATTTACTGCATTACTGTAGGGCTGCTTGTAAGAAGTTTATTAAATCCCACTTCATCCCTTATGCAAAAGATTCGTGATGACTTGAATTAAGCTTTGTATTCTCTGGACATTTTCCAAATCGACTAACAGAGAGCCCCTTTGTTATCATGTGCCCCGAAGCTATCTATATATTCTAAAGTAATGGATTCTCCAAAGTTTAAACAAAGCTTATAAATCATATTTTCAAAAGCCTTTTGTTGACATTGCCTCAGCCTCCTTCGCATCCCTCTGTTGTGCTGCCACTTCACAGGTTTCATTGACACCGCCAACAATGGACACCCACGGGCGCCATGCATGTTCCGGCACACACCTGCTGGCCCATAAACAGTACAGAGCAGATGCATTACGGATGTTTACTATTATGATCCGACGCAAGCAGTTTTGCCAGCTTATTGAAACTTACAGGTAGGGGGGTGGGTTACATTTCTAAATTTATGACAAACAGTTTAAATCTTTGAGGGCCTTGAGACTTCCCCTTTTTATTCAGAATCTCCGCTCTTCTTCACATTCTCACACAACTCTCCACAGAAATGGTTTGACGTGTCAGCCTCCTTCCTTTTCTCTTTTCTAAAGGACCTTTCTTGTGTGTTGTCCACATTCAAGGAGGTTCCTACTTTCTGGAACCTTTGTAATCTTTCTTCAAAACTAACTTGTGTTTCTAAGCGTCTCACTTACTATCCATTGCTTTCTTATGCTTGTCTTAATTGATATTTGGTTAGTTTCCTGTGCCCCCATTATTTTGAGTAGGTTTGAGGTTATTGCTACCAAGCTGTATCTGCTTCCCTTCTAACTTCTCATGCAACTGTGTGAGACATTGGAATGCTTCCCCCTTCATCCCAAGCAGCAGCTATGTAGATGCTCTACTCTCATAACTACAATGCCCCATCAACCTACTCAAATCTCCAAGCATTATCGGCACCAATGAAGCTGAATTTATGACACTATGCTTCTCAACATCTTCGTCTCAGCCCCGCATCACCCAAAGGCATGCAATTGTCACTCAGATGCACACCCACCTCTATAAATGGAGATTTTCGCTCCTCTCATCTCCACATACCTTACAAACTGCCTTTTCATCTCCACTAAGACACTTCACCTTGCCAAAACCACCCCGTCAAAACCTTTGTCTCATCTCTTTGAATTGCCACCTTAACCAGCTCTCCCAAAATCTCTCTTCTTTTTAATACCTCCTCCATTAATGTCATAAACTTCAAGACAACTATTTACTTTCTGTGTACAGCCCTTTTCCACCCATCCTCCCAACTATATATCATACCCATTCATTGCCATAGTCACTGAACCAGCGCTTACCATCCCACTCTTTTTTTGTCACATCGTTCTGATTGGATTTACCCTATTCTGAAGTTGGACAACTCTTTCTGTACCCCTTCTGGTCGACAAATCATTAAATCCTTTTCTTTCTCCACCAGCACCACCTAACCCAGGAAACCCCTAATCTAGCTAATCGGCCTGCCACTGAGCTTCTTTACCTGCCCTTCTTACTTAAAAACACCCTAGATACTCCATATAGCATTACCGGATTTCCCCTTGCCACTTGGTTCACTGTCCTCATCCCATATTTCCAAACTTCTACTATGCTCTACAACAGGCAGAATTCATTTAAACAACGTCTTGCCAACATTATCACCATATTCCTTGATTTCTCTTCTACCTTTGATACCAATAACCATGATATACCCTTGACAATTATGATGCTGTAATAAACTGTACTTCCTTCTGCTTTGAAGACAAGTCCTTCGCAGTGCTGTGGTACTTTTTCAGTTCCACAAATTCCTTATCCCCAATGGTTGTGTCTTGAACACTGCTCTGGCTTTGACCCCTCTTTCTTCTTGTAGACTTTGCAATTCAGAAGCTCTCCTTTCTCTTCCTTACAGTGGCATTTGGTGCTTATTTTACTGACTGACTGACTGCCTGCCTGCCTCCCTGACATCCAGCTCAGAATGGCCACACTATGCCGTATGTCTAACTGCATCAAGCAGTAGCTCAGTTTTAGGCAGAAAGGGGATATTTGGGGTTCTTGGGGAAGCAACATGAAAGAAGCGAGGAGTAATGTTTTTAAAAAAATATTGAGACTATGCAAACTTTATAATGGCGCTAGATGCAATATGTAGAATTTGATATGATTCATTAGTTAGAATGTAAACGAGCTGAGCAACCCCGCGAGAAATAGTTTCAATGTACTCTAAAGCCCCAGATTGCCAGGGCATCTTTGCACTCCTGTTCCGGACACTTTCATCAGTGTTTGAAGAGTTCATACAAATATCTGTGGGCCAATTCCCGTTATGTATAGTGGTGTTATATTTGTCTTGAACCCAAAACTTAGTTTGCCTTCTTCTACTTTAACTTTCACCAAGCAGTCAGAAGGCCTAGGGTAACTTTATTGGTAGTTTTATTTCAGCTTATAGACTGTAAGTTTTAGTGTCCTCAAAATACACATTTTTTCGCAGACAACAGGGATGCAAAAGCGTAGACTGCATTTGAATAATTAATGGTAGGCTCGTACTCAACATCTACTCATGTATATGATCATATATAGCTACTGTTTTTTCTCGATGTGCTCCTCTCAGACTTATTCTAAATTTCACTACATTGCCTGTTCTAAGATGTGCAAGTATTTCTCACTGTTTTCTTACACCGGTTATGGCACTGCAAATTCCTTTTTACGCATTGATCCACATCTATGCCTGGGCGCACATTTATGGAAGACGAGGACTTGTCAGATCTATCGAGAGGGAAATAAATCCTGTTCGAGACACAGAGAAGATGCTGAGATTGTCAGAGATAATCAGAACATTGTCCCATGGGACTCCTTTCAGTGATCACCTCCTGTGTTGGGACATGGAACAAATTGTTTGTTTATACACATTTACCATAGTTCCAGTGTGCATGTAGGGTTGTTCTTGTTTTGTTTACACAGAGATTATCAGAAAGGCACATAGAGAAAGTGGAATTAGTAGTCCAGTGATAGGATAAAGACAAAGCAACAACTGCCACATTTCAGTCTTGTGCGTATACCTTTATCGCCTTCCTGGAGGTTCCAGTGGAGAGAGTGGAAAGTCTTTGTCAGTAGGACGTGGTCACCATAGATAAACAACCAAGACCTTGTGACGTTCATCGAAAAGGAGGGCCTTTCTAACTCAGCAACAGAGGAATGGACAGGTCAGGGGGCTACTCTAATACCTACAACAAGGACTAAAAAGGACTCGATGAAGGATGGGATGATCTTAGCAACCTCAGGTTAAGTGGATGGTAGAGAAAATGTGTTGAAGGCAGTGAGAAAGGAATTCAATCACCACGGCCACTATATTTTGCTCTTCCAGACCTTGGCCCTCTGCCGGTCTTCAGAATGCAAAAGATGTGAGACTTGAGGAAAGAGACGATGAAGAAAGGAGCCTTTGCCTCAGTTATGTTCCCTGCCGGACTGAAAATTGCAATTGAGGATAAGACCTACCTGCTCACTCAGGTGGAAGCATCTTCAGCTTTGTGGATTCTTTTGACAGCTTAAGTGACAACGGGTGAGCCACGTATGGATACATTTGATAGCTCTCAAGTTAGAAGTGGAGGTCTTTTGATGCTTCACAGACTATCCCCTTGATGCCGGAGTTGAAATTGTGGGCTCTTCTGGTGGGTTTCACTCATGGCTGTCGCTTTTCTTCCCTTTCATTTTCTCTCTGGGCCCACATTAAAGGCTGATAGCAAATAAATGGTATTACTAGCAGCCTTCATTAAAAGTATAGATGTCCACCTCTCTTTTCAACTTTGCAGGGCATGGTCTACCAGCTACACTGAATGTGGGCTTTTCCCAGGGGACACCCTCATTTTTGGAACCCCACACGATTAGTTTACTTCCCTTTATCCCACCTTTCTCAATTGTTCCGTCTTTTGCTTCTCCCTTCTGCAGTTCCTTGGCTCCCTGATGCACGTGGGTTTCATGATCATTATATCTTCTCTATATGGGACGGCACACTGGAGAGTCAGGGGTTTTACATCTCCCCTTCCTTTAAGATATGGGTAAATACTTTCTGATACTCTTCTCTGCACTAAAACATAAGTAAGAAAATTGCTTCTGAAGTGATGTTATTTCTTTACCTCCAATGGTCACCCATCACTGCTGCTTTCTGTGTGTTTATGTTTCAAGTCACATGATATATCCTGCAGCTACTTTGCACTGGATAGCCTGAGGATGACCCACAATTGTATCTATAATTGTGAGAATATTTTAAAAAAAATAAAGTGTTTAAAAAACAGTACAGATTAGCTGAAAAAGAAATTTAATTTGCAGGTGACAAGGTCTATGAACTTAGTCAACTTGCTCAGCCCATTACAATGTAAACGGGCTGAGCAACCAGACCTCTGCACAGACATTTATCCAAATACATGTGGATCAATAAAAATGTGATCCACAAGAAGCCAGGTCTGAAAGACTAGGAATGGAAAGGATGGGCGTCTAATAAATATTATTCAGAAGTCTCTGATAGATTTGAGGCATATGTTGTGGTACACCTGATGTATACTGCACTTTTAGCTCATGTACAAGCCACAAGCTGGAGGTCTAATCCAGTAGATCGCACAAAACATTTATTTTTATGTATGTTGGGGATATCATGTAAGGTGTTCTCCCATAGGAGATAGAAATTCCTAACTTTGGGGCATACTGCCTACAGATTTACTCAGAAATATAAAATGCCATAAAGGCTGAGTTCCAGGCTTTCGACAATCTCATCAAAATACTACACTTAGAGGAGGCTAGACCTATGTGACTTATACACAATATATTCAGACTTGGTTTGCAGTCAGCAGGAACAGAATTTGTTATCACAGATATTATTCTACTCCTGACTCTCATCTTACTGATATTAAGGATCTGAAAAAGAAGAGACACTTTTACGAAATTTTCCTGTGACTCAAAATTCAAAAGAAAGCTTGAAAAAGTATTTCATAATTAAGGGATAGTTTGCCTTAGGTGTGAAATGAATTGGGTATATTAAATTCACTGGCGAGTTCAGTTTGCTAATGTATATGTTGATGTTTGAAATATTGGGTTTTGCTTCATTTGTTAATTTATTTTTGTACAATTAAATGGATTCAGGGAACGTGCAGTTTGTAAAAATATAAGTAAAAAGAAGTTTAACTAACTAATGGCAAGATAGTCTTCTTCACCTGGTCCAAAACTATTGCACCCCACACATCCTTTCTGATTAATTCCATTTCCGTTTCCTTCACCCATTGACCTGAAATCCCAATTCACAAGTGAATGAAGCTTTCTATCATCACCGCAGGTGTCATCTACTACCTGATCTACATGCGCAAAACATGCCTAACACCCATCTTCCATTTTGCCATGAGACTATCTAATACAGTAGTCCTCAACAACCACCTGTGCAGCTGGACCACTGAGAAAGCCCCAATAGGGCTTGCCTATTTTTTCTAACTCCTAGAGAATTACAGAATGTCTTATAAATGCCAAAATTCCTGTATTCTCCCAGATCCACTAACCCCTTTCTCAAGTCAGGTGGGGTAGCTAACACAGGTCCCTCAACACTTACATTCCTTGTGCTTCTATCCAAATCAGTGCAGATCGTCAACCTCGCTTACCATGCCTGGAGTCAATCCCCTCCCCAGAACCTAAACCACAATGCTTGCAAACCAAATACTATATCACCTTATCAATTTCAAAGATAACATACTATAGCAACACTCACCCTACTGAAGTGCTCTGCTACTGCTCCTAAGATCTACCACCTATCTGAGCAGATTGAAATGGGCCACTCAAAAAACACTTCCCAGAGTTTGAAGAGGATGTCTACGTCCAAGCCCCAATTTATATGTATGTTTTAATGTAACAGCCGTTTCTATCATGTAAACTCTTACTCATCACCTATTTGCCTAGTGTATAAATTAGTTTAAAAATATGAATACCGAGACTGGGCACATATTAGTCTCGATATGAACTTCAGACTAATAAAAGTGCAAGGAGATGTGTGGATTAGTGAGCTTCATTTTGAATACCCACTTTAATGGTGATTACCAGAAAATTGGCAATTAGATGGATTTCTATCAAGCAGCATCATAGGAAATGTATGCCCTACTTAATGGCGAGAAATTACTCTAATATGTTGAGTAGCTATCATCCAACATGAAAGATATCTTGCATAAAAAAAACATTGGGTGTTCTAGATTCTTGCTCCTTTCGGATAAAAAGTGTATCCATACAAACACCTGAAGCATTGGTTTGCAAAAACAATTAAGGAACCTATTGATAGTTTTGTGGAGAGGGTACTCCACCACAAACATGGCAGAGTATCCGTTCTACCAAACTGACAGTCCGCCCATTCAGTTTAGAGTAAAACTGAACATCATCTTTTCACCAGAAATACTTTCACTAACTCAGCCAACAGAAACTTTGGGCCCATGGTGTGTGTTGTGGTATAGAGCTATGTGTTGTATTCAGAGGCTCGACAGAGAGTAATGTGTCACAGGTGTTTTGTGTGGGAGAGTGTTGTTAGGTCGAGTTGGACAGTGCTGGTGTGCTTCTAATACATATGTTCTCATGTTGTGTGATGGGAGATGTGATGGTGATAAGCAGCCATTTACATTGTTATTTGATGTATGTAAATTCTTGTCTTGTGGTGTGAAGTCATAAAAGTGGAACAAAAATGGAGTACTGTGGAGCGTAGCTTTGTGTCATGGTGTGGTTGTGTGGTATATTGAGAGGAGCATATAGCACAGCACTTTGGTACGTGGACTACTGTATAGTGCATTGTGATGTACGTGGTACTTTGTCACTGGATGTGATATGATCTAATATAATGTGGTGGGAGCTGGGCTGGATGATGTGAAGTCATGAACAAAAGAGAATTGCTGTGCAGTGTGGAGCTGTAAGATGTTTTGTGCATGGTAGTTGAAAGTGATGTGATATGGAATGTTGGTGAGGATGATTGATAGTTTGTAGTGTGATGTGGTGTTCTGTTGTTGGTGCTGTGTGGTGTGGAAATGTCCAGTTCGAGAAAGGTCTGTGAATGTGGAGAAGTGTGGCTCAATGGTTAGAGCGGCAGACCCTGATGCAGAGATCTGGCCCGGGACCAGGGTTCAATTCCCGCCTCGGCGGGTCTTGGGCTCAATTTCCTCGGACCTGATAATTCTCGCCTCGGTGCCTATTCTAATCATGGGTCCCACTCTGCAACTCTGGGCAATAGCTTGCTTAATCTCCACAACGGCCCCAACAGCGCTGGGATGCCTGGCTTCACCCTGGGGGTGCCCAGGAGTGGACATTTCACAGGGAAAAGCCAGGAAGGGTTCCACAGCGGTATGCGTACAGCGCCTGGACACCCCTTTGGGGGTATGGGTGCGCTTTACAAGTACAAATTTCAATGTAGTGCCTGTGATGAAGTATCTTGCAGTGCTGTCACAGGGTGTGGTTTTGTTTGATATGTTTTGTTATGTTGAGTCTCTCTAAGTGGATCTTGATACAGAAGAGAGGTACGGGGGAGAAGTATGGAAGAGGAAGGAAGTAAGAGAATGAAAACATATGGAAGTGCACAGAAGTAGACAGCATAATGAACGGGGGAGAGGGAAATTAGGGGGGAGAAAAGGAGAGAATATGAAGCTAGAACGGAGGAGAAAATAAGTGAGAGAGAAACAGGATGTAAAGGAAAAGGGAAGAAGAGTAAGAGGAGTGAATGGAAAGTGGACTTATTATGTTATTGTGGTGGTGAAGTTAGCGGAGGACTCTAGAATAAAAAACAAATTTCAATAAAAGTAACTTAGAATAGCTACTTTTTCGTTTTTTTTCTCTTATCATGACTGTCGTCCACAAAAGCAGGGCATGAAAATGGGTTTATTTTCAGTAGGGAAATGAAGATGCTCCTTCCGCAATTGTGAAGTCCGGGCATTGCAGTAAAAATCCTGTTGCCACTATTAAATCACCCCCTTAGACACACTCCTTAATTTGGGGCATACCGGCCACAGATTAATCTGAAACTCCGATGTGACCTCAGTAAAGACATGACATTGAAAAGTAGTTCTATCTCCGTTACTAAGATTTGTAAATTATGAAGGAACAGGGGTTGTGTTTATATTTCTTCTATCTTCACAGTAATAAAGCAAACTAAATGTCAAAACATAAGAATTCATCCAGTTCTGTAGTCCTCAAATGTGTTCCGATTTAGTCACGTAATGCGTCACCTATTTTCTGCTTTGAAGTTCAAAAGTTAATCAGTGTTCCAGAGTAAATCTTAAATTGCTGGAACAGGCAGGGATAACTGACCTAACCACAGCTTTCTGAAAAGTATTTTCTGAGAAAGTCACAAAGTTTAACAAGCACTGCAAAGCCACTAGGTCTGGCTTTCAGGTTAAGCACTAACTACAACATTCAATAAGTCTGGAGGAGTGAGAACCCAAAATAAAAATACTTGTTTCAATATACAATGCGTTTTTGAATGAATTTAATGTGTGATGAGTCAGTGTAATTTTGAGGTGTAAAATAGTCCCTCATGGCAACGCAAGCACTCCATAGGCGGCAGAATGATACACCAAATGACCAATAGCATGTGGTGAGAGAAGTTTACTCCACTGGGAGGAGCCAAAATCTTTTGGATGTATATTTTAAAGAACTGGTATCAACAGGTCCAGCGGACAGCTGTGCTGTCAAGCCAGACCTAAAAGGAAGCGGAATAATAACTAATAATTGCATTCAGAAGAACAATGATAGTGTTCTGTCATACATACATTGTTATTGAGACTACCTTAAAGACACCATATAAAAATGTGGAAACAATTCGAGTATGTCTGCTATATTAATGCATGAAACCATGAGGCATTAAAGTTATCAGGAGTGATGCATGTAGCATCTTGGATAGAAGGATGCATAAATATAGAGAGAGACACACAAAACAACCACAAGGAAATGAAGAGCATATGCAGGAACATGTTCAGTCAACAGGAGCATGCATTGTTTGTAGAAGCAACAGTTGCCTGCATATCCAAGCCCATTATTTCAGTCAAGCATACACTTCCAATTCAAATCAAAAAGGATCACGCATATTGTGACACAAGAAAAGACCCGAGACATTGATACATACTAATGCATGCTTGCACGCATATTAATTATCCACAAAAGTCATAGTTGATAAACGTGCACTTGGATGTTTCCGAATTGACTGAATAATCATGGTAGAGTTAACTTACCATCCAGACATACAATTAAAACACTATCAGACCAGAGTTTTCATATTTACTGCAATACCCTAGGACAAACACACAGGCACACGAGAACTGATCATTCACCTCAATGAAGACTGCATTTTAATACCACACCACCTTACCTAAACACCCTAAGGGGGCCAGTCTGCAAACATGGACACCAGTTTGTCCTGCTCAGGCAGATATTACCATCACTGTAAGGACCATTCCGCTCCCCAGAGTGTGGGACACACACGCACAAATATTGGAAACAAGAACCAAATCACCTTACAAATGGCCATTGCAGAGGTGACTAGTGTAGAGAGTGGCCATTGGTCATGTCTGCATCTGTGCTAGAGAACCCCCGAGTCGGACTTTGATGGGAGAAGCAGTGCCTAACTACCCTCCCATACAAACAGGCACTGTCCTATGAACTTTGTTCCCCCACAGCCCCCCTGTCAAAAGTGCAACGCTGAGGAGGGAGAGTCATTGCAAAATGTAGACCTTGCGGAAGGCTACATTGTCCATCTCGCAAAGGAGGCAACTTGGTCCAGGGAATGCTAATATTTTGAATATTTAGCAAGCTAAGTGGGAATAATCTGTTGTTCACATAACATGTCCCCCTGCAAAGCACGTTACCCTCTTATTAGTAATGCATCCTAAAGAAAACATCAGGCATGCACTACTGATGAAAATGACAAAAGGCGAAAATAGGCAGAACCTGCCTTTGCAATAGGTTTGCCTTTTCATAAATTACACTGAAGAAAACATTAACTAGACCCTGCAGCCACAAAATGGGTTAAAGGATATACCTTATACTAGAGCAGTCAGCTATACCATATTATTAAAGGAGCAGGAGAAATTTAAAAAGTGAAGTTTTAGCACTTAAAGACAAGAATAATGAACTTAAAACGAAGAAGGATGAGAATATGAACTGTGATAAAACTGCTTAAGTTCTATGTATTTGCTATGACACAATATTGGGTAAAGCTCAGATTGGTTCATAAATATAATTAAAAATCAAATGCCAGCTTGTTCTCATTAAAAACAAGTACTGGCAAAGCTGATAGGTCTTGCTTTACTAATTGAAATGCCAAGCTGTTGTCTGTGCTAATGTTGGTCTTTTACTGCAACAAGGTGACGAATGGATGCACACATTCCAGTAAATCATTTTTCTGCCACCATGCCACTCTAGACAAAGGACCACCTTATGCAAATCAGTAACGACCCTGCTCATCATGGGAACAGTCCATCCCATACTGCCAACCGAAGCCCCCTTTAGAATGAACCAGAAGGAATCCCAGACCTGTTTTGCCCTACTTAGGGCTCATCGGTACAGTGCAATTTGATCCCTATAGCACTGTGAGCACAGGGCCCATGTTTGGGCATACCCACCACACTAAGGGCACCAACTGTAGCAAAAAAAAGGTGATGGATGGAATGCTTAAATTAATCTCAGCCTCTGGCAATCGCCTGGGCCACATTTCAGTCCATCGTTTTTCGTCGATAATGCCACTCTACAAAGGCCCTCCTTATTCAAATCAGTACCAACCCTGATCCTCATGGGAACAGTCTGTCCGAACTGCTTGTCTGGGTCCAAACTGAGTATGGTGTGCAAAAAAAACAATAAACTTGGATGTGTCCTCGGGTAACCAGTGGCTAAGATTAAGTACTCCATTCATCATTTTTTGGCATACTTGAATGTTGGTCTGTAAAGCAATTGTTTAAAAAAGTAAAAGAAAAAAACATTTCAGAATACTGGAGGGAAAGGAAATTCTAATCTTCTGATATCCCAAAAGTGTACAGTTAATTCAATGATTTCGTTTTCTATAAGTGGCATGGTTTATTTTTCAAATACTTTTCTCTCAGGAAACTCTGAACAGAATTTAAAAATAATAAGGAAGCATAACTTCCCACAGGATTCGGTCATTTGTTTCTCTGCACTAGCCCAGGAAGCATATTTATGGGCCTCCAGGCCAGGTATCATGCTTTCCACACCTTCTACCTCAGAGACCAACCGAATGTAGCCGATGGCCCTTCTGCAATGCCATGAAAGCCTTTGAGTGACTAAGCGTGAGCTTTTACTCAATATATAGAATGCAGGAGATAAAACAAAAACAGCCCTTAAAGTCTGCTTTTCCACCATAAGCCAGCTTAAATATCCCTTTTGCTGTGCTTTGACAGAGAAGATCGGAGGGGCGGGGATCAATACAGTGCAGGGAGATTATTTGAGGGGTAAAGCAGCACAAGAGGAAGAAACCTAGCAAACACATGCACTCTCATGGAGTGCTGAATGAAAAAGAAAAAAGTAATTTCTTAAATTTGAGCAGTGGAAGGATACAATTCAGCCTATCAAAATATTGCAAAGAGGGTATGCTTCAGGGGAGGAAAGAACACATGAAGAGGGAGGCAAGCCATCAAATGAGAGGCAAGTAAATGAAAGTGACAATAAAGTCAACTAATGGTAAGCAATGGGCGGCCTGTAAGCTCACAACATATCTTTTGCATCCAGACAGCCTGTGCAGTCTGATAGGCTCCATATGAAAAGGAAATGCCCTTGATGTTGATACCAGGGGACTTTCCCAGATGGTGCAGCAGAGGACTGTGTAACTTATAAGCAAAAGTGGTTGTGCAGAGGTAGATTGATGTCTGGAGGCAAGTTCTGCTCTTCTAGGTTAGGCTTCAGGCCTTATTTATGTCACAGTTCAAAGCTACCACACTCAAAGTGTGAATAATATCAAATAAAATACTGAAACTTGGCATGTGTGGACAGGCGTGTATGCCATCATGAGCTTCGATTGTAGTGTATATTCTTTTATGCAAAGAAGCATTGCGAATAAAGTTCTTTGACTGACTGACTGCGCTTCAAAGCAGCTGCGAGTTTAAAAAACTTTTCTATTTCAGTGGTTCTTGTTTTCATAATGTTTGATCGCAAGGGTCGTAGAATCTGATTTTTATATTGCCCATACTGTCATAAACGTGCATTTCAGGGACATTATGCGCTGTTTTGAAACACACATGAATTTTGATTGTAAAAAATGAAAAAGCTCCTCAGTCCCCACCCCTGCCTGGAATGCACGGAATTTGTGGGCAGACCCTGGAAGATTTCCCGGTGGGATAAGCCTGTCTGTGATTAATAAACCAGAATGAATCTATCCTCCAGGAGAACGCCTGCATGAATGTTTATGAAAAATAAGCAGGTTTCTTATGATGCCTGTAAGTGCTTCCACTGAACAGATCTGAGAAAAAAACATCTTATCTGACAGCAGTGACCTAACAGTGCGTGCCACTGGGCGTTAAGGTGCACGACGTGTGTTTACAGCCACTTATTTGTTAACTACAAACAGAACGTCTTGAAAATACCCATATTCGACAGACATAACTGCACCAAAATAAATGGTGACCTTGCTGGATAACCAGTGGCCCAACAAACGAAACGGCTCGGTTGACTCTAACTCGATCGGTGCAAATGAGTGTCATGGACTAAAATGCCAGCAAGATCAGGTCAGCTTCCTTCATAATTCAAGTTCGGACAATGTCCTAATTCTGATTGAGAAATAAAAAACATGCTGCTTCTTTCAAAATATAAGTTTCCCCGCTGCATCCCATCATAATTAGGCCTGGGCGGTAAACTCCGCTCCGCTCGCGGAGTTTGCAGAGTTTTCCCCACTCCGCCCTCTGCATAGACCGCGGAGTTCTGAAAAACTCCATGTAGCGGAGCAGAGCTGAGTTTTTCCTCTCTCGCGGCTCGCAAGCGAGCGAGGAAAATCCAATGCCAGAACACCTCTCTGCAACATTTCTCAATGTGGGCGGTCACAGCAGGTCACTACCGCTCGTGTTGAGAAACCTGCTGCTCGCTTTGAGGAAGCTGCTGCTCGAGTAAAACATCTACGGCAGAAAGAAGCTGCGTCCTCCTGTGCTGCGCATGGTGCTGTTTGCTCTAATTTTACAGTGTGGGACAAATGCCAGGTGCTAAAAATCAGCATGAGCAGCGAGACTTACCTCATTCCGCCACTTGCAGAACTCCGCGGAGCGCGGCGGAGTTTTTTTTGTCACTTGCGAACTCTGCCCAGGCCTAATCATAATTAACTATTACAATGGTGGCTAAGGGCACAAGGTTGCACATGCAAACAAATGTTCCTGACAGTAAAGAAATGGTATGGTTGTTCTATGTGAAGACTATGTTTCGAAAGGATACATATACGGTGCTCTAACACTAGAAGTAATCTTGCTACCCGAATATGAGGCTGGAGTGGCAGTCAGAACAGTCATTCCCTATAGCTAAATAACATGCTGGGGGCACTCCCATAGGTTGATTGGTATATAATAGGTTATAAATCTATGCCAAAATGTTTGTCACTGGATGTTCACGATGCACAATAAAATTTTAATAGAAGGATAATCTTATATCATACAATTCATATTGCAGTTTCATAGAGATCTTAATCAACATTTATATGTACAGCTCAGTGTCGTTTGAAACGAAGTCTGTTGTTACAGTCTCATTTTATTGATCATCATATCATTGGGTAAGAGAACTTCTTCCTGTCACAAAAAGCAGTATGTATGGTTAACAGCATAGTTTCCTTTGTGAAAGATAACCGATTTGTAATATTGTGAATTTGGAGAAGCAGCCAATACGTGTAACATCCACCAGACTTTGTCAAGGCTGTAAAGATAGAGGCCATTTTTTAGTAATCTAAGTCATGTATTGGATTTAAGTATTGTAAGGGAAGAGAAGCTTAGTTGTTGCAAAGAGAAGTTCACCTTACAAAGCCAAGAGGGTATACCTAAAAAGAGGTAATTTTATTCTTGCTTTTAGAGTCTAAGTGAACCCCATATGCCAATAATATAGTTGTGATATTGCGGATATTTACATGGAAAGTGAATTCCCAAGGATAGTGTGCAGTGAGAAAGTACAGCAGAGAATGGAAAATTCAAAGTACCACCACCTATTTAACTATATAAATACCGATTATGGACAAGTGGATCACAGATTGCAGTGCTGGAAAAAAATATAAGCTCTCATAATTAGTTATTTAAAGGCAATATTATGTATGCCTTAATGCACTATATTTAGATATAAACTAAAGAGTAACTTTCCAGTGAGGTTGAAATTTCCAGACAAAGGTCTGTTCAGTCTCTGTGAAGTTATCTGTGATAGTAGGTAGTACTGGCCAAAGAATAAACCGGAAGGTACGTAAAGGGATACCCCTTCAGTAAATGGATGTCACATCATTAAAGCAACTATATCCACAATTATATCAGCATGTATTTGAATTTTGTTAAAAAGTAAGGAGTTGGTGGCTAACCACGTGCGAAAGAAATTCTTACATCATCATTACTAACGACAGCAATCTTGCCATTGCGTTTTTTGATGTTTGAGTATATATTAAAGTTAATACTGTAATCTCCAGACTATTTAATAAAACAATAGCCTTTAATGCTATACTACACTCAGACAGTTCACATCCAAAATCACAAATTACATGGCTCCTGTTAGCAGAATTAACAAGTATAAGAAGCAATTACAGTGACGATCAGATATTTGAAGAAGAATTAAAAGCAGCTAAGCAATGTTTCATTTCTAGAGGATATTTACAGCATCTCCAAGAAAAAGCCAAAATCAAAATACTTTGAATGAATAGAAAGTCACTTCTTTCCCAGTATACCCATGGTAAGGACAATGGCAACAGAACAGCCATGATTACTCCATATATTGTACAGAGCCACAATATTTTCAGGATTTTAAATAAGAATTGGCATCTACCCAAATTGCATTCACTCGTAACAGATTTGTGCTTGACAAACCCCAACTAATCCACAAAAGAGGCAGGACATTATGTGGCCAAATCTGTCGCTGCTTTCTACATCCCCTAATTAGACCAAGAGAAATCTCCTGCCTTCCATGATGCAAAAATACTTTTCCAAATGTGGAAACTCTAATATCTGCTTGTTCACGTATAACAAAATCACTAAGTTCATATACAACAGCAAAATCACATACATGATTCGTGATTTTATTAACTGTAATACAAAATATTTTATATACATATGGGTCTGCCAATGCCAAAAAGTATATGTAGGAAACACTGTATATCTGCTTAACGCATTCAAGAGCATGTCAGCCTATACAAAATGGTGATGTCAATTACACTTTTGCCAAAAATTACAACACACAGATATAGAGATCAAATCAAAACTGGCTTTCATGGATTGACTCACATCCAGCCCCCCATTTAAGGTGGTGATACATCTGTACTGTTACAAAAAACGCAAAATGGATTACTAAGCGGAGGTTAGTGGACAGGGAGTAAATCATGGCAGAGAACTACACCACTTTCTTGCGGAATAGTCCCCTTTTTTGTTGCATGTGCGTTGTGCACAGTTTACATGAGAAAATTATGAACTTTATATAATGCTCATGACCATGAGGAAAAATATGTTTCTGCCTTTTCTATGAATGTTTCTTCTAAGATATATCTAGTATAATCATTATCTGCCTCTAAATAATACTGCACAATTTGGAAACAAGAATGAGAGGGTAAATACGATTTTTTACATAGCGAAATGTTAAAAGATATTAACATGAATTATATATGACCAAAACCATTTTACCACAACTTTCAGAATTGAACTGTCCATTCTAACCCTTCACAGTTTCTGCATGCTACACTTTCCGCAACAGGGACTTACTTTCAGGCCATTTCACTTATATTCTAAAGTTCATCTTCACATCAAGCCTTTTTCTAATACATTATAGGAATATATCCTGTTCTTACCACCCTCACCTCATATAGTTAGTTTCTGAACAAATCCCAAGGGTCGTTTCCCATATTTCTAAAAACAATCTTGATACACATAATTCTTCTATATCACATGTTCACCAATTTATATTTAAACCACAAATATCATAATTTGATCTTAATCGCATGTATAAGCAGATATATGGACTCCGCTACAAAATGGAGCCTCTCAACAATAAACCTGAACAGTAATTAACTGTGTGATTCATTCAATGTAATACCTACATATATCATCTTTTCTGACTCACCTGGTACCACAGATAATCACACACAACTTTAATAATATGTATTCACAAACTATGTACAGTTTTTTATTTACATACTTATTAGTCATACCATTACTTGCTATTTATTGCCCATATATACAATTTGAACTCCTTTTCAATATGGCACCATCCATAATAACAACTTCCTGTCTAATCATACGTCTGTATTCCGATATCAACACGCTTTTAACAGCATCTTTTCCCACACATCTACCTCTGGCGCACATTACCTAGGATCTTGTCTGTACTGACTCCTTTTTCTTCCTCCTTTTATCTTTTAATATTAACCATCCCTTCAATATTTGCAACTTATGACCATTTCACAGGGCCATTAGTATACATCCGGACTACAAACTTGGTTATGATAATGGGGCTAGTTAGCTTGGTCTGGTCCTGGCGGGAGATTCCGGGTGTTTAGGAACATCTTTCTATTTTTATGTCTAATCTCAGAGCTAGTGTGCTCGAAAGTATATAATAGTTTATAAAATCCCTGGAACTCTTCAACTATGCCAAGCAGGTCATGCAATTCTTATACCTTTGGCCATTTTCTTTCCAAGACCCTCTGAGTTGCGATTTGTGCCCATATTTGGGCAGCCAATAGGGCAACTATCTTATCCCTATATCCCAACTGAAGATATCTAAATGTCTTAACGTAATGGGAGTGAATTTGATTAGTTACCATTTTAACTAAGGACTGTGTTTTATACTGCTAGCATCTGGTTATCTGACCTTGAAATTAATTGCACAGGTATCTTTTCCAGGTTGGCAAGATTGGCTCCAAGATTATTCTCATCTGCTTGTCTTAGTTGATGTGTATGTGTTAAAAATTGATTGACTTCAATATATTTGATGACCTGAGCCTTTAGTTCAGTGATATATTGTTTTTCCTGTCATAGGTACTTGGGAAAGGTCCACATCTGCGTTTTGGGTAGTCTGGTAGGGATTTCTAGATCCAAAGATAGGGGTGCGTGGTCTGATACCCAAGTGGGGTGGAAGATAACAATGGACAAAGGTACTAACCTAAACTTATTAAAAATAGTCAATCGTTGACTAATGGCAGTGGAACAGGAAATAAAAAGGGAAGGCCTAAGAGAAAGGTTGAGATGGCCTGGCTGTTTTTTGTCGAACAGGAGCGGGCGCTTAAGTTGGTAGTGTAAAGTTCGTAGATTAAAAACAGTTAAAATCTCTCATAACTATGTGCTCCTCAGGTTTATTCAAAATAAATGCATGTAATTCAGTAAAAATAGGAGATCTTCTTGATTGAATCCATACACAGAAAATATATTTATAATTATTGCACTGATTTTGAAATAAAAGTATCCCCCTCCACTCACTCCGCTGCCATATTATTATTAATCTGAAATTATGTTTTTAAAAAGAGGATTGCGGTACCTTTAATAAATGTGTAAACAGAGCTGTCATAGAAAAGTTTGGCTCAAACTCGTTTATATAGTAACCTATCTTTTTTTAGGTAGTTATGTTTCTTGTAGACAGGTGCAATCCGGTTTTAACCTACTTAATTCTTGATTGACTTATTTTTGTTTTATTTTAGAATGTAGCCCCTTAACATTTAGTGTAACTATCCCAATGTGCTGTAAAGCCATATTTGAAACCATATATAAACATTTATACTTGCTTTAGATCCTGGTTTAAGTCCCAACCCGGGCGACACACTAACATATACAAAGAAAGTGATGGATGGAATGCTTGAATTAATCTCAACCACTGGTAATTTCATGGGCCACTTTCCAGTCCATCTTTATTTCGCACACCTACCTGCCTATTATTTGATGTGCTTTCGCTTCCCAAGCCCATCATGTTCATCCAAGGTTGCTCACCATCCCAGGTGCCCCCTGATTTCATTCTAACCCCCCCAACCTTGTTCCCAAGGAATCCATCTCATCGACTGAAAGACCCTTCCCTCCCTATTACTATTGGATGAAAAGTATACATCTGGGAAAACATGGTACAGACTGTCCCCATCACCAGCCATCTTTGATACATCGCTTCAAACAAACTCTTCAACCATACAAAGTTAATCTAGGTACAAGTATGCAAAAAGAAATTTGGGTTCTAAAGATGTCTTTTATGATTTGAATTCTGCATTTACAACTTGGTGTACATAAACTGTTGAGCATCTGTTGGATCTGGGAAATCTTGAAATGCCCTCTGACAGTTAATGCTCAGATTGGATCCTGTAATTGATACTGGAATAGACAGCGCCTTGAATTCTGAGAACACAGCTCAAAGATCTTACTGTCTCTCGGCTGTGTCCCATGCTAGTTTAGGGAGAACGAAAAAGGAAAACCCCTGCTTGGATAGTATAAACCTCTTTTGTCTAGTGGCAAGAAATATTAACTCTTCAACCCAGAAGTCCTGAAAATAGCCAAAGATTGCTCGTTTGGTCTGGTTTTGGGTCTATTGTGGGAACTCGAGCCTTTTCAAGTGACATTGGGATGTGTTAACATGTTTTAGTTCATCGCCCATGTTTTTTCTCACTAGTCAAGAGAGCCATTTAATAATGTCAGATTGATTGGTTTCTGTCCCTTCAGGGGTTCCTATTATTAATAACTTTGAGCACTTAGACTGGTTCTCCATGTCTTCACACTTCTTAGACAGAGTTTTCAGAAGCTGATCATGTTGACTAGTATTAATCTTAGCATGCTCTTTGAGGCAGGGAATACAAGAATCCAAGTCTTGTTGTCATTCAATAAAGCTTTCCAACCTCTTGTTGAGGGCTCCACTTGTTAAGGCTTTGATTTTTGGCCCCTGCTCTACTCTGGTTCTTTTTACGCCTTTAATTTCTTTTCTTTTTTAAAATGTGTTTTGTGGAGTATTTAGATGTTTAGGATGCATGAGAACTGTCAGATTCTGCAAAATGTTCAGAATCCAAACTAATTGGCTCATGAGGGTTAGAAGGGGGGGGTCCAGTGGCTCAGATGTATCATGCATATACTAAGCATATTCTAGCTGATTTCTGGGGTTGTGCTCCACTCCGCAAACATTCACAGTAGCATGATCCAGGAAGGGAACTATACTGTCTTGTATTCATGACAAATCAGGCATTGTGCCCACATGGTGTGAGGGTGCTAGTGGTGTCAGGCTGTCACAGAGGACTAATATATGTCCAATTGGTCTCTCTGAGTGATTTCCATCTGCAGTTAAACAGCTGGTCCCTTGCCTGAGATAATTAACCTCCTTTTTGGTTAGTGGTTTCTGCAAGCTTAACAAGTCCACCTCTCGCTGTGAAGACGTCTCCGTGTTTTGGATTTGGTGCTGTTCATACTGTGGTTGTGGACTGCTAGGTTGAGACATGGACAGAGGAAAGTCATGTACGTCAATACATCTGGGAGACTACTTTTCAATCTACCTGGTGGAATATTAGTGTGTTTAGGACATTCTCTATCCCTCCCTTTTATCAGTTTACCCCCTTCTAGAACTAAATTCTATTTGTGTAATACCCACTTGATGTACACAGTCTTGTAGATTGCGTCCTGACCCCTCAAGCAATGTACAGCGATCAGTTGCTTCACAGCTAGGTTTGCGCTATATAAATACCAGTACATCTCTAAAAACATACATAAATGTGGGCAATTGGCCCCTTACAACAGAGGGCTATTTATCATCTCTTTCTTTGCTTTGGCCACCACTGTTGAGTCCCCAGACTCTTTCTGACCATGATGGTCACAAAAACAAGCATTTGCAATGCAATAGGTCACGCATTTACGCAAGTTTGAGCTATTGGCATTGTAAATGACAATGCCTTTTATTTATGTTTTGGTTTTTAAAACATAAATAAAAGACATTGTCATTTACAATGCCAATAGCTTCAACTCGCGTAAATGAGAGACCTATTGCATTGCAAATGCTTGTTTCATCCCAGCTACTTGGCGCTGCCCTGCATGGGAATTCCTACCTGGAGAATGACAATGCTGTCCCGAACTGCCCATTCCTTCCTGACTTCAGTGACCTTGCATGGCCTCCACTTTTACCCTTACTTTATCAGTACCACAGAATCAGTACTTCGAGGTTATTTTTTGCCCAAATATTCTTCTGGGGGACAGTTCCATGGATTTACAACACAGTCAGTAAATCAAGGCCATTACACTACAAGTCTTTGCTCATAGGCAGGACCACTGGAATAACGCAATATTGTGGCCGCCGCATTCTCGGAGTATTTACATATTTTCCACACTTGCCACATGATTCAGATCTTCTGTATCAGTTGCAAACATTGATTCTAGCTCAGATGGATCAAAAGAGGCTTTAACAAGCATTCACATAGCCAATAGGTCTCGCCTTTGGGACCTTATAAGTGTTTAGCCATGCAACAGTTGATGTTGTTGCACCAAGGATATTGTGCTGCATAACTAAATACTTATAAGGTCCCAAAAGCGAGACCTATTGGCTATGCCAATGCTTGTTTATTATGATGCTGAAACTTGATCTAAGCATTTCTCATTTCTCCAAGTTGATGTTTTGCAATGAAATTTATCAAGGAATAATATACTGCTTTAAAAATAATGGAAGTGAGTATATTTGTATTTAATGTTGTTAGTTTTCCACTGAGTCCCTGCAATTAGATCTACGCACTTCTAACCCTTCCAAGTGGATGCTTTTTAATTAATCTTATTGTGGATATTTTAATGTTTTTTGTAAACTGCCTGTTTTTATCTGTTTGTCTTTTATGATCTGATTTTGGAAGATCGAATATTGATTATTGATTGATACCGATTGATTGACAAACGTTTATTAATGTAAAAAGCACACTCACGCTCCTCAACCGTATACCAAGAACTTCAAACTCTTTAAAAAATAGTTTTGCTTCTTCTTTTCTTTCCCTTGATAATGTGAAACAAACTTAAATAAGAGTCTAACGAGACTTTCATTTAAGCTAGAGCGTCTTAAAGGACTGAATATGCAGAGCAGATTTTCAACACAAACATTGCTCTTTTTGCTTCATATGGAAGAATTGTTGTAGGTCATTTGAGAGTGGAAGACTCAATGAAGATCCACATGAAAATTCTCCATCAAGGTAACAATGTCGTGAAATACATTTTCAAAACTGTAGTCCTGAAGATGAGGAGCAGTTCTGTGAAGTCCACTTGTGTAAAAGTGCATATACTGCACACTCTCCTGTAACCGAAAATTAAACCATTCTAGTTGCTGCAAGAAGGCTCTATTGCTATTGGGCATTAAATCATCTGTCTCTGAATTATGGGACCGAGAAGCAGGCATGCTCTCTAATGGGAGAGAGGCCATTTAGTATCTAAAAGCGTGCATCCATTGAGGGCAGCATGCTAAAAATTAAATAGGGAGCAACTGTAACATTCGAATGCAGGAACGAAAGCCTTATAGGAGTCATTAGCCACCCTGTGAAGCACGAGAGTTTTCAGTGTAGCGCTCAGCATTCCAATGTCCAAAATCCCCTTACAAATTGCGTCTATTTCTCAAATTCAAATTTCTGACAATAACTCAAGCATTATATATTACCTCAGCCTCATAGAGACAGACATAGCGAGACACACAAAGAAGGAAAAATAAAGAGAACGGCGCAGAGTTAGACAAGCAGATGGAAGCAAAAGGAATGGCACCATGAAGTGAACAACGATATACTGAAACAGTGAAAGAGGGAACGAAAGAGACCGAGCTTGCCAAAGTTAGACAGAGACAAAAAGTGAGAGCGACAGTCAGTAAATGTCCAGACACACAACAGACCGAGAAAGACATTCTGTGATAGATACGGACATCAAACGCAGACAGGAGGAATCACCCCACCCCGTTTCATTGGTCCCATTGAACTTGGGCTGGCGGCCTGAAGACGAGACAAACTTGCGTGTATTGACAGGTAAAAGGCAACCAATTTGTTTGCAAAAGCAGACGGTGCGAGTCTCGAAATGAATGCTTCCACAGGAATTGCATACGTTTCAAATGTAAAGGCATCTCAATTTATTTTGCCCGTCTTTTGCTGTTTTCAGCCTTCCCCGCAGGCGAGGTATTTTTCCACTGTTCGAGTATCAATGCATGCGGAGCATAGGCAGCATAATGGTCTGAAAGTTAAAGCCACCACTACCTAAAACAGACACAAAGTCTAGCAGCCTAGCAGTGAAACATCAGGAATGTGGGGCTGGTTTAAAAAAAAAAAGCGCTTTGCCGAAGAGCGTGTCAGGCAGGACAAAAGCAATTATACAACACAGTGCAAAACAGATGGTCCCTGCGCGCCGCTGAATGTAAACAAGTGCGCGCGTGAAGCCGACTAGAAAGTGAAAGTGATGAAAGTGACGCGGGCAGGGAAATGTAAACAAGCGCGCGCGTTGCTCGCTCCCACAAGGTGGATGCCACCCTGAAAAGAGCTGACCGATTTCTAAAGGTCATCTCCTAGGGCAGCGCATGCGCGCTGCCTAGGCGAGACCTAAAAAGCATCAGCTGTGGTCCCCCGGGGAGACAGACGCTTTGCAAAGATTAACTGTCACCATTTCGTTGCTGACGGCTGTATTCGGGTGTTAGAGTGCTGCTAATGAGGAGAAACGTTTGCCCAGACAGTACTACTGTGTTGTAAAATGACAAAATAGCAAAATATTGCTACAGAATGTGCCAAATTACGCTGCATCATTGCACCTCTTCTGTGTCCGATTACGTTTGTACCTCTCCAGTCCCTGCAGCACCTGTTCTGACCTGGGTCTCACGCTCTACAACAGCTCTGCTGACCTGGTTCTCTGGCTCTACAGCAGCTCTGCTGACCTGGTTCTCTGGCTCTATAGCGGCTCTGCTGACCTGGTTCTATGGCTCTACAGCAGCTCTGCTGACCTGGTTCTATGGCTCTACAACAGCTCTGCTGACCAGGTTCTCTGGCTCTAGAGCGGCTCTGCTGACCTGGGTCTCTGGCTCTACAGCAGCTCTGCTGACCTGGTTCTCTGGCTCTACAACGGCTCTGCTGACCTTTTTCTCTGGCTCTACAGCGGCTCTGCTGACCTGGTTCTCCGGCTCTACAGCAGTTCTGCTGACCTGGTTCTCTGGCTCTGGAGCAGCTCTGTTGACCTGGTTCTCTGGCTCTAGAGCAGCTCTGCTGACCTGGTTCTCTGGCTCTACAACGGCTCTGCTGACGTGGTTCTCAGGCTCTACAGCCGCTCTGCTGACCTGGTTCTCTGGCTCTACAACGGCTCTGCTGACCTGGTTCTCAGGCTCTACAGCCGCTCTGCTGACCTGGTTCTCTGGCTCTAGAGCAGCTCTGCTGACCTGGTTATCTGGCTCTACAGCAACTCTGCTGACCTGGTTCCCTGGCTCTACAGCAGCTCTGCTGACCTGGTTCCCAGGCTCTAGAGCTGCTCTGCTGACCTGGTTCTCAGGCTCTAGAGCGGCTCTGCTGACCTGGTTTTCTGGCTCTACAGCAGCTCTGCTGACCTGGTTCTCTGGCTCTACAGCAGCTCTGCTGACCTGGTTCTCTGGCTCTACAACGGATCTGCTGACCTGTTTCTCTGGCTCTAGAGTGGCTCTGCTGACCCGGTTCTCGGGCTCTAGAGCGGCTCTGCTGACCCGGTTCGCGGGCTCTAGAGCGGCTCTGCTGACCTGGTTCTATGGCTCTACAGCAGCTCTGCTGACCTGGGTCTCAGGCTCTGCAACGTCTCTGCTGACCTGTTTCTCTGGCTCTACAGCGGCTCTGCTGACCTGGTTCTCTGGCTCTACAACGGCACTGCTGACCTGGTTCTCTGGCTCTACAGCGGCTCTGCTGACCTGGTTCTCTGGTTCTACAGCGGCTCTGCTGACCAGGTTCTCTGGCTCTAGAGCAGCTCTGCTGACCTGGTTCTCTGGCTCTACAGCGGCTCTGCTAACCTGGATCTCTGGCTCTACAGCGGCTCTGCTGACCTGGTTCTCTGGCTCTGCAGCAGCTCTGCTGACCTGGTTCTCTGGCTCTAGAGCAGCTCTGCTGACCTGGTTTTCTGGCTCTAGAGCAGCTCTGCTGACCTGGTTCTCTGGCTCTAGAGCGGCTCTGCCTACCTGGTTCTCTGGCTCTACAGCAGCTCTGCTGACCTGGTTCTCTGGCTCTAGAGCGGCTCTGCTGACCTTTTTCTGTGGCTCTAGAGCAGTTCTGCTGACCTGGTTCTCTGGCTCTACAACGGCTCTGCTGACCTGGTTCTCAGGCTCTACAGCCGCTCTGCTGACCTGGTTCTCTGGCTCTACAACGGCTCTGCTGACCTGGTTCTCAGGCTCTACAGCCGCTCTGCTGACCTGGTTCTCTGGCTCTAGAGCAGCTCTGCTGACATGGTTATCTGGCTCTACAGCAGCTCTGCTTACCTGGTTCTCTGGCTCTACAGCAGCTCTGCTGACCTGGTTCCCAGGCTCTAGAGCTGCTCTGCTGACCTGGTTCTCAGGCTCTACAGCAGCTCTGCTGACCTGGTTCTCTGGCTCTACAGCAGCTCTGCTGACCTGGTTCTCTGGCTCTACAATGGATCTGCTGACCTGGTTCTCAGGCTCTACAGCAGCTTGCTGACCTGGTTCTCTGGCTCTAGAGTGGCTCTGCTGGCCTGGTTCTCTGGCTCTAGAGCGGCTCTGCTGACCCGGTTCTCAGGCTCTAGAGCGGCTCTGCTGACCTGGTTCTATGGCTCTACAGCAGCTCTGCTGACCTGGGTCTCAGGCTCTGCAACGTCTCTGCTGACCTGTTTCTCTGGCTCTACAGCGGCTCTGCTGACCTGGTTCTCTGGCTCTAGAGCAGCTCTGCTGACCTGGTTCTCTGGCTCTATAGCGGCTCTGCTGACCTGGTTCTCTGGCTCTACAGCGGCTCTGCTGACCTGGTTCTCTGGCTCTACAGCGGCTCTGCTGACCTGGTTCACTGGCTCTGCAGCAGCTCTGCTGACCTGGTTCTCTAGCTCTAGATCAGCTCTACTGACCTGGTTCTCTGCCTCTAGAGCGGCTCTGCTGACCTGGTTCTCTGGCTCTACAATGGCTCTGCTGACCTGGTTCCGCGCGCTAAACCCCCGGAATACAAACACCAGACAAGCTGTGCCATTGTGAAAAAAATATAGTGCTTACCGACTAATGAAGGAGACAGTGTAACGCCCCAAGTAAAAGATCCAGTCCTGATGGGCGGTCCCAAAAGAAGACAGGGTGGTAACAAGGAGGGACTAAGAAGCCTCATTATCAATTGGAAGCCAGCATTTACCACGGACGATGACGCCAGCCAATGAAAAATATGGGCGGGGCTTCCACACCACTTCTAAAACATATCCTAATACAGCATGCCTCGCAAAGCAAGCAGCGCATGCGCTGCAAGCTAGGCTCGACCTAAAAAGCAATAAGGAAATGAATACTCGGAAGCAAATAAAGACATTTTTGAAAGTTAAACGATGTTTAGCATCCTCTCGGATCCGCTACACAAAGCAAAACAAAACCCTGGTAGTCTCATCAAGTTTTTAGAAACCGAAACAACAAGCATTTGCAATGCAATAGGTCTCGCATTTATGCGAGTTTGAGCTATTGGCATTGTAAATGACAATGCCTTTTATTTATGTTTTGGTTTTTAAAACCTAAATAAAAGGCATTGTCATTTACAATGCCAATAGTTTAAACTCGCATAAATGCGAGACCTATTGCATTGCAAATGCTTGGTTTTTAAAAGCTGCATGTTATTGGCAAAGGCAAAGCTGATGTAGCTGCTGCACGCGGTGCCTCGTGGGATGTAAGTGTGTTATGGGGGCTGGGGTGGGCCATCAATGGAGACATTCTGCAGAGAAGGAGATTCGTGCGATAAGCCCGAAGATGTCAAAAACTGTCTGAGAATGATTTGCAACTCCAGAAATGCCTGGGTTTGGAGGCACTTCGGGGATCTGTTGTGAAACCAGAACGCTGCCCGGACGTGTTCGCTTCTTGGAACGTATGCGGAGGAGGCGCATAAGAAATATTTCCAATACTTGACTTTTTGAAAGCATCAAAGTCGATGTTTAAAAGATGGAGTCGAGATGATGCAGTGTGACATGCAGTGACTCGCCGAGCTTTGAGGTGGGTGATGCGGTGCGCAGTGCCTGTGGTTGGCGCTGCAGCGGGTGTAGCATGGTGGCACTCTCCTGGTGTGGGTAACGGGAGGCCTGTGCTCCTTCTACGCAGGTGATCAGAGCTGTGACAATATCAAACCTCAATTTTTGAAGCTTTCTCTTCATTGGTTTCTTCTTTCTGGATTACTGTATGAGTCTCTTGGGCTGTTTTACTGTGAAATGGTGCACCTGGCACACACTGGCGCCGTGGAACATATTCCTAAAAATGTCCTGTCCGCACTGCACGCTCGAACTCCACCCTCCACTGAGCACTGAAAGACTGAGGCCAGTCTATCCTTCACCGCAGAGCATTGTACAGTTTGTAGCAGCGAGTGCGGTGTCCCAAAAGCGGGCGCCGTGCTCAGTCTTACAGTTTAAAAAAATAAATACATAAACCGAGCGCGGTGTCCCAGAAGCGGGCGCAGCGCTCAGTCTTACAGTTTAAAAAAATAAATACATAAACCAAGCGCGGTGTCCCAGAAGCGGGCGCCGCGCTCAGTCTTAAAGTAAAAAGAAAACAAAAAAACGAGCGCAGTGTCCCATAGCACTGCAGCCGCCATTGTCCCCATCAGTGTCCATTTAAAAAAAAATAGTGCTCACCCACCAGATAAAGCCCACCGTGTAACGCCGCAAGGAAACTATCCAGTCGGGATGGGCGGGCCAAAAGGAGACAGGGCGGTAACAAAGAAGCCTCATTTTCAATCGGAGGCCAGCGTTTAGCATAAATGATGATGCCAACCAATGAAAATGATGGGCGGGGCTTCAAGTCCCCTTCAGAAATCTTATCGATTACAAGACGCCTCGCAGAGTGAGGAGCGCATGCGCGCTCCAACGCTAGGCGAGACCTAAAAACTGGTAGACCCTTTATAGCCTCAGTAGCGCCTGTTACTATTCTCATAGAAGCACACAAAAAACTCATCAAGACTTCGACAAGTTCCTTTGTTCCGGAGCTTCAGGCTGCTTGCACGACAACTACAAGAGAGGCTGCTTTTAATTTAAGCTCTAGCCATCAGTAAAGCAGGCTTGTGTGACAGAGTCTCCATGAACAACACTTCCTACTGCCCCATGTCTCCAGCTTTCAACCTCAGCCCAGGATCGTCACACTGTAGCACTGGCTCTGTGCCGGAAAGTAGTGGGCCCGCTCAGGTGGGCATACAGATCTGAGAAACAATCAGTGACGCCAGTCCAGCCCAGTGGCACGATTGGAGCAAGGCTTCCCCGCGTCATTTCCTCGCCTTCCGGATGTCAAAGCACTGGTCCCAGTGCAAAGGAAAGATGCCTTCCAAAACTCCTCAGTCACACTCCCGCTTATCTGCACAAAAAGCAGCCAGAAGCAACTAAAGCACTGAGCACAAAATGTGGATGAACTGACCGTAGGTGGGCAGACAGGAGCTTAGGCAGCATCCTGCCTCTCTCTACATTGCTCCTGGCCACCTTGTTTTTAATATAAGACAATATTATATGCTAAGCATTATGTATTTTTGAATATTACATGTTTATTTTTGGGCATTCACCATGGAAAAGGTTTTTTTCCTCCAAACAAAGCAACATTTATTGAACACAGTATGTGAAATGATGCGTTATACCGTTTGCTTGTCTATAGACAAAAAAAGAGAAAAGTAATAATGTTACTCTAATGTTAAATTTATATTTTCTCTTGAAGTTTGTATTTAAAGAAAATTGGACAATCACATTTTAAAAAAACAATGTTAAATTTAGGAACGACATCATTTGATTTATTAGTACACATTATGTCTTTCGCATTAAAGATGTTCTCTGCAGCGTGCATCTAATAACCGGCACAGGTTGGAATTAGATTGTTGAAAACAACAAGGCGGTGGTAAAGCTGTGCAAAGTGATCTGGGGCTGTCATTTAGAGGAGGAAACTCATTTCGCAGGCTCCCATGAAATATTTTCCATATTTCAGACGTCACTGTAAGATATGGGTTTCTACACCACTCTTACAGTAATATGCACGAGAAAGTTTTATATTCGATCATGCTCAAGTATAGAACTCAAAGTCTATGTCTCTGGGATGATGTCCTGATGGTCAAATGGGTCCAAAATGAGAATGTACGTTCTCCAAAGGAGGAAAACAACAGTCCATGTATCCATAGCAAGAAGAGGGGTGAGGGAAAGGCCATTATAATAATTGAAATAAATAAATGTACAATTTATCAGCGCAGGTTGACCCCCTTTTTTGTTGCCCAGCAACGTTCAGTGTCTCGCTGGACGAGAATGTCTTGTAAAGATTAGATAAGTCTCCCGCAGCCAAGCTGCAATATTATTCTCACTGGCAAGTGGTTACTAACGCTCAGTTATGTGCAGAGAGTGCATTAATATGACTGTTTAGACAGCTAAGCCTTCCTCCTCTGATGTGTAAGAAGTCAATGGAACCAGCGTGACGAATATTGTTTAGAAACTCCTGCGCATTCTTCTCGCCTACGTCATGCCTGCATGGATTTTATTAAACTTACATTGAGCCAAACTGCCTAATGTTCTTTGGAAACACTGCTGGGATAGGGAACCATTGATTTAAGTCTTTCTGTGGCGTGTCCCATTTACTCACCGCATAAACAGACTTATGTACAGTTCATGTGACTCAGGCCAGTTCAGTGGCTGCAGCCCTGGGCAGTGCAGGAGGGAAACCCCTCATGGTTATCAGGCAAGATTAAACAGACAGAAGAAACGAATGTATTTTGTGTTGGAGAAGAAACGCAAAGGACCAGCACAGCCTATCCAGTGGTAGCTGTGCAGGGGAGACAGACTGGCCATTTCTGGATTAGGATGACAGAGAGATGTAACCTCCATCAGTGGGGGATTGACATGGTTGCAAAATAGTTTAAGTCTTAGGTACAAGTAGAGTAACTTACTGCATTTTGGTTCTTGCCTCTGTCCAAAGTAGAGTAGATGAATATAGGTTTAAGACTGAAGGCTGATGGATTCTAGGGTAGCGCATTAAAATGGCCGGCAATGACGAGCAGATCAACAAAGGCTCATATAGAATCAAATTCCAAAGTATTAGCACTCTTATGGCACAAGTGATAGTTGCGCTTAGAAGCAATCTGCGTGCTAGGCTCACGGCCAAAGGTGAGATAAAGAATTGGGTAAAGGCTGTGATCATGATAATGCTACTTTTAAAATGCAGCAAATGAATAGAACAAGAAAGGCTGCATATGCATGTTATACAAGAGTCTAGCACTTCATTCATCAAACAAAGTGCTCCTTTGCATCTCTCCAATTAGACCTAAGGCTCACCCAAAGACCATCAACGTATAATAAAAGCTAAAATCCTAGCACAGGAAAGTGACTCCAATTCACCACACTATTAAAACAGATTTCTAAATTACAGACATCTCTCCTTTGGCCCAGCTAGGTTGTAGGATGCTTTGCCTATCCCTCCACTATTTCTTTAATCTATTTTGCTTGTTGATGGTGGCCACAGCTTATATCATCTTAAACAAAAGACACACATAGGCACAGATGCACTGTCCAGGTATCACCGCGGTGCTGTTTGCATAGTGTCTACCGAGCGACCTGGCCAGTTCATTGCTCCATGCTAGATGTACCAATCTACAGTGATGTAAAATGGCTGGTGGCAAGTCTTGCAGAAAGCCTGCATCATCAATAATAATAAGGCAGGGTTTTTTCTGAGAACCCTTATAAAAAGCTTTGAAATAGAGATTGAGACCGATATTGAAGGGATATGGTTACAATACAAAACTATGGTGCATTTAAAAAGCTCCATTAGGAAAACCCTGCAGCAGTCAATGGGACTGGTGTCTGTCCCCCTCAAAATCCTCAGCTGGCATTTACACAGTATTTATTTATTTACATATTTGTAAAATGCCACACTTATCCCCTGGGGGATGTCATGGCGTTAGGTAGCTACCCAACCCCATCCACTGAAAGATCACCCCTGACCTAGGACACAAAAAGGAAGCCGTAGTCTGGATAAAGCAAGGTTATTAATTTCTTTCTGTACCTAGCATGATCACCAATGAGGCGAATATCCAGAGTTAGAGAATTCCACTGGACAGCAGCCAACTAAGAAAATGATCGCCCGCCTGTTCTGCTTTTAATAATGCGTTTGATTCTGTCAAGGGTTAGAATACGGAATCTCAAGTCACGGGTGGGACTGTGAAATTCCACTCTGACCTGTAAGATCTCAGTTCCTATATTATGTAGGGCTTTGTGCGAATAAGTGTTTGAAATTATCTCTTTTTCGTATAGGAAGACAATGCAAAGAAGCCAAGCAAGCTGATGCCGAGCTAAATCTGTCCATGTTGCAGATTAGCTTGGCAGCAGCATTTTGGACTGCCTGTAATCTCGAGAACAGGTAGTCCGCTATGCCTACAAAGAGTCTACTTGTTATCAGAGCCTGGACTATGGTTTTATGCCACACTATCGGAATCCAAGTGAATAGTCTTCTCAGAAGCTTGAGAATGCCAAGTAATTTACTGCATTTGAGCCTGACATGTTCTTGCATGGAGAGACGATCATTGATAATGATCCTCAAATTATTAGCCAATTTCTTGGGAGTGGGCATATCCCCCAAAAAGGCTGGCCACCAAGAGGCATCCCAAATCGAGTGCGCCCCACCAAATAGCAGGATCACAGTTTTAGCTGCATTTAGTCGACTATTCGCCCGCTTCAGGAACCAGAGAAGGTGGACAATATTGCGGCAGGGCCTGCCCTACACACATCCTCCACTCACACCTCAAGGGTCCCAGGTCTGGAGGAGACCTCGGCCATTTGATTCCACAGTGCAGGTACCTCGGACTGGAGATCAGAGATGGAGACCTCCGCGACTTTTTCAGAGAGCTTCCGGAGGTCCGCCCAGAGGAGGTTGACCTTAATCACCACCGTTTCAATCTTCCCCGCCCTGGAGTCATGAATCGCCGCAAGCAGCTCTGACCTGGAGGGCTCCTCAGAGGACAAACAAGGCACTGAATCCTACAAGAGACCAGCCTGTCGCATCTGCCGCAGTGAAGAGGGGACCGAAGTGGTATACTGCTCCATTGTGTTCCCCTACAAGGGGGCCGGCTGCTTATTCCTCCCCATGGGATGCAGCAGGGGGGGGGCCCTTATTCTCACCACTTCAGGTCAAAAGGGCATCAGAGACACCACCCCGAGGATGCAACAGCCCCAGACAGTGTTGCACTGCCTGGTCGACACTCACTCCCCAGCTGCAGAGGACACAGTAGGTAGGAGGTCAAAGAACTCAAGCACCTGAAGGCAGCTCTCACAGTCACACACTGAAACTCAGCCAGGGCCCCCAATGCTCACACACTGAAACTCAGCCAGGGCCCCCCAATGCTCACTGTCCCAGGGATGTGCACATGAAGAGGGACCACGACTTGAACACCCAGGTCCCAGTCCAGGAGCAAGCCCCCCCCCCCATGAATAGGCTCCAGTGGGGGGCCCAGGTCTAGCCCTGCAACCAGTGTCAAAGGACAGGAGGAATATCGGCACTCAGTTGATACGCCTCCCCCAGGGCCACAAAGCAGTCACGGCCGGCATGACTCTGGGGGGAGGGGGGTAGATAGGGTGGGGGAGACAGGCGGGGGGAGCTGGGGGTGGCCAGAAGATCACGGGGGGGTAATTTTAAATACATTTTAAAAAATATATATAACTTACCTTAGCAGCCCGCTCCGGTCTGGTCCCGCGTTGTCCTGCGTCCTCTCCACACAGGAAGCAGCCAAGCAGGCAGCCTCCCTCCCCTAAGCCAATCACAATGCTGCAATGGCAGCTTTGTGATTGGCTGGGACGCGAACCGCAGAGGCGTCTATGGGGAGGCCGTTTTCTCCATGCAGGCTGCATGCAGCCTACATGGAGAAAACGGAGAGTGTGCATGACTGGTTTGGTCGGCCCTGGGGCCGACCAAACAGTCAGCGCCCACAACAGTGGGCAAGCCACTCCTCCCCTGCCTGGAGCAGGACCGCACCAACTAAACCCTTCTGCTTTCTCACAGTGCGAGAAGCAGAAACATAAAATGGTATTCATAATACCATTTTATGTTTCTGCTTCTCGCACTGTGAGAAAGCAGTGGGGCGACGCTCCTCCGCCCACATGGAGGAGCCGCCACTGCCACAAAGGTCAGCACAGCTCCGAAGGCAGGATCCCTCCTGGTTGGACTCACCACACTCCAACTACTTCCACACTGGTCCTGTAAGTGGATAAGCCATCCATCACGATCAAACCTCCTCACTGCGTGAAATGCCCATCAATACATAGCCAGGTGTGGCCTCAGGAAGATGAGGGGACAGTCCAGGGCTAGCTGTTGCCCTCTGGCTCACACTCCCTCTGCGATCTCCTGAGCCTGATGCTGCCTCAGGGCCTCCTCATGGCCAGCCGCTGGTTCAGAGCACGGCCGGCGTGCAAGGGACTGGAGCTGCTCCGATGCCTGCTTGCGTGGGGAGGCTCCCCCCACGAGGTCTCAATTCAGGGCATGGGGCTCCCCTGCACACCCGACCCAGATGCCTCTCACTGCTGGCAGCCTGCTTTGAATCAGTCGTGTCGGGCAGGTGAAGAGACCAGCACTGCCCCGCGGCCCGGGCACTCGAGGCTGCGGCTCTAATGCTGCTACAGGCGGCAGCCCATCAGGTGGTGGAAATAAGCCCCCACTGCTCCGATCTCGCTGCCGCCGGCTCACCCAAGGCACCAGGTGAGCACGGAGGGACAGCCGACAAGGAGCAGGGGCAAAGGTGAGTGGTACAGCAGGATGCTGCAGGATGTCGCCAGGGCCGTGAGGAGCCTCTCAGAAGCACGTCCTGCCGGCCATCTTGCATGGCCACTCCCTCAAAAACTCACAGTCTTTAGACATAACCCTTGCGTTCTAGTGAACAGATGCGGGTGTCCTTGAATATAATGGTTGTATCACCCCCAGGGTAGTCATCTCTGTCACAGTTTCATATTTTATAACCTACTGGTGTGGCTGCTGCATTTTTAGGCAGAGGAGATGTCTTAAGCCTTGTTTCGATAATGAGCACAAGATCTGGCTTAACCACCAAAATCATATCCCAGATCTCGAAGCAATGTTTCGGCAAAGACCTAGCATTAAAATACAGACATCTTAATATTATTTCTGTCCCAGACTTTGGTATAACCATACGACACTCGCTGACTGCCCCCCTTCCCATGTGCAATGCAAGCAAGAGAAAGGCCCTTCAGTCAAGGAGATATTATTGATGGATGCTTTACCCAATCCAAAAGTATATTGCAAGAGTAAGTAATTACCTGATTTCCTTCCTGTGTTGGAACCGGCAGGGTCCCTGGCCACTGGACCCGTTCGGGTGCGGACGGGCAAAGATGGGCTTGCCCTTGTTGGCAGCTTTCACTCTGTGAATGCTTGTCTGACACGGACGGTGGGTAGCCTTTCTATATTTTATGCCTGCTGGAGCCGTTGCACTCATTAATACATTTCCTTAAAACCATTTGGAATATGGGCACTGTCCCTTCTCCACACTCTTTTTCTTGGAATTTGCAAGCAATTACTATGCCACATTGTTAATCACAAAAGATATTTCAAAGTTCGAGAAAAGTATTGCTTTAATGTTGAAGACGTTTACGTATGTGCTAATGGATGTCGCTACAATACAAACTCAGTGTGGGGCTGGTTGGACAACCCGATCTTGGATAGCTCTGAATTTCCCACAATCAAGTGGGTAGTGCAGAGATTCATGCAGGTCTCTGTGAATCAGTTGGACACTTGTGGTGCAATGTAAAAGAGCTATGCTACTGCGGCCTTTCAGCAGAAAGACAAATCATTTTAAGGGGTTCACAATAGCCTTTACATTGCACATGCCAAAAATGTCAAGAGAAGTGTGAAAGCATTTTATACAAAATCATTTCATAAATTGGAAAAAGTACCAGGCTGTGAAAACACCTTATCATTAAGAGGGTTAGCAGACATATTGCATGAATAATGCTCTCAGGAATGCTAAATCACACAATATAAAACATAAGGAGAAACTGAGGACTTGATTGGCTTATATATGCAAAAGATTGCAATAGAACTGATAGAGCGCTTACAGCACTCTAAATTGTAGGGGTGCACTATACTCCTGATATAAACGCACTCATATGTATTTTTGTTGTGTGCAGTGTTTTATGATTATTAAGATGCATTTATTCACGTCATATTAGTATTAAAATGAAGTGAGCATGTTTAAGTAGGATTTGCGTGTATTAGAAAACATAATTCCTGTATGTGTAATGTGCATGACAAAATAATACTCATATAATGTAACCATGTTTAGTTTAAGTTACCCGATTTGTAGGCCCAAATTGTAGGTTGTTTTGAGTTTTGTTTCTCCTTGGTTGCTCAAGAATTAATTAAATAAATTCTGTTGTGCTCGAAGACAGTGTGTTCTCATCCTACTGCAGGTGCAGGAATTCAACCTCGTTATTCTTAGATTTAAGGAGATACCCGGAATGTCTTTGAAGAAGACTGCAAGGCGAGAGGGGAGGACCTGCTTTTCGTGCCTGGCCTATCTGGGAACCAAGGCCACTGGAAGAAGAGTTGACTTAATTAAAGCTTCTGTGGAAACTTACTGAACATGACGTATTGTGGGTTGAACATTGTCTTTTTGTATGATGCACAGGGACAGATTCGAGAGACTTCTGCCAGTTTTCGGAGGAGAAGGAGCATCTTAGAGCGAGCTCCATAGCTTTAAGCTATCAGACCCATTTGACGTGAGTACTTCTTAGGAAGTCAACACGTGCCGACACCTTTGGGATATGATACTAGGGAGATAGGTAGGATCCTCATTGAGAGAAGAGTAGGGAAAGATTTTGCTCCTTCTTAAATGAAAAGAGAATTGGACTCCGCTTCTATTCTTTGCTGTATTTTGATTTTGGAGTTCATCATATTATGCCTTCTGTGCCGAATGACTTATATTCGTAAAATCGGCTCTGTATTGATCTTTCTGTACCTATATAATCTGATATTGAGGTGTGTTTATATTCAATTATTTTTGGCCTTAAAATAAATCCACCAAACTGAACTTCGGAGTCTGTGGTCTATTACAGCATGACTAAATCGAAAGTATAATCTTGAATTGTTTTCCTCCCTTCTACCACTTTTAGCAGGCAAATAAAAGACCATCTGCATTAAATCTAGTAGGGAAAAGTAGGAGTAAAGGTTGGCGTAATCAAATGGTAGCAGAGGATGGTTTGCCTCTAAGAGTGAGGGGAGAAAGAGAGTAGGAGTAGGGTCGGAAGAACATTAAGGCCCTGGACACGGAGTAGACGACGGCGGACATTGATGGAAGTCGGCGGATGTTGACGGTGCGGCGGAAACAGTGGTGGCGTGAGTATGGAATTGTGTGGTGTGTTAGATTGCGGTGATGAAATATTTGTGTGATGTCTTGCAAAGTTGGGATGCATGTTGAGTGATTGTGGGTTTATTGGTTTACTGGTCCGGACACGTGCGGGTCAGGAAGTTTGGTTAGCGGACTCAAGAGAAGTCCAAGATCCCGGGATAGTTTTGTATTTGTAATTGTCTGATCAGAATTGTGGGTGTCGTGAAGCGCTATCGACGATCCACTTGTGATAGGGAACTTTGTGTGAATGGAGGGATACGTTGCGGTAGAAAGCCTCAGGTACCGGGGGCGGACTATGGCGATTGAGTGACCGACGCAGGTCGGGGGTCACAGCGGCTGAATGTTCTTTTAAGAGTGTTCTATCGATCTTTTAGCGGACAGACAATTATTTGTTTTATGTAACTGGAAGTTATTGTGATTGTGTTAGGAGCAGTTACTTGGTTTAATAGCTTTGGATATACAGGTACGAATGTGTGAGTGAGTGAAATTGTAAAGGCGGGTGAGCCGCTGCAAGGAGCGAGTAGTGACGTCAGTGTGCGCTGCACTGGGATTGGTCAGTTGGTGTAACGCCGCGCTGGGATTGGTGGAAGTTCGCTCGAAGCGGAGTATTGAATTTGGAGGGCAAACAATCGATTTTCATGATGAGATGTTTTAAGGTGCTGCGGGATTTGTGTAGAGGCGACACAGGAGTGGTGACACGGGTAGGAGAAGAAGCTCCGCCTGAGGATACACCGGCGCATTATATGGCAACAAATGTAGGACTCCATACTATAGTCTGGCTTCAAACTTGGCATAAAATTACAGAAAAAGAAGCAGAATTGGCTTTTCCTCGTTATGGGTCATTTCTAATGGAGGTGCTGTATCAGCTAAGAGGAGTGATGTCTGCTCTGAAACCTCCGCCTAGACCAACTCAATTTGAGGCATTGGATGCTTGGATGAGAGCAGCATTGGCAAAGAGAAGGGAAGCTTCTCAGGGTAGAATGAAAAAAGCAATGAAGGCATATCAGGATGCCAGGTGGGATGCACAGCTGAAAATATGGAGAGTAGACACCATAGAGGGAGAATGATTGTATCCCTTTTGGCGACTAGAAGGTGGGTCTGGAGGAAAGAGTAAGACGGAAGAGGACAGTGACACAGATGACAGTTTTCTTGATAGATTGCTAGCAGAACGTCCTCCACCTTATGACTCTAGGCCAGAGCCGGAGCAGACGCAGCAAACTGAGGACATTGTAAGAGTGGGACGAAGAGGTGCAGAGGAGCAGACTACAGAAGTAAGAGGGAGGATTTCAGTGGGAGCGAAAATTCCAGGAGGGTCTGGAGGGATAGGGTACGCAACTTCGGAGTCAGGAGAGACTGCCTGTAACATGCGGCTACCAGAAGTTCTTTCGGTACCAGTTACTATTGGACCGGTGGTTTCAATATATAACCCTAGAGAGAGAACAAAGGACAGTCCACAACAAACAGAACAAGGTGAAGAGACTATCTCTGGAGGGAGTCTTACAATGAGTGGGACAGGTATGGCTCAGGTACCAGTGGAATCCAGTACTCCACTGCCTGCTACAGCGGATCCATCAAGAATGGACAGTGGGTCAGAACGAAGGCGAACAGGAGCTTTGGCAAATTCTAGGTCAGACATCAGAATGTGGGTTCCACCGGTGAGGGAGTCACATATATTGAGTGCTGAATTGGGGTTGAGACAAGAAGCACCTAGGGTACAGTTAGGGCCACAGTATGTGTGTGAGGGTAACCATTGGAGAAGTCGAAGTTGTGAAAGAGAAAGTCGCGCAGTTGTGAGAATTGAGGAGAGTGGGGACCTAAGGAGAACACAAAGTTGTGAGAGGGAGGAATTGGGAAGTGAAAGAGGTCAGAAGGTTTTACAGGTTGCAATGAAGGCACCATTGTTAGATGTGGTAAGATTAAAAGCAGAACTAGATGAAGTGATAGAAGGGAATCTGCCATGGGAAAGAATTGACACATATGATTCAAGCGAATTGCTATTTGTAGCTAAAGACATTACCAGAAAGGCAAAGCGAGCTCATGATGCATTGTCACAGCTGGCACGAAGGTATGAGGTAGATCTAACAAAGACTAAAATGATGCAGGGAACTTGCAGATTGCATTATACGGATAAGGAATTGGAAGAGAAGCGAACAACAGGATTAAAGGCACAAATTAGAGAATTGGTGATAGGGGTGCGAGCGTAGAGAGCATTAGACAGATGGGAAGAGAGGTGGGCCAAAAAAGAAAAGTGCCAAGAAAGGGATAGGAGACACTCCGCCTCCGGGTGGAGGGACGGGACCAGCAGGACATTACCCTCTGAGAGAAGTGCAAAATGGGGGGTACGTTCATGTGCCATGGAGCAGGGGTGATTTGGCAGCATTCACTAATGATTTTCCTCGGCTGAGGGGAAAACCTGCTGACTGGTATAAGCAAATAGACCGGTTTGTCAAGATTTCGAAGGTGCTTTGGATTGATTTGAATACCTTGTTTGATATAGTGGTCCCAGGGGATTTATGGACGGCATGTAAAGTTGCCATTGATTGGCCCGCTGTAGAACCAGCCAGAGACCCGGTGAATCATGGTCCTTCTCCCGAAGTAATGAAGAAATATGAGCAAGTGATTACATGGTTACAATCCAAGGTAGCTCCGCAAACGGTCGATTGGCTTAAAATCGATCGTACTACTCAAGATTCTAAGGAGTCGGTACATGACTTTTATGAGAGACTTTTAGTGGCTTTTAAACAGCATAGTGGATTGGATACAATTGAGCAGAAAGATATGGGACAGTTTGTCTCAAAGTTTGTGCTAGGACTAAGATCTGATATTAGCTTGATGATACAGACACATTTGATATGTTGGCAGAATAAAACGGTGGACGAAATCCTGCGTTATGCAAAATACTGTAGTGATCAGGTGGAATCGGCACAAAAGAAATTGAAAGACAAGTTGATGTTGGTGCAGTTGAGGAATGCCGAAAGGCCTGATCAGATGCAAGGGGTTGGAGGAGCGATGGGTCGAGGTAGAGGAAGTGGTAGAGGAATGGGTCAACAGATGGTAACCCAACCTGGACAGGGAAGAGGCAGGGGAATGGATGCAGGTACAGGAGGTGATTGGGTGGCGAACCAAAAGAAGGTCACTGCTTGTCATTATTGTCACAAAATCGGGCATTGGAAGCGCGAGTGTCGATTGAATCCAGCAAATCAATTGCAGAATGAGGGAGAAGGACAGATGTCAGAGACTTTGAATACTGTAACTAGATCTAGGTCCATGTATGGGGCAGGATATGAGCCGCAAATGAAGATTCCTCAGCCTCCAAGAATACCTACTCATAATCAGGTGTATCATCAGATGCCCTATTTTGAAATACGAGACAGATTTGACCAACCACAAGATCTTCATGAGCGTCAGAGGGGGGTGCAGGAAGAATGCCCTTTGGATGCGATCCTGGAAGTGGATCAGAGTGGACCGTTTGTAGATGCAGAGGTGAACGGGTATCCTGTTGCCTTCTTGTTAGATACTGGAGCTACGCGCTCCACAGTAAGAACAGAAGTGGTTCCAAATTTGTCCCTTTCGGGACAATCGATTCAAGTGGTGGGAGTTACCAATCAGAAAATGACTAACCCATTGACAAATGAGTTGCCTGTGAGTATAGGACCGTTCCGAGACAAACATCAATTTGTAGTTTGCAATTCAAGCCCAGTCTGTCTATTGGGACGAGACCTTTTGTGTAAACTAAATTGTACCATATCTTGCACTCCGAGGGGTGTGGAGTTGCAAACCTGTGATGATGATGCTGATTTTAAAATGGCTAATATGAGCTTGTGTACGGAAATGTTCGTGGTTCTTACGATAGAGGAGTTGCCACATGATTTGAGAGATTCGGTTTCTCCAAAAGTGTGGGATTTCACGGGTGAGGAGATAGGATTTATTCGAGGGGTTGAACCTGTTATGATCCAGGTCAAACCAAATGCAGAATTTCCACGAACTCTGCAGTATAAATTAACTCCAGAAACTGTGGCTGGAATAAGACCTTAATTGAGTCTATGATTGCACAAGGCATTCTCAAAGAAATACGAGGAAGTCCCTGCAACTCACCTATTATGGGACTGCAGAAGCCTAGCGGCAAGTACAGAATAGTACAGGATTTGCGCAGAGTTAATGAAATCGTGATTCCATGTTGTCCTGTGTTACCGAATCCAGCTGTTATTCTGTTCCAAATACCATGTGAAGCAGAATGGTTTACAGTCATAGATTTATGTCAGGCATTTTTCTCCATACCATTGCATGAAGACAGCCAATTTTTATTTGCATTTAGGATGGACGATCGAGTGTTAACATGGTGTAGAATCCCTCAAGGGTATACAGAAAGCCCCTCTATTTTTAGTCAGAGTCTGAAGAAGAATCTTGAAGGGCTGATGATGCCCCAGATCTCAGTACTAGTTCAATATATTGATGACCTTTTGGTCGCTTCAGAGACTAAGGATGCTTGCAGAATTGATACTGTGGCTTTGCTGAATCATTTGGCAGAGAATGGACACAAAGTGTCAGTATTGTCTGAATGAAGTTCAGTATCTAGGTCACTGGATCGAGAAGGGGAAACGAAGGGTGTCACCAGATCGCATAGAGACGATTCTGCAAATGGGAACTCCGAAAACACAAAAAGAAGTCCGCATGTTTTTGGGAATGGTCGGCTATTGTCGACAGGTGATCCCAAATTTTTCCTTGCAAGCAAAGCCACTGTTGAGATTGACTCGAAAGGACATTAGCGATCCGGTACCATGGGATGATGACTGCCTGAGAGCCTTCCTCAAGCTGAAAGAGAGCCTATGTCGCGCTCCAGCTTTGGGAATGCCGGATTATAATAAAGCGTTTTCGCTCTTCTGCTGTGAAAGGGAAGGATGTGCGTTAGCGGTCCTTGTACAGACACATGGAGATGCTCGCAGACCAGTGGCTTACATTTCAGCTACATTAGATCCAGTAGCTTCTGCGTTGCCCGGATGTCTCAAATCCATTGCTGCAACAGGTGTCAGCATTGAGAGATGTGAAGGCATAGTGATGGGTCATCCGCTTACTGTTTATGTGCCTCATTCAGTAGAGATGTTAATGACAAGAACTAAGACACAGTATTTAACGAATAACAGACTTACAAAGAATGAGCAGGTTATATTGGCTTCTGAAAATGTCACTCTGAGATGTTGTACCACCTTGAATCCTGCTACATTGTTACCTCTTCTGCAAGAGGAGGAAGAGGATTGTGAAGAGCATGACTGCCTGGAAGTTACTGAGCTATCTACCAAACCCAGACCTGACATTGTTGATGAACCTCTGTCTGAAACTGATTTGATTCTGTTTGTTGATGGTTCATGCTTAAGAGACAATGAAGGGTGTTTGAGAGCAGCGTTTGCTGTGTGCACCATCTTGGGGGTGGTGGAAGCTGCCTGTCTGAAAGGAGTATACTCTGCTCAGGTAGCCGAAATTATTGCTTTGACACGTGCCTGTATCATTTCGAATGGAGTCCGAGTGACTATATATATACGGACAGCCAATATGGGTTTGGAGTGGTTCATGACTTTGGCCAGTTATGGTCACAGAGGGGATTTTTAACGTCCTCAGGATCCCCAATCCGTAATGGAGACTTTGTGCGCCAATTGTTGGAAGCTTTGCAGGAACCCAAAGAGATAGCTGTAGTAAAATGTGCAGTCCATGGAAGGGGAGAGGACTTTGTTACAAAAGGAAATAACTATGTCGATGAAGTAGCGCGTTTTTGTGCTATACATGCTTGTGTTTTCAATGGAACATATGTAGGAGAGAGCACAGAAGAGACTGAGCTCAGCATGATGTTAGCTATAGCCGATACCTGGGATGAGGTAAAGCGACTGCAGGATGAAGTCCCAGAGGAGGAAGTTGCATCATGGATTAGAGCAGGCTGCGAAAAAAAGAGAGGATGGCATTTGGGAGTCGACAGATGAGAGAACAGTATTACCTAATTGTTTATTGAGCCCGATGACAAGGCAGATTCATGGAGTAGTTCATCTTTGGAGAGATGCCATGGTGCAAGTGTTCAGGCAAACTTGGTTTAACCCACGATTTCGTGTGTATGCTGAAGCAGTGTGTCACAGGTGTGTTACATGTCAACAAATGAATGTTGGAAAGAGAACTGTGGTTGCAATGAGTCATATTGGAAGATCAGGAGGGCCTTTTAATAGGATACAGTTGGACTGTATCGAGATGCCTAGGTGCAATAGGCTGAGATATGTTTTTGGTGGTAGTGTGTATCTTTTCACGTTGGGTTGAAGCCTATGCAACTAGACGATGTGACAGTCTCACAGTGGCAAAACTGTTGTTAAGGGAACTGATACCACGGTTTGGATTTCCGACCTCAGTGGAGACAGATAGAGGAACACACTTCCATAGTGAAATCATAAAATTGTTATGTACAGCTCTTAACATTGATCAGAGATTGCACTGTAGTTACAGGCCTGAGGCATCTGGCCTTGTGGAGCAGATAAACGGCACAATCAAAATGAGGGTGTCGAAGGTTTGTTCGTCAACTTCATTGAAGTGGCCAGATGAGCTACCATTGGTATTGATGAGTCTGCGTAGTACTCCTGATAGGAGGACAGTACTCTCTCCCCATGAAATATTGATGGGAAGAGCTATGCGATTGCCTATGGTGCCAGCTACCGCACTGATAAACATCACAGATGATTTGGTTTTGGATTATTGTAGGGGACTGGCAGACGTGGTTAATTCTGTGTCCCATCAGGTCGAGGCTGCGACTGCATCTACCTCGAGAGACCCGCTGCATGATCTTAACCCTGGTGACTGGGTGCTTGTTCGAAAGCACGTGAGGAAGAGCTGCCTTGATGCTCGCTGGCGAGGACCATACCAGGTGATCTTGGTTACAAGTACAGCTGTGAAGTGTGGAGGATTACCAAACTGGATCCACGCTTTGCACACTCGCCGCGTTCCAGAACCTGAGGAGGCAACGATTCCTCTTGTTCCGAGGAGTACAACTGAAACTGACACAGAGAACGAAGGAACAAGTCAAGTCGTAAGAATTCCTGAAGGGGATGAACAATCAACTGAGCAAGAAAACCAAGATCAAGCTGCTCCAGAGTTGAGTTCAGATCATGAGATAGATGAGATTGCAGAAGTGAACTCTGAACCAGATCAAAGTGAACGGCCTGATGCAGAAGGATCAAATCAAGAGAAAGAGAGGAGACCAGGTGCAGAAGCAGAAAAGTGCCCAACAAGAAAAGAAAGGCTGAACATAAGGCTTGCATCTGAGAAAAATCTTGCTCCGATTCCTGAAACGTCTGAATCAGATCAAAATGAAACTGAAGAGAGACCGGATGGTCTAAGACGATCCAGAAGAGAGAGGGTACCATCTCAAAAGTACGCCTCTCCTGAGTGGACGTACCTGGCTGCAAATGCAGAGACCGAGGAATTCCGGAAGGTTGGGGACTGGTACAGTGAGTTACGGAGGGGACACCCTGTCGATTGATATTCAGCTGTTGGTCCCTGGAGTTGAAGCCTTCGGAATCCTAACTTTGACAGTCCCCGATCCACCAAGGCTAAGTGGTTTGCGCTTTTTGATTCTTAACCAGGTTGCTTTCCCCACATTTGGTCGACAGCCCACTGCACAGGAACTGGGAGAGATTCGTGCAGAGATTCTGCAGCTTGTTCTTACCATACTTGGATCTAATATCATTAATGATGAAGCTTGAACTTTGAAAGAAGAACTCATTAGGCTTTAGAAGGAAGATAACCTAGGCCCGAGTGGAAGAAGATTTAAATTAGGGACTTTCAATAGAAGAACTGAGGGCTAGGGCTGACTACGTCTCTACAATAGGCCATAGATACTGGACTGAATATTGCAATAATCGAATGGGAAAAGGAAAATAAAAAGATATCGTAAATAACAAAATAAGGCGAGAAGAAAAGAGACTTTGATTTGTTCGCGCCTCAAAACCAAAGGTGGTTCAAAATGGAATCTGGAAATCCAAGACGCAAGCAGAAGTGCATAATTGGTACCCTTATTTTTGTGGTGCTTATTGTCATAACTGTGGTGATTGTTACATCTTTGGTTGAGTCACACAATGCCGAAAGGAATGGGGAACAGACGACACTTACCCCACCTACTTCAGAGTTCGAAGAGGGTGCATCCGCAAAAGATAGAGAGATGATTAGGGAAACTAGTTGAATGTTACATGTAGATTTGTCAAAAGGTGATTTCACGCTGAATGCATATGCTCGTTTGTTGTATGAGTATGTTGATACAATGGAAGCGAAAGATTGCTATGTATGTATGCAACTGCCAGCATCCGTAGAAGAAGGCATTCGATACCATCACTTACCTTTGACCTATGGCATTACATGCAGCATGTTATTGAGTATGTTTTATAGCAAGGCACATTTTGAGTACTACTTCTCCAATTATGATGTGGTACTCTCAGAAGTCCCCGTTCTTAAATACATGAATAAATATGATTACTATAAGCAGGTAGAGAGGATGTCTCGTCAACACACCGACCCACAGAGCAGGACACACCCTCGACCACATCTTCGCGGCAGGAAACAGCATCCAATTCAGCCACACAACGCAGCCGCCATGGACCGACCACCACTGCGTACACTTCGCCATCAACAAACCCAAGGCACCCAAACCAGCCCCACGCCCACCTCGAAGGAACTGGAGCAAGGTTACTGACGAGCAACTTAACTCCACCCTCACCCGAGACAACCACACCTAGGCACCCGACGCAAATGATGCAAACAACGCAGCCAGAGAACTCCACACCTGGATCTTCAACTGCGCAGACGAGCTCGCCCGCTAAGCAACCCCAACAGACAATGCCCCAGGAAAGCCGCCTGGTTTACCACCGCTCTCCAAGAAGCCAGACACACCTGCAGACGCCTGGAGAAGAACTGGAGAAACACCAAGACAACCGAAAACCACACCACCTACAAGGACGCCTTGACAGACTACCATAACCAGATCAGAGCAACCAAGAGGAACTTCATCCACAACAAAATCCTGGCCAACTCCACCAACTCCAAGGAACTTTTCTGTGTCATTCAGGAATTCACCAACCCACGCAGCGAAGCCACAGACATCACACCATCCCAAGACCTCTGCGACAAGCTTGGAACCTATTTCCACCTCAAGATCAAAAACCTCTATGACAACTTCATCGACCATCCACCAGGTGCCACAGACGGCCCCCGCCCCCAGAAACACCAGCCAGCCCACCATCTCCAACTGGACCCCGATCACGGCCGAAGACACCGCCTCGACCATGAAAAGCATCCACTCGGGGGCCCCCACCGACCCCTGCCCCCTCACATCTACCACAGAGCTGCGGCCGCCATCGCACCCGAACTACAACGCACCATCAACACCACCTTCAAAACAGGCACCTTCCCAGATGACTGGAAGCGCGCAGAAGTCAGATCCCTGCTCAAGAAGCCCACAGCTGACCCCACCGACCTCAAGAACTATCGGCCCATCTCGCTCCTCCCCTTCGCAGCCAAAGTTGTAGAGAAAACAGTCAACAGGAAACTGACACGATTCTTTGAAGAGAACGCCGTCCTCGACCTGTCCCAATCCGGATTCCGAAGCAACCACAGCACAGACACCACCCTACTCGCCGCCACAGACGACATCCGCACCCTCCTGGACCAAGGCCACTCCACAGCCCTCATCCTACTCGACATATCAGTGGCCTTCGACACCGTCTCCCACCGCACAATAGTCGCCAGACTACACGACGCAGGCATACAAGGAACAGCCCTGGACTGGATCCAATCATTCCTCACCGGAAGAAGCCAAAGGATCAGACTCCCACCCTTCCTCTCCGACCCCACAAAAATCACCTGCGGAGTCCCACAGGGTTGATCACTGAGCCCCACCCTCTTCAACATCTACATGGCCCCCCTCGCAGCCATCGTCCGACAACACGGCCTCAACATCATATCCTACGCCGACGACACCCAGCTCATCCTCTCCCTCACAAAAGACCCCACCACTGCCAAACTCAACTTCCAGAAAGGAATGCAAGACATCGCAGTCTGGATGACCAACAGCTGCCTGAAGCTCAATGCCGAGAAGACAGAAGTCCTTGTCCTCGGTACCACCCCTTCTGCATGGGACAGTACCTGGTGGCCGACCGCCCTTGGAAGCCCACCTACCCCCTCAGACCACGCCAAGAACCTCGGCATCGTACTCGACTCATCACTCACCATGAACCGACAGGTCAACGCAGTCACCTCCAGCTGCTTCAACACCCTCCGCATCCTCCGCAAGACCTTCAAGTTGATCCCCCCTGAGTCAAGGAAGACAGTCACCCACGCACTCATCACCAGCAGACTGGACTATGGATACGCACTCTATGCCAGCATCAACAAGTCCCTACTCCGCAAACTCCAAACAATACAGAACACCGCCGCCAGACTCGTCCTCGGCATCCCCCGACACAAACACATCAGCCAACACCTACGAAGTCTCCACTGGCTCCCCGTGGAGAAAAGAGTCACTTTCAAAATCCTCACTCACGCCTACAAATGCCTACACAACAACGGACCCAAATACCTCAACGACAGAATCAACTTCCACGTACCCAAAAGAAACCTCCGATCTTCCAACCTCGCACTGGCCGAAACCCCGCGCATCGACAGAGCCAGAGCAGGCGAAAGATCCTTCTCTCACATTGCAGCCAAGACCTGGAACGAGCTACCGGCAGGCATCAGACGCGCCCCCTCCCTGAACACCTTCAGGAAGACCCTCAAGACCTGGCTCTTCGGCTAAACAGATCTGCGGACCCCCCCCCTCAGCGCCTTGAGACCCTCACGGGTGAGTAGCGCACTTACAATTCCCTGATTGATTGATTGAGGTCTACGTATTTTGTGCCTACTATTACCTTAGATACATCTTATGCCCATAGACACAATTTGACCTGCATGTTAACTGACATTGAAAAGAAGTTTGTGGACCAGATAGAAGATCCACATAGGCAGACCTTATTTAGACCAGATCCGAAGCACAAAGTGATCCCATGGACACAGGAGGAATTAGATCATAAGGCAAAGGGAAGTTCTGGTCCAATAGCTTTAGACTTCCAGAAAAAAGGGAGACTGTGCATTAGACACCCGTCCACATATTATGACAAAATATTTGTGGGTGAGAGTGATTGTGAACACATTTTCTTGACTGAGGAATCCATTAGAAAGGCGCTGTTGGATAAATTGACCATAGTGCCAAACGTGTACTTTGTGTGCGGTAAAAATGCTTATGTGAAATTGCCCAAAAATTGGTATGGGACATGTTATTTGGCTGTGGTATTTCCCAAGATCTTCCATGTGGATGATTTATGGCCTTTGGAAGGGAAGAGATCTCATAGAGGAAAACGTGGTGTAAGTGCGGGAGAAATTATTGGGGATGTGTTTGGAGATATGATACCTAGTTTAGGTGTGATTTTGAATGATGTGAAGATTAGAAAGCTGGCAACTCTGGTAGATAAGCTCTCTGTGAATACGGCCCAAATCCTATTACTTGTTGATGGGGAGATGGCTTCAATAAGGGCTATGGTTCTTCAAAATCGTCTTGCTTTAGATGTGCTATTACCAAAAGCTGGAGGAGTCTGTAATTTATTGAAAGTTCAACAGTGCTGTACTTGTATTCCTGACAATAGTCGGGATATAGGGAAGTACATTAGCAATATTTCAGAGATACATCAAGATTTACGTGATCTAGCTGCTGATGGACTCTGGGAACAAATTGGCAAGGGATTTGGCAAGATAGGAAGCTGGTTTGGAAGTTTGGGACAAGGAATAATGGGATACATCTTGAAACCTATTATAATAGCTGTCATTTGTATAATTGTACTGTTGGGAGTCATTAAGGCCTACAAATGGCAAAGGGCACGACATGCTGAGAATTCTTTGAAAAAGCGAGAGCAGCAATTAGAACGACTGTAGGACAGTCATTATCTGCACCTTAAAGGGTTGGAAAGATTTAGACAGGGACGGCAAGCTACAACCTCTGTTTAGGTCGGTCTCTTCTACAAGGAGAAACTTATGAGAGGGTAATATACTCCTGATATAAACGCACTCATGTGTTTTTTTCCTGTGCAGTGTTTTATGATTATTAAGATGCATTTATTCACGTCATATTAGTATTAAAATGAAGTGAGCATGTTTAAGTAGGATTTGCGTGTATTAGAAAACATAATTCCTGTATGTGTAATGTGCAGGACGAAATTATACTCATATAATGTAACCATGTTTAGTTTAAGTTACCCGATTTGTAGGCCCAAATTGTAGGTTGTTTTGAGTTTTGTTTCTCCTTGGTTGCTCAAGAATTAATTAAATAAATTCTGTTGTGCTCGAAGACAGTGTGTTCTCATCCTACTGCAGGTGCAGGAATTCGACCTCGTTATTCTTAGATTTAAGGAGATACCCGGAATGTCTTTGAAGAAGACTGCAAGGCGAGAGGGGAGGACCTGCTTTTCGTGCCTGGCCTATCTGGGAACCAAGGCCACTGGAAGAAGAGTTGACTTAATTAAAGCTTCTGTGGAAACTTACTGAACATGACGTATTGTGGGTTGAACATTGTCTTTTTGTATGAGGCGCAGGGACAGATTCGAGAGACTTCTGCCAGTTTCCGGAGGAGAAGGAGCATCTTAGAGCGAGCTCCATAGCTTTAAGCTATCAGACCCATTTGACGTGAGTACTTCTTAGGAAGTCAACACGTGCTGACACCTTTGGGATATCATACCAGGGAGATAGGTAGGATCCTCATTGAGAGCAGAGTAGGGAAAGATTGTGCTCCTTCTTAAATGAAAAGAGAATTGGACTCCGCTTCTATTCTTTGCTGTATTTTGATTTTGGAGTTCATCATATTATGCCTTCTGTGCCGAATGACTTATATTCGTAAAATCGGCTCTGTATTGATCTTTCTGTACCTATATACTCTGATATTGAGGTGTGTTTATATTCAATTATTTTTGGCCTTATAATAAATCCACCAAACTGAACTTCGGAGTCTGTGATCTATTACAGCATGACTAAATCGAAAGTATAATCTTGAATTGTTTTCCTCCCTTCTACCACTTTTAGCAGGCAAATAAAAGACCATCTGCATTAAATCTAGTAGGGAAAAGTAGGAGTAAAGGTTGGCGTAATCAGAACACATTCTTGTATTGAGGAAACCAGCTAGCAAGAAGGCATGACAGCCTTCATGTGACTGAGATGCTACAAGACCTGTGCAGGGAAAGGAACATTTTCTAGCACAAATACATTCACTACACTACCACTACAATGTAAATACAAAGAAAAAGAACATTGGCCTAATATTGTGGCCAACATAATTTCAGAGTCAATTAGCCTTCAATATGTTTAGTGGTTGACCTGAGTGATTAAAAAATAATTATTTATTAACAAATGTCACAAACACGAGGAAGAGAGGAATGTTGGGAGAGGTAGTAGGCGTATCCGCTATATTGGGTTCTCCAAAAATGAGGTGTGCTGAAATGGTTTTCTTGCAAACTTCTTAAAGGTCATAGGGAGAGTTCCTATTCAGGTACTCTCATAAATAAGAGTTTAAAGCTATGTAGAGAGCAGATCTTGACTTAGGTTGACTGTGGACTGAAGTTCTGGCTATGTGTCTAGCATTTCAGTGACATTTCCAAGAATGGAGGCCACATTAGATGCAATCTAATTAGAAGAGTAAAGAATTCCAAGCCATTGATCTGCAACTACTGCCCACAGTTCTTGCACTGTGCAGTTTTCAGTGTTTTTTGGGTGATCTTGCAACCAGGGAAGACTGGCCATAGCGGGCACTTCCCTGGTGGGCTGGAGGGGTGGGGGCCGGTTTTGCGCCCGTGGGGACTGGTCTTGTAACAGGGGGCCGGTTTTGCAGCAGTGCATTGCGTTGCGCTAGCACCACCCACCCCCAACGCCCCAGGGCCGGTCGGGCAGCGATCGCCAGGGATGGTTGCTGTTCCCAGTACGGCCCTGCTTGCAACCTGGTGTAAGGAACGTCAGCAACCTTCTAGTCCTTTTTGGATGTCTACAGAGGCCTAGATTCTGGATGTGGTACAACTTTACACTCTGGTAATTTACTGAAAAGCAGGATAGCTTCTCCTGCCACAGCAGCAGCTCCACTCAAGTCAGAGATTCCTGCCAGGCAGGCAAGGTTCTCTAAATCTTGTGGCCAAACTTCGTCAAGCGAAGAAGAGGCCATAACATCTGCTGACATGGCAGGATGTCGATCCACCTGACAGACTGTAAATGGAACCCCTTGTGTTTTTACTTCTATAATTTTCAGTCTTGTAGTCATCATCAGGACCAGGGGGCTGCTAGGAATTTCTTTTGTGTGTGGCCCTAAGGGCCTCCTTAACTGGGACTAAACTTGATAATCTCTCTGGTCACGTTTCCTTTTAATGGGTGGAAGGCCAGCTCGGATATTATAAACATGTGTGTTTGCTATTTGCCAGAGACTCTTATATCTTTAATTGGTGCTCATCCAGACTCATAAATCACTGGGCACCCCCTCAACAGCTGGTTGAAGGAACCCACAATTTGGGAGTGCAATGAGCCCTCATTCATGTCCCCAAACAAATGTTATTGTCAAATCGGCTCTCCACCACCCACATCTTCGTAGGAGACTCCTTTCTCTCCTCCAAGTCTCCCAGACAACCTCATTGTTCTTTGGAGCTCAAGTGTCTCACTTGACCTACTATGATGGTTATCTACACAGTAGCCCCACAAGAAATCTTAAATCTGTTGCCTAAATTACTTATTCATAAAATGATCCATAATTTCTAATTCTGACCCTTGCCTAAAGAGGATTGAAACTCCATAATGTGCAGCAAATGCACGAGCAGGGGAATATACATTGATACATTCATAAGTTACCTTCCCATTAATTTTCTAAACCATATTTATAGAGCTGTGCATCTCATACTTCATTATTATTAAATGAGCCCTCATTCATATACACATTCCTATTTCTACAAATTCAATACTCAATTTACATTTAAGTAAAGCATCTTCAGTGGTTTATTGGATATTCCTTCTAAACGTTTAATAAACATAAATTTGTTTCTCTAAACTTTACCCTTATGCCCTGCTCCTGATTTATAATACTAACTTTGAGCAATGTGTAACACATCCTTCTCTTTCTACTTGTGAAAGAGTGGCCTATTCTGAGCATTTGATGTATGAAAAGAATGGTTGCAGCACAGAGACGAAGCTGTAGCACCTCACTGTAGGAAACTGGCTTCTTAGTTAAGTGGCGAGACTTCCCACCTCAATTAAAAATCACAATCCTGGTCATGGTGAACCCTCAAAGTCACTATATTAACTTGTGTTCAACCCCCTGTAAGCTATGCCACACAGCAGGCAGGGTAGAGCGGGACAGGTCATATGTAAAGCATTTATACTGTATCAAACCTGTAATAAAGTCAAAACACACAATAAAAATCTCAAACTGACTTAGAAAATTAGAGTAAACTTTCAAAAATAAAATGACACCAAACCAACAATAATCCAATGAGGGAACCAGAGATATGAATTTTTTAATGTTTAAATAAACATAGTGACCAAAAACATTAAGTGCCAACAAAGGTCAATTGATCACAGTTTGAAACAACTATGATGGAGCGCGGGTTGGATACAGAAATCCGGTTTGACCCGGTCAGAGGTTTTACTTTGGGACTTAGTCTTAAAAATGGAAGCCAAAAATCTTCAGCGAGCAAGGCAGCAGGCTGTTGCCGAGGAAGGCTCCACAAGGTCAGCTAGCTGTTGAACAAGGTCCCAAAGAAGCCATTGGTTTTTGCCGGAAAGCTTAGAGCAGGAGAAATTAAAATTTCGTTCCAAGGATATGTCCCTTTCCAGCCAGATACGTTTGGTGCCTTTTCCCCTTCAAGATTTCCATGTTTGCACTGTCACTTTTTAGAGCTCAGAATCCTCCAGGGAGGCAAGAATAAAGGATGTAGTCCAAGGGTCCACAAGGCCAGATACCTTCACCGTGAGGCTCCACTGAATCACATTTTTTGCTGTGGAGAAGCTCAGCGTGAGGGAAACCTGTATCTTCAGCCCAGGAGCAAGCACCTCGGTCAGATCGGCTTGGGAGTTTTGGCCCAGTCCTCTGGAGGTCGTGGAGTTGGAAACTTTTCTAGGATCCAGGTTTTCAAGGGTGGTAGGAGACGTCCATCCAGACACAGCCAAGGGTTCCAGAACTTCAGGCAGAGCACTTGGGGGTCAGGACTTACTTCAGCAGAGACCAACAGCAGGGACCAGCGCAGATACAGACGGAACTGGTGAGCAGGGCAGTTGCAGGAAAGTAATCTTGTAGCTTGTAGCCCTGTAGCTTGAACAGGAAGTCAGCCTTATGACCCTTGGAGTCCACATCTTTGTCCTTGGTACAAGAGACAGCAGGTCCAGTCTACTTCTTTTCTTCCTCAGGTCACAAACGTGTTCTCAAGAGGGTGTCAGGGAATGCCACACTTATCATATTATTATCATAATTTTTGTTTGAGCAACCTGCCACAAAAGCACAGAATAATAAATGCCTACAAGTGTGATAAAAATGTTTAAAAACAAACAAAAAATTAAAACAAATGTGAATTTAAAAAGCAAAGTATTAAACTAACAGCAGCATAGCTCATAAGGTGCATTTGATATCATCACTAAAATCTCAAGTCCATACGAGCTAATATAAAAAAAAAATTGGGCCAAGAGATCATACGGATTACAAGTGGCAATTCAACCAATGCTTCATTCAGGAGATTAAATGATTTTGCCAAATCCGCCAAATATTTAAAAGAAAATGGGAGACGGCAAAGAAAAAGGGTTGTGATGCATCAGTTCTTAACATCCTAAGCACAGACTTGTAGTCCCTGATTCCCAGGTCATGGCATAAAGGCAAGATCCACTTCCTTCTAGATGCATGATACATAGGACACAAATAAGGATATGCTCGCTCAATAGATTCTAATGCCTCGGGACAAAAGGGAAAGTCCAAATCAGGCTCAGATCCAGATTGCTGCCATTTCGCCATGACTGAGCACAATGGCAAGGTCCCAATTAGGAATTTCACATAAAGGGACTTGGCCAATGGCTACTCAATATAATCCAAGTACCCTTCCAAAAGGAAAGAATCTTTAAATTCCAGAAAGGCTACAGTGAGAGAGCTCACCCTCCTGTTCCTACATTTCTTTTTATCCATGAATCGCCAATAAATTCCCTTAAGCATGGATTTAGACAGCACACAAGCATTCTGAGGGGCAGACCATAAGTTCTCACAACCGATTTCAGTGAGGCGATGTTTAATGAACTTGAACAATGGGATACTTACGGAGCTGGGTAGTTTCAGAATTTCTTCTAGGACCAACCAATATGACAATAATTCTGGGGATGCCCATATCTGCCTCCAATACAACAGGGGTCTAATGCCAGCTCTGTGGACAAGAGATCTTTGACCCATCTCTAGCCCCAACGGAACAAGTAGGGTGCTAACTGGGAGATTAGTTAGGGAGTGAAGGAACCTATTTTCCACTAATGCCAACTCATCAATATTTACATGGCCCCAATTTACCCCCCCCATAAAGTAATGCTCCAAGGGTTTACAAGTTATAAATTTGCAAAGCAGGGGAAAGAGGTCGTAAGGAAGAACCTCAAATGGCCCTTGCTAAACCCCCCAGTGTACTGTTCCAGCTTTAATCTATTCTTTTGGATCTGCAGCATCCAACCAAATTGTTCTTTGAGCAAAAACTCCAGATAGTCGTACAAGTGGACTCTCTCCAAGGGAACACCATCAAACACAAGATGGGAACGAACGGACTGCCAAGGATTAAACACCATATACTTGGTTTTGGAGAGGTTAATTTCCATGCCTCTCTGCCCACAGAACACACCAAGCTAATTCAATAGATTTTGTATACCCATAGGAGATTTAGAATCAACAGGGTATTACCGGCAAACAGGAGTGCCGGAACCTTCCTATTAGCCAAGCAAGGGACATCATGGTTACATAGCTCTAGCTGGGCCACCAAGTCCTTCATGTATAACAAACACAGAGTTGAAGCCAGGACAGACCCTTGTCTGACACCCCATGTAACGGTATTTGGTGAAGTTAGTTTCCCAGATGAGCACGCCTAACCTGTGCATAGTTATTTAAGTGGAGCCCAGGGGTGGCTGGTATTCTTTGGAAGTGGTGGGGTGAGCGAAGTGCCCCACCGCTTCCCAAAATACATATATAAAAAAACATGCACAATAAATAAACAATAAAGCACGCTATGCATTACAGTGACATTATAAAGAAAATAAATGTTACTTACCCAGGCTTCATCCTCTGCAGTCTCTGGCTCCTTCTGAGCACGAGTCAATGACTTAACTTCCCTAAGCAATCCAGACGCTTCTCTCATGCTGTTAATCAGCATGAGAGCAGTGTCAGGATTAGCTTAAGCGGGCTAGCTAATCGCTCCTTCAGGCCCTGTAGGCCTGTGCTTGGTCTCCACCCAGCTAAGACAGCTCGGTGGAGAGCTTCAAAGTGCGCATGTCACTTTGACCGCTCAAGACAGCTGGCCAAGGTGACGTGCACTTTGGAGCATCCAGTAAAGCCACTGCTCCTGTCCTCTGCTGCCAATTGGCCTCCATTTCTCCTGGATCAGGGCAGGCTAGCGTCTGCGGCGCTCCATAGTGAAAAATAAAATGGCAATGAAATCATTTAATTGCCATTTTATTCTTCACATTTAGCGCAGCTCAAAGCGTGCAGGGGGTCAATGCTCCCCCAACCTCATCAAGAAACCGCTGCTGGTGGAGTCTCCTGATGACATTTATAAGATACTTGGGCGCTCCCAGGTCATTCATTACCTGCCACAGGGCATCTCTAGGCACAAGGTCAAAGGCTGATCGGAGGTCCACAAAGACCATGTATAAATGGCCTCCCCCCAAGATGCCATGTTTCCAATAAATAAGTTGCAGGCGAAGCACTTGGTCAATGGTGCTAGTCCCCACCCTAAACCCTGCCTTCAAGGGGGTCAACAGTCCCACCTCATCCATCCAGGATTGCAATCTACCTAACAGGATCCTGCTAAAGAGTTTCTGGGAAGAATCCATTAGACTAATAGGCCGATAGTTGGAGGGTGATGATCTGAAGCCTTTCTTAAAAACTGGGATGATTTCTACTTCAACCCATGTGGCGGGCACAGGAGACCCTCTCGATTTTGCACTGAAGAGCAGGGTAAGGAAAGTGCTCCAAATGCCCTTTTTGGCCTTAAATAGTTCCCCAGGCACCTTGTCTGAGCCACGCACTTTGCCTGGGGTAATCCAGTCGATCACTTTTGAGACCTCCCTGGCCAGTATGGGGCTGATACCATGGTTCTCTAGCCAAAACGTGCTAGTCCCTGGTGAGACCTCGGCCCCACTTTCTTTCTCCCTCCCCCCCTCCCCCGACAGCAACAGTCTCCATTGGCCCAGGGAATCCACAGCAAGTGTCCATACCACTGGGTTGTTCTTAGATGAACTATCCCTTCCCCTGGAAACAAAAGGCCCTGCCACAACAAGCTCAACATGATACTCAGCAACAGTGCCTTCATATAACTGTGTGAAGTGGTCAACCCAAACAGTAGCAGCAATATTACAAGAAATCTCTGCGTCGGTCTCCCCTCCCCTATCGGCCAATATATGCCAAAGCAATCATTGGTCTTTGTTTCTAACTGCGGCTAGCATGGATTCCCATTTGGCGAGTTCACAATCTCTCTTGATCCTTAAGATGGCAGATTTATAAGATTTTCTTGCACTCTGGATTTGTATCCTACAACCCCCCCTTTAAGGTATCTATTAGTGCCCGCCTAGATAATCTGCAGGCTTTAGTATACCACAACACTAAATTGTTAGGAAAAGCCATAGACTCATCTAAAAACAAGTTTTTAAGAGTGGAAAATAGAGTGCTATGAATTACAGCTAAGTGTCCGAGGAGGAAGGGTCATGGGGGAAACTCCCACTTCCTCCACAGCAACCATTGCAGAAGTAAAAACCTCATAAATCTGCACCCAGGTGCTTACGTTCTCAGCTACTGTGCCCCACTTTAGCCTACTGCCATTATTAGTAGGCACTAGCCTCCTGTCAAAGAGTTCATTATTATAACTCAGTAAACTAGTACCCAATAACCTCAGCTTGAGGTCCTGTCTGGATACCACCTTAATATCAATCAATTGTTGCCACAGTCTAGCATCCAGTAAGATATAATCTATCAGGCTAGAACTACCCTGCTGATTAAAGGTATGTTTCCCTCCATGTATCGGAATGAGCTCTCCCATTACAGACCCGCAGACCATTATTCAAGGTGAAGGCATAAGCTGGAAAGCAGCAGTAGACAATTTCCGAATGGGGGGGGAAGTGTAAGTGCTGGAATAGCTCAAATACCGTCTTTTTTCATGCCCCCTCACCACCACCTGTAATTCCCATATCAAGGCCCAGAGGTTCAAAAGTACAGTTGTAGTCACCAACTATAACCCTAAAATGACCAGCAGGAAGTGATAACAAGTGGGCATTAATCAAATCAATGACTGGAAAACTAGCCTTTTGACCCACACTCCTGCAATATACATTATAGATACAATAATAATCACCAGAAAGAAAATGGAGAACAATACACATAGCATCTGGGGAGGCACGATCACTAACTTCTAATCGTACATTGCAAGGTAGTTTTGACCCAAATGGCAAGTCCCCCCGAGGGCCGACCTTTCCCAGATGAATGAGCAGGACGCTCAAAACTAGCATACCCCAAGCGAGAAAGGGGGTCAATGGCCCAAGTCTCCTGGAATATACAAATAACAAAAACGTCTATTAACTTGCCCCACTCTGGGCATGAGAGCTTGTTCTTTAGTCCAGCCAGGTGCCACAAGACAATTTTAGTGCGAGTACCATCTAGTGACAGGGGTGCTCTGGGATCACCTCAGTTAATTGGAGTAGTAATTGCAGGCAACAAATGGTGGAAAACATCCACAGTTGTTGACCTAGACTGATGTCTCCTGTTTTCCCGTCGTCATCCACCAATGATAGATGTCAATCAGTACCATCCAAGTTGCTAAGCGGGAAGAATCCGTTTTGGGTAGGAACAGTGAAAGAGTCCACACCGTCCTTTCGGCAAGTGCCTGCTTCCGCTCTGTTGTTGCAATGAAGCCGGTTTGTAAAAATAAGCCTAATGGAAGGGTAGTAACTCCTGAGCCTACGCCTGGCCACCTTGTAACCAGATTTGATCAAGCGCAAGGAAAGTGCTGGGTGTCTTCAGTTAATCACCACACAATCACCTTCGCTTGATTTTGCCAGGTGGCCAATCCATCCCACTCTCCTGACTAGAAGAATGTCATTATATTCAGAGATGGAAAAATCAGCATTCTGAACAAGCCAGTGACAAACTATGTTTTAATTCGAGGCAAGACTCCTCCTTGCTGATAGACAGACGGTATGCCAGCCAGAACCACCATATATGAACATAACAGGCAGGAGGTAAATCCAGACTGGGAGGGCGATGATTGTACTGTGTTGTGGCCATGAGGGGAAGGGAAGTGCCACCATCAGATCTCTCAAACCCTTTCTGTCCGTGACCGGCTTGGCCACGGTTTTGGATTATCCTGCGTGCTACCTCCCCTACACATTGCAGCGAAGCGTTGGGAAGGATAAAAGTGCCAAGAGGGGGTGCTGGCCTTTGGTCCAAAAATTGAGTTGACTCTTTCGAGTTGGCCCAAGTATTAGTTGATACCTGGTCGATTGTTTGGATCACTGCCGATGATGCTGATGATGTCAAAGAGAAATTGAGCTTGGAGGATATATCTGACCTCACACCCTCTAGGGCGCTTATCCTCCATACCAATGGAGTAATTAGAATGGTCAATACAAATTCAACCTTAGCCACAACAATATCCCAAGTCGGATTTAAATCTTCATCTGTCTTTTTGTTAGCAGCACCTATTGCTGGATTTGACCGATGTGGGCTTGAGCCCTTTGGTTTAGGTGAGCCATCAAAGTGAGAAGTTAAGGCCACTCATTTTTTAGTCGAGCCGGGAGAAGGCTCTTGTTTGATTTTCCTCTTCTTCCTTACAGAAGATTCACAGCTGCTATTGCTCGCGGGGTCAACAATGACAAGTGCCTTACTTGGAGCTGGCAGTAAAGATTGGCCAGGGTGTGCTACACTGTGTGGGCTGGAGGGACTAGGAGCAGCCAAATTAGGAAGTGTCTAGGAGTGGTGACGTAGGGCAGGACGGTACAACACACATCCCAGCTCCCAGATCAAGAGACAAGCGTCTCCCAGCCAAGTCTATATCTTTTGCAATCACGCCCACCACACGGGCAAGGAAGGAATCAAGCGTGGTCCCAGTTTGTGGCTTGGCGGTAACACCATCTTTTTCTGCTGCCAGTTTCCTCTTTCCCATGTATTGGGCCTGGCCCTTTTTGCAGGGTTATCCCCAAACCTTTTGCCTTCTTCTTCCTATTTTATCTGACCTGTTTTTGTAGGCTTTAGCCCTGGCCACTTTACCACTGCTAACCAGTGCTAAAGTGCATATGCTATCTGTCTAAAATGTATTGGTAATTGCTTTATCTATGTTTGGCATATGTGATTTACTGATAAGTCCCTAATAAAGTGCACTGTGTGTGCCCAGGGCATATAAATCAAATGCTGTTGGTGGGCCTGCAGGACTGATTGTGCCACCCACATGAGTATCCCTGCATACATGTCTCAGGTCTACCACTGCAGTGTCTGTGAGGGTAGTTTTAAACTGTGCACCCACTTGCCAAGTCCAAACCTTCCCTTTTACTACATGTAAGGCACCCTAAGGTAGGCCCAAGGTAGCCCCATGGGCAGGGTGCAGGGTATGTGAAAGTTAGAACATGTTCTGGTGTGTTATACTTGTCCTGATAGTGAAATACTGCCAATTTCGTTTTTCACTATTGCAAGGACTATCTTTCCCATTTGCTATCATTGGAGCTGCCTTCTAACCTCTCACAAGTGTGACTTTCAAGTGGGAAGAGATGGAGATTTGGAGTTTGGGGTCCCTGAACTCACAATTTAAAAATACATCTTTTAGTAAAGTTAGTTTTTAAAATGCTTGTTTGAAAATGGCACTTTTAGAAACTGGGCATTTTCTTGCTTTACAATTCTGTGCCTGTGCCTGCCTGTGGAATCCACATCTGGTTTAGACTGACAGTTGGGCTGTTTGTGCATTCACTCTATTTAGTCACACAAAGGGAGTTGAGGTTTGCCCTGCATATTCTGATGGCCCATCACCAGGCTGATGGGTCTTCCTGAGCTAGAGTGGTGGGAGGAGTTGTCACTGACACCTGAATAGGGCTGTGCCTATCCTCCCACAAAGCTGTCTCCACCCCCCTGTAGTGTGTCTAGAGCTAGGTCAGAGAATGGCAGGCTCTTGTGCACTACAGAGACTTTCCTTTGAAGATTGCCTACCTCAAAGGCAGTAACTGGTTTAAGTATTGAAGCTGCGACACCATAACTTCAGAACCCTTCTGGACTAACAGGAGATTCTGCCAAGAAGAAGAGTTGGAGAAGCTGTAGGAGGGGAACTGCCACTCTGCTTGTTGCTGTGTTGGGCGGGCCTGCTGCTTGCTGCTTCTGTCTTGGGCAGTGGAAGAACTGGATTTTTGCTTGCTGTATCCTGCTTGCCGAGGTTCTCCAAGGGCTTGTGTGTGCTTGCCTCCTGTTAAGAAGTCTCAGGGCCATCAAAGACTTTAGCTGCAGCACCCGAACTCCTCTGCTGGGAGTTCTGACCTGCCAAGTGGTGGCAATTCTAGTTCTGGGCCCTTGGAGGTGGTTTTGCTGCAAAAAAAACTAGAAAATCCACGCATCGACCTCCAGTGCCTATTTTTCCTGACACAGCACAGCCATGCAGTTGAAAAACCAACACATCGCCGTGGTGCGGCCGAAGAATCGACGCAGTACCTGCCATGTGGCTGAAAGATTGCTGCCGAGTCCTGAGCATTGTGTCTCCGACGTTCAAGGCATCCGTTCCGACTCTGACACAGGCCATGCTGTGCGGCTGAAGGAATCAACACATCACCTGCTTCCCAGGTGTGAAATCAACGCAGCGCCCATTTTGCTGCCGCTGCACCGACCCATCGCGTCTGGATTTTCAACAAATCGCACCTGTGCACCAAGTTCTTAATCGACATTGCCCTGCAGCAAGGAATCGAGGCTGCGTGTCTGGAAACTAACGCATCGCCACCCCTCACAGTTAGGAACTGCTGTATCACCTCCCCTGACTGTAAGGAACCATCGCATCACATCCCCTGTGCTGCAGTAAGGAACCGATAAATCACCTCCCCTGGCAGTAAAGAACCAACGCATCACCTCCCCTGGGAGTAAGGAACCAATGCATTGCTTTGCTTTTCTGGGGCTTCACCTCTCCTGCGCCTGTTTTAGTCATTGATTTTGATGCATCTCAGGTACTTCGTGATAAAAGTGACACATCCATAGTTTCCTATGGACTGAACTATTTTGAACCTTTTAAAAGAGATATCTGTGCTTGTGTATGTTGGATTTTTGTAATTTTGGTATTGTTTGATTCAGATAAATATTGTTTTTTTTTCTAAACTGGTGTGGTCCTTTTGGAGTATTTTCACTGTGTTAGTGTGTGCATGTACAAATGTTTTACACATTGCCTCTGAGATAAGCCTGACTGCTCGTGCCAAGCTACCAAGGGGGTGAGCAGGGTTATCTTTGGTGGATAACTCCCTTACCCTGAATAGAATAAGGGTCCCTACTTGGACAGGGTGTACGCCACTGCCAACTAGAGACCCCCATTTATAACACCATGTCTTCCACCCACACTTGGAACGACCCTAGGCAACCAAAGATAATGCCAATAGGCTACAGGACTCACAAAGATCACCAGATGTTGGGTGCCAAAAGGAGAGTGGCCTCTTCCGGTTGATATCGGGCAAACTGCAGAAAGCCCAATGTGCTCTCCTCCGGCATGGTACAGGCTGGGGTAAGTTCTCGCGCCTTCGAGTGCGCCAACTGATATTCTTATGGGGCCCACTCCCCTAGTGGTTCACAGGCATGGAGATGAGTTTCCACCTCAGTCCAAAGTCTGCCCAAAATTGGCAAGGTAGCAGTAGGATTTGGCTGTGAGGTCAAAAAGGTGAAGGCTTGGAGAGTGGGCCCAGCCCAGCCATAGTCAGATGCGGATGGGTGCAAACAGGCTCGCCCTTGGCCCAGGCGGAACCTGCGCTGCAGGAGGCTGTGGAGCACTATAAATACAATAATGTTTTTGGCCAAGCCCCCTCTGCATACGTTGCAGCACCACCAGGCGATTTGAATTGTGGCCTCAGTAGTCCTCCTCAGCAGGACCGATGTGCTTTATAGGGGTTTAGTCCCCCTGACTGTTTGGCCAAAATCAGTGTCCCACGCTGCGGGATGCTGGGGAGCGATTTAAGGGAAACAGTGTTGTTGGCCCCGCCCCTCCAATCATGTTGCAGCACCTCCAGGTGCTGTGAATTGTGGCCCCAAAAGTACTCCTCAGCAGGACTGATGGTGTTTCACAGGGGTCTAGTCCCCTTGACTGTTTGGCCTAAATCAATGTCACATTTATGCCTGGCATAGCTTGTGGTGGAGGGTGACTCCTGGCTCTTCCCTAACCAATGGAGTCAAAGATGCCAGAGGTATGCCTACCCACTTTTACAGCAGTTCCTATCTGCCCTATTTCAAGCAATCTCACAGTGCCAATATCTGCCTAAATTCAAGACGGTGTAACCCTTCTCCCCATGTGCAGAGCCTATGTGCCCACCCAGAGGTGTGTCCAGTGTAACGAAAAGACCCTCCTCTGTGGTCACTTCAAACCAGTTCTGGGTGCACTGCCACTTTCACTGGGATTGGTACCTGGCTGGATGGGGGAATAAAAGAAAGGCTCTGCCCAGGTGTCATCTGACATCTGTCTGAGGTCCCTTTCCAGTAAATTAAGTACCTGAGCACAGCCCAAATGGTCATCCATAGTAACAAAGACATCTCCCTGGACACAGGCCTTTGTCTCTTCTCTGGAAGCAGTTTTCATCCCTCATCAGGGCTTGAGCACTCAGAGGGCTGTAGCTGGAGGCTAATGCAAATTAGCCTCCAAAGGCTTTAGGCAGTGAAAAGGTAACTTTCTAAATATCCTTAATATTTATTAAAAATCTGACTTTACCATTGAATTGGGCTTTTACTAAATATTTTTTAAAAAAAGGTTTAATCATGCTTCTAGCTGGTTCCTACCCTGAGATAGCAGAATTAATATTTAATATTTCTTCACAGTGTTTTTCTATGGGCAGGCCAGCCAGCCTTCCTACACTGGAAATAGCTTTTGGGGGCTAGTCACTGTAAGGACTTGTTAACATTAACTTTCTACATGTCCTACCTTTTGATAGTAGGCACCCTGCCTTATGGGCTAGAAGGCCTACATAGGGGTGAGTTATTAACTTTTTAAAGGGAGGTCTTGACCTGTCAAGAGGTTTTATTTTGACAGATCGAATTGCAGTCTTTACACTTTTACAGTCTCGCTACAATGGTACATGAAGCCATGTTTGACTGCCACTGTAGTGGATGGCACAATAGGTGCTGCAATCCACTAGTGACATTTAATTTATGAGCCATGTATATACCTTGTACCATACCCTGGGGACTTATAGGTATGTTAAATAAGCCAACTAGGAGTATACAGATTCCACCATGTTAAAATGGGGAGCAATGGCTCTTTACTACTGGTTAGCAGGAGAAAGGTGCACAGAGTTTTACAACCAGGAAAAACAGTCTGGCGGTACACAACGCAAAAGATGGGCATTTCCTACACGGAGAAGAATTGGCACAGGCCAAAGAGTGAAGCTGTATCACCTCTCCATTAAAAGCTATGCATTTCTTACTATTTAATGTAATATTTTTGCATTGCTTATTCTAGGCCCTGAATTTTTCCTAAATCGTGAACGCTTTCCTCCAGATCAGAATACCTTTATCTTGTTTAGTCTAAAAACATTTTACTACTTTGTTTTGAGTGCGCAAAATCAAGCAATTCCCATATGATTGATCTTCTACATTTGAACTAAATGAGTTTCAACACCTAGAGTTGTAGCATCATCTTATGTGTTTGTGTTGTCTCATAATAATGGTCCTAAAAGACTTTAAGAGAGAATCCCATTCTATTGAAAAGAGTGTGCCTCACAGGCAATTCGCAGAATCTATTCTATTGCTTTCAGTCTGAAACTTTCAAAAAAGTTCAGCACTGTGCAATTCTTGACTCCCTTTTCAGAAGCATTGGTGAAAACAGGATAGCTCCTTTCAATCAATCAATCAATCAGTGATCTTATAAAGATAGACTATTCACCCTTGAGGGTCTCAAGACGTTCAGTGGTAGGGGGGTCCACGGTCCAGTCGAAGTGCCAGGTCTTGAGGTCCTTCCTGAATAGCGTCCGCAAAGGTGATTGCCTAAGGTGCAGAGGCAGGAAGTTCCAGGTCTTCACAGCAAGGTAGGAGATGGATCTTCCTCCAGCCGTGGTCTTGTGGATCCATGGGATGGTGGCCAGGGCCAGTTGGATGGAGCGAAGATGTCTGGTGGGAGTGTAGAAGGAGCGACAGTGGTTGAGGTAAGCAGGTCCGGCACTGTGGAGGGCTCTGTAGGCGTGCGTGAGGAGCTTGAAGGGGATTCTTTTGTTGACAGGTAGCCAGTGTAGGTCTCTCAGGTGGCCAGTGATGTGGTTGCAGCGTGGGATGTTCAGGATGAGTCTGGCGGAGGCATTCTGGACGTTCTGCAGTTTCTTTTGAAGTTTCTGTATAGAGTGCATTGCTGTAGTCGAGTCTGTTGCTGACAAGCGCATGGGTGACCGTTTTCCTGGACTTGTTGGGGATCCACTTGATGATCTTGTGAAGCAGGTGAAGTGTATGGAAGCAGGAGGATGAAACTGAGTTGATTTGGGGATTCATTGAGAGTGAAGAGTCCAGGATGATGCTGAGGTTTTGTGCGTGTTCCGTGGGTGTGTGGGGGGTTCCGAGCGCTTCGGGCCACCAAGTGTCAGTCCAGGTGGAGGGGGAGAAGCCCAGGATGAAGACTTCAGTCTTGTCTGATGTAAGCTTGAGGCAGCTGCTCCTCATACAGGTGGCGACTGCCTTCATCCAGTTGTGTAAGTTGCTCTTGGCGGCTCAGGGTTCGTCTGTGAGAGAGAGAATCAGCTGGGTGTCGTCGGCGTAGGAGACGATGTTGAGTCAGTGGCTTGTGACGATGGCTGCAAGCAGGGCCATGCTGATGTTAAAAGTTCTAGTAGATATTAAAAGTTCTGTCATTTCTTTAAAAAAACTCCTTTTGTATTAAATCGGAAATAAAAGGATTCCATTGACGGAGACCCTGGCCAAATCATGAATTCCTGCAAAACTGACGTCTACTCATTCAATTCTTACTGTCATTGTTTTTACTTTACAAATTTCTACTGAAAATGAGGGGCTCTTTTTTTTTTTTTACATACCCTGAATTATTTTTTCAAATACCCTGCTAATCCTTCTACCCTCTCATCAAAATTATCTACTTTTCAATTCAAGATACAACCTGACAAGATTATATTTCTTTTTTTAGAAAATAACCTGGATGAATGGTACAGAGAAGTATCCACTCTTGGTTTCTTTTGTTCCTAACAATTGACTTCAGTTCAGCATCATCTACATCTTGTACTGAGAAAAAGTGCATCCCTTTTGTCCCTGGCTTGCCCCTTTGCTACTGCTCCTTCTAACAGACATCTTGCTATTTTTTCACCATGATGTGGTCCATTTCTGAGCTTTTCCTCACTTGCACAACTCCTCTACAAGTTGAAATATGGAATTCCATCCTTTCCCATTTTAATCCTTTTTCAGAAACCTGTTCTCATGAACCACTTTCAGGTACTTATTTCTATACCAGCTCTCATAGATCTTTCCTCTGCATCTTCTCACCACTATTCATTTTTCAGTTTTCCTCTGCATAAGGCCCACTAACCACTTTTTTCTCGAGCAGTCATCAGTCCACTTCCCTCTGAAAGTGACACATAATTGCTTTTTTCTCCCATATATTTATAAGCCCTCCCCTCTTCTCGCTACACTCCTTACTGCACTCACTCCCGTACTTTCTTGTATCATTCTCAAATCTTCTAGGGTGAAGGAATTCTCTCATGATTGGCAGATTAATTGTTCTTTGCTTACCATGTGTGATAGAGGTCTACAAAACGGTAAGGCACTGGGAGGTCATGGAAGGGGGATTTCTATGAAATACAGGACTTCTGGTAAAACAAAGTCAGAATTGGAAAATAATTTTAACCATTTGGCAGTAGTGAACCAATGGAGAACAATGCTGGAATGTTCTGGAAGACAAATTGCTTAAAATAAAAAGACTCAATTAGGAATTGTTATGGGCACTATAATTATTTGAAAACATACAGTTAATAAATGAAATGGACCAATAGCTCCAATTTCGGAGGGGCACAATGTGAGAAACTCTTCAAATGGAATATAGTTTCTTGGGCAGAAGAGGTGTAGCTCCCACAGAGCGCGATTGCTGAGAGGACTTCAGAGGCCATGCCCCATTGCTCCACCACTCTGCAAATGGGCCTCTACTGCTGGTTGGGCTATGAAGCCCCCTTGGCTCTAGAGTGTCCTTGGGGGCAAAATAAAATGATAAAAGAATCTAGCAGCCCTCGGCTGAGGGTGCTCCATCTCTTCCTGATCTAAGTCCAGCTGGCCCAGCTGCGAGACAGCACCACTGATGTAGCGGCCCTGGCGAGGACAACGTCTTGCACTGGTGGTGGCAGCACCTGCGGAGATCTGACTTCCTTCCCCCTCTATAGTCCGTACTTTTGCCACGCTCATGTCCCTTGGGTACCACCGTAGTTTGAATGTTTCTTTTTTCTTTTCTTTTTGCTTCTTTGCTTCTTTTTCCTTTTTTTATTTTTTTTATTTTTGATCACTTATTCTTCTCTATAGGCGTGCTTTTTGTTGTATACTCTGGTTCAAGTCAGACGATGTCTCCATAAGGCGTTCCAGGGGTTCTTATTGCATGCCCCATGCTTACCCCCCAAGGGTGTTTGCTTGCATTGGCGATATTTGGACGATTGAGCCCGATAGTTCCCAGGAGTTGTTGGGGTTACCTTTGCTCTTTCTGTTATGGAGCGCCAACTTGGGGATATTTTGGGGGACAAGCTTGCCTAGGTAATTCGAAACTGTGTTTTTACTTTAGCTGCCTAAAGAATGGTATTTGGGCTTGCCGCATTACTTGCAACGCCTAGTGAGATGTATTTCTTATGCATTGTTTGTTATTTGTGACAAATATTTCAATAAACAAATTTTGACATAAAAGAATCTAGCAAGAAAATATAATCTAAGGAACAATCCGCCTTCTGGTACACCAGAACACTTTCATGGCAGAATAACAGATTTATATCTATAACCATGCACCTCAAACCATCATAGATATCGTAGCATGACTACAATGCCAACCCTGTGCTATCATGAGTTCTCCAGAGCTAAAAGCAGTGTAAACATCACTAACTAAAAGATACCTAGAAAATAGTTATCATTAGCAAGTAAACATACATTCGCCCCAAATTGTAAGACATTTAGACTGGCATGATATGTAGGTCAAGAAACAATTTTGTTCAAAGCTTAGAGAAAGCTGACAATTTAACAAATCCAATCGTATAAAATCAAAAGGATCTCCAAACCACCTATGTTATCAGAAACAATAAACACATCTAACACAATGGATCCCAGTGCAAGCAAGGATAAAGTACAAAGCTTAATGTACAACACAAAGTGTCTGGAACAAGATACCAAGACTCCTAATGAAGCCTGTCTTTACTCTGTACCAACAAGAAACCCCCATTTAGCCACAAAACAAACTTTCTATCAACAGAAAAGCCTTTGGTTTTTTCATTGAATTTTCTTTATTTTTTTTAAATGTGTTTCGAATCATAGAGTGGAGTGTCGTCAAGTGGAGTGTCGTCAAGTGGAGTGTCATCGACAGGCACAGAGTAGAGTGTTGTAGCGTGGAGTACAGTGTCATGGAGTAGAGTGTAGTAGAGTGGAGAGGCATAGAGTGTCAGAGTGGAGAGGCATAGAGTGTCAGAGTGGAGAGGTATAGAGTGTCAGAGTGGAGTGGCATTGAGTGTCAGAGTGGAGTGGCATTGAGTGTCAGAGTGGAGAGGCACAGAGTGGAGTGCAGCGTTGCAAAGTGGAGTGCCGCAGAGTAGACTGCAGTGGCATAGAGTGGAGTGGCGTGTCAGATTAGAGTGGCGTGGCGTAAAGTGTCTTAGAGAGCAGGGGTGTGGAGTGGCATGTCAGAGTGGAGTGGCGTGTCAGAGTGGAATGGCATGGAGTGTTGTAGAATGGAGTGGTTTGTCAGAGTGTGGCGTGTCAGAGTGTGGTGTTCTAGAGTGGCATAGAGTAGAGTGTCAGAGTGGAGTGTCGTCAAGTGGGGTGCTATACAGTGGCATATAGTGTAGTAGAGTGGAGTGGCATAAAGGGGAGTAGAGTGGAATAGAGTGTTGGATAGTGTAGTGTTGTGTAGAGTGGATTGTCATAGAGAGGAGTGTTGTAGAGTGGAGTGTGGTACAGTGGAGTACACTAGAGTGGCATAGGGTGGAGTACAGTGTTGTGGAGTGTCACGGTGTCGTAAAGTGTGGTAGAGTGCAGTGGCATAGAGTGGAGTAGAATATCGTAGAGTGGAGGGGCATAGAGTGTAACGGCGTGTCATATAGAGGCATGTCGTATAGAGAGTGTCAGAGTGGAGTGTTGTAGTGTGGAGTGGCATGTCGTAGAGTGGAGTGAAGTGTCATAGAATGGAGTGGCATGTTGTAGACTGGAATGGAGTGGCATGTCATAGAGCGTCTTTTATCATATATAATTATTTTTATTTCAATTCAATGAGTACCGCAGTACTGTCTAGATAATTTCACAAAAGCACTGAGGTACTCTCTAAAATGTTTTAAAAATATATAAATCAATAAAACCACTTTTTCCTAGCTCTACAGAGTTTGCTAAACTACCTCATTTTTTCTTCTACATTAAAACAAGAGTAGTAACTTATATTTCACATTAAAGCACAGAACAAAAACAAAGTGCGACCTAAACAATATGGCTTCCTTTTCATTTTCTAAGGGCATATTGTGTTTTATCATCGCCAGATACTGCGATATGTCATAAAGGTAGCGCAGTATACCACGACCCAATATATCACTAAGATTTTGTCCATTATAACTTAAAAACTACTGGATCAATTTAGATAAAATAGCAAAAAGGACCCTTTCCACACCATGATTAATATTCCTGTCCAATTTCATAAAAATCCATTCAGCCTTTTTGCCGTCTGTTTTAAAAGTCTTCGGAAAACAAAATTGGTGGAAAAACATGTTTTGGGACATCTCTTTTTCTTTGCACCCTTTTAACTAATCACCACAAAACTTTGCATCATCAGCCAATGTAGAAAAAAGAACAGGTCTCTAATGTTTCATGGGAATTCATCAAACTGTGGAAAAATTATTACCAATCTAAAATCCAAGGAATTCCTATCTCTAGTAAACCTAACTATAACTACAGAGTGGCTACAGGCACTCTGCGATGTATATACATTACCTAGTGGTGGTTGCCACTGGATAGTTATAGTTAGGTCAGCTTTTCCATAGACAAGACCTTTTATGTTTGCCAATAACTGTGGCGCTGTTTAATGAAACTTCATGAAACTTTCCAAAACAAGAGCAAATTCACCTTGGCTACTTCCTATAAAGTTTGGGGGTGATCTGCCAAGCAAGGGTTGAAAAGAAAAGGGGGATCCCAAAAGAAATAATAAAAAAAAAATATATATATATGTATATATATATATATATATATATATATATATTCACTGAAAAAACCACATGAATGATGTAATATGTGACGTCATCAGCAGTGCATTGCGGGGGCGTGAGTTAAAGCTAGCTCAACTAACTATAACGGCCGAATTTCTCTGGTTTTGTACGAGTGAAATGTCCAACTAACTATAACGTCCCTGAAACCTATGGCTTTTTTAGTGAATTTCTAAGGTTTTTTAAATGCTAATTTCTAATTATAACGTCCCTGAAACCTATGGTTTTTTCAGTGAATTTCTAAGGTTTTTTAAATGCTAATTTCTAACTATGCCTACAGAGGTAGGACATGTGCAGAAAGAGGAAGAAAGGCGCAGAAAGAAGCAAGAGAAATGCAGAAAGAGGCAACAGAAGTCCAGAAAGAGGAATAAAGGTGCAGAAAGAAGCAAGAGATATGCAGAAAGAACCAACAGAGGTGCAGAAAGAGGCCTTGTTGCAAAGTCATCCTGTGCCCCCAACTTTTTGCTGACTGGTACTGGTGGTAACTGACTCTGACTAACCAGGCCCAGAGCCAGTGCTATGCTGAAAGACGCTTGGAATACAGTGAAAACACCTACATATACTAGGGTACCATATGGGTTGGGGTACCCCTATGATTGGCATGACCTACCCTGTAAGGCCCTAGTACATAATACGGCAGGGGGATTAAAACTACCTCTAAGTCAGAGGTGCAGAAAGAGGAAAGAGAAGTGCAGAAAGAAGCAACAGAGGTGCAGAAAGAAGCAACAGAGGTGCAGAAAGAGGCAAGAGTGGTGCAGAAACCGGCTGAGGTGCAGAAACAGACATGAGAAGTACAGAAAGAGGCAAGAGAATTGCTGAAAGAAGCAAAAGAGGTGCAGAAAGAAGCAAGAGAAGTGCAGAAAGAGGCAAGTAAGATGCAGAAAGAGGGAAGAGAGGTGCAGAAAGAGGGAAGACAAGTGTAGAAAGAGACAACAAGGGTGCATAAAGAAGCAAGACAGGTGCAGAAGGAAGCATGGGAAGTGCAGAAGGAAGCATGGGAAGTGCAGAATGAAGCTACAGGGGTGCAGAAAGAGGCAAGAGAAGTGCAGAAAGAAGCAACAGAGGTGCAGAAAGAGGCAAGAGAGTTGCAGAACCAGGCAAGAGAGGTGCAGAAAAAGGGAACAGGGGTGCAGAAAGAGGCAAGAAGGGTGCAGAAAGAGGCAAGAGGAGTACAGAAAGAAGCAACAGAGGTACAAAAAGAGGCAAGAGAGGTGCAGAAACAGCCAGGAAAGGTGCAGAAAGAGGGAACAGGGGTGCAGAAAGAGAAAAGAGGGGTGCAGAAAGAGGCAAGTGAGGTGCAGAAAGAGGCAACAGAGGTGCAGAAAGACGCAAAAGAGGTGCAGAAAGACGCAAAAGAGGTGCAGAAACAAGCTAGAGAAGTACAGAAAGAGGCAAGAGAATTGCTGAAAGAAGCAACAGAGGTGTAGAAAGAGGCAAGAGAGGTGCAGAAAGAGGCAAGAGAGGTGCAGAAAGAGGCAAGAGAGGTTCAGAAAGAAGCAACAGAGGTACAGAAAGAGGCAAGAGTGGTACAGAAAGAGGGAAGAGAGGTGTAGAAAGAGGCAAGAGTTGCAGAAAGAGGGAAGAGGGGTGCAGAAAGAGGCAAGAGGGGTGCAGAAAGAAGCAAGTGAGGTGTAGAAAGAAGCAAGAGAGGTGCACAAAGAGGCAAGAGAGGTGCAGAAACAGGCAAGAGAATTGCTGAAAGAAGCAACAGAGGTGTAGAAAGAAGCAAGAGAAGTGCAGAAAGAGGCAAGTAGGATGCAGAAAGAGGCAAGAGAAGTGCACGAAGAGGGAAGACGAGTGCAGAAAGAGACAACAGGGGTGCAGAAAGAAGCAAGACAGGTGCAGAAAGAGGCAAGAAAGTTGCAGAAACAGGCAAGAGAGGTGCAGAAAAAGGGAACAAGGGTGCAGAAAGAGGCAAGAGAGGTGCAGAAAGAGGGAAGAAGGGTACAGAAAGAAGCAACAGAGGTGCAGAAAGAGGCAAGAGGAGTGCAGAAAGAGGGAAGAGGAGAGCAGAAAGAAGCAACAGAAGTGCAGAAAAAAGCTTGGGAAGTTCACAAAAAGCAACAGAGGTGCAGAAAGAGGCAAGCGGGGTGCAGAAAGAGGCAAGAGAAGTGCAGAAAGAAGCAACAGAGGTGCAGAAAGAGGCAAGAGGAGTGCAGAAAGAGGGAAGAGGGGTGAGGGAAGAGGGTTGCAGAAAGAAGCAAGAGGGGTGCAGAAAGAAGCAAGAGAGGTGCAGAAAGAAGCAAGAGAAGTGCATAAAGAAGCAACTGAGATGCAAAAAGGGGGAAGTGGGGTGGAGAAAGAGGCAAGAGTGGTACAGAAAGAAGCAAGAGAGGTGCAGAAAGAAACAAAAGAAGTGCAGAAAGAAGGAACAGAGGTGCAGAAAGAGGCAAGAGGGGTGCAGAAAGAAGGAAGAGGGGTGTGAAAGAGACACGAGGGGTGCAGAAAGAAGCAAGAGGGATGCAGAAAGAAGCAAGAGAGGTGCAGAAAGAAGCTAAAGAAGTGCAGAAAGAAGGAACAGAGGTGCAGAAAGAGGCAAGAGGAGTGCAGAAAGAGGCACGAGGGGTGCAGAAAGAAGCAAGAATGGTACAGAAAGAAACAAAAAAAGTGCAGAAAGGAGCAACAGAGATGCAGAAAGGGGGAAGGGGGCTGGAGAAAGAGGCAAGAGTGGTACAGAAAGAAGCAAGAGAGGTGCAGAAAGAAACAAAAGAAATGCAGAAAGATGCAACAGAGGTACAGAAAGAGGCAAGAGGAGCGCGGGAAGAGGGATAGAGAAAGAGGCACGAGGGGTGCAGAAAGAAGCAACAGAGATGCAGAAAGGGGGAAGTGGGGAGGAGAAAGAGGCAAGAGGGATACAGAAAGAAGCAAGAGAGTTGACGAAATAAACAAAAGAAATGCAGAAAGAAGGAACAGAGGTGCAGAAAGAGGCAAGAGGGGAGCAGAAAGAGGGAAAAGGGATGCAGAAAGAGGCACAAGGGTTGCAGAAAGAAGCGACAGAGGTGCAGAAAGAAGCAACAGAGGTGCAGAAAGAGGGATGAGGGGTGGAAAAAGAGGCAAGAGAAGTGCAGAAAGAAGCAACAGATGCAAAAAGGGGAACAGGGGTGGAGAAAGTGACGAGAGGGGTGCAGAAAGAAGCAAGAGGGTGCAGAAAGAAACAAAAGAAGAGCAGAAAGAAGGAACATGGGTGCAGAAAGAGGCAAGAGGGGTGCAGAAAGAGGAAATAGGGGTGCAGAAAGAAGCACGAGTGGTGCAGAAAGAAGCAAGAGAGGTGCAGAAAGAAGCAAGAGTAGTGCAGAAAGATGCAACAGAGGTGCAGAAAGAGGCAAGAGGGGTGCAAAAAGAGGGAAGAGGGGTGCAGAAAGAGGCACAAGGGGTGCAGAAAGAAGCAAGAGAGGTGCAGAAAGAAGCACCAGAGGTTCAGAAAGAGGGGTGGAGAAAGGCGAGAGGTGCAGAAAGAAGCAACAGAGGTGCAGAAAGAGGGAAGAGGGATGGAGAAAGAGGCAAGAGGGGTGCAGAAAGTAACAAAAGAAGTGCAGAAAGATGGTACAGAGGTGCAGAAAGAGGCAAGAGGAGTTTCAGAAAGAGAAGAGGGGTGCAGAAAGAGGCACAAGGGGTGCAGAAAGAAGCAAGAGGAGCGCGGGAAGAGGGATAAACAAAGAGGCACGAGGGGTGCAGAAAGAAGCAACAGATATGCAGAAAGAGGAAAGAGGGGTGGAGAAAGAGGCAACAGAAGTGCAGAAAGAAGCAACAGATATGCAGAAAGGGGGAAGAGGGGTGGAGAAAGAGGCAAAAGGGGTGCAGAAAGAAGCAAAAGAGGTGCAGAAAGAAACAAAAGAAGTGCAGAAAGAGGCAGGAGGAGTGCAGAAAAAAGGAAGAGGGGTGCAGAAAGAGGCAAGAGAGGTGCAGAAAGAGGGAAAAAGGGTGCAGAAAGAGGCAAGAGGGGTGCAGAAAGAGGGAAGAGGGGTGTGGAAGAGGCACGAGGGGTGCAGAAAGAAGTAAGATGGGTACAGAAAGAAGCAACAAAAATGCAGAAAGAGGCAAGAGAGGCGCAGAAAGAAGCAAGAGTGGCTTGCACACCATTAGTACCAATTTAACACCCACATTTAGCAATAAGTAACAGGTGACCAATCTAGGTTTACAAAGGACCTTCCACCACGCTGTAACACTTGTCACTGCATTTTTGGTAACGTCTGAGCCGTTTGAGCTAGAAACAAGGCTTTTTTTCTTCAAATCTGCAGATTAGGCAGCAGATGATGAATTATGTGGCTAATGCGGAAAATGTATAATTGTGCGAAAGTCAGTGCAGCCAAACAGTCACATAATTCCAGTGGCCCTGCTCATACCTCTGACTAGGTCCAGAAGTTCTCCTCAGTAATTCCTTCTTTTTTTGTCTCATTGAGTTCATAGTTTAGCTTCTCTGGAAACGAGGAAGACTAAACCTGAGGTTACCACTCCACAACACAGACTACCATACCAGATAATTACTCTCCGTAACACATAATCCCACTCTACATAATTCCTATACACTAAATACCACATACTTTCTATCCACATAATTTCACTGCACAACATACCACATAATTCCACTACACACAACCTACATCTACTCCACTCCTAGAAACATTAATAAAACACTTTTTAGATTTACAACGCTAATAGCTCTAACTCTTGCAAATGCGAGACCTATTACATTACAAATGGTTCCTTAACTGGTAGTCGCATTTGCAGAGTGGTGGAGAAAGGGGGCTGGGCCTCCAACCAGCGCTCAGGAATTCCACTGCGTAGGACTTACAGGAGGTACCAGGAGGACTACTTGGCCGCCAAAGTCCCTCAGGAGTAAAGTGGACTTCATCCCCCAACCAGTACTGTGCCAGGAGTTGCATTTGCAGAATGGTGGAGAAAGGTGAGCGTGGCCTCCGAAGACCTCTCAGCAATCCCACTGTGTGACTTACTGGAGGTAATAGGAGGGGTAGTTGGCCCCCAAGGTGAACCTTGGGGGCCAACTACCCCTCCTGTCCTGTTACCTCCAGTAAGTCCCACACAGCAGGATTGCTAAGTTCTCATAGCAGGCCACGCCCCCTTTCCCCACCACTCTGCAAAGGCAGTTCCAGGCACGCTCTTGGATGAGGATTAAAGTCCCCTTTGCTGCTGGGGGTCCTTAGGGCCAACTAGCCTACCCGATACCTCCAGTATGCCCAAGATAGTGGGATTGCTGAAAGGTGGACACAGGCCACGCCCCCTTTCTCCACCACTCTGCAAACGCGCCTCCTGGCGCGTTCTGGGTTGGGGGATTAAGTCCCCTTGAATCCTGAGGGTCCCTAGGGGCCAACTAGCCCACCAGGTACCTCCAGTAAGCTCCACACAGCTGCATTGCTGAGAGTGGTCCAAGGCCACGCCCCCTTTTTACACCACTCTGCAAACGCGCCGCCTGGTGCACTGCTGCTCGGGGGATAAAGTCCACTTCAGTCCTGAGGTCCTCAGGACACAAGGGGACCTCATCACCCCACCAGCAGCGCGCCAAGAGGCGCGTTTGCAGAGTGGTGTAAAAAGGGGCGTGGCCTCGTACCACCTCTCAGCAATCCCACTGTGTGGGGCTTACTGGAGGTTCCTGGTGGCCTAGTTGGCCCCCAGGGACCCTCACTAGCAACGGGGACTTAATCCCCCAGAGCAGAGCGCGCCAGGAGGCACGTTTGCAGTCATGCAGGGATGGGGCGGGCCTCCGGGGAGTTGCTGGTTTCTTTTTTTTATTTTATGGGAGGGGGGCCGCGTGCCCCCCCTTCCCTGGGCCACTTTTGGCCCTGGGGACCCCATCCCCCAGGGCATACCTCGCCTTTTTTTAAATTTTATTTTAGAGGGGGCCTGCGTGGCCCCCCTCCTGAGGCCAATTTGCAGCTCCCCTTGCCCAAAAGCAATTCTGCTTTGCTTCATTGAAGCGAGAGCAGGTTTCCTGCTCACACTTCAACGAAGCAAAGCAGAGTTTGCTATGACATAGCAAACAGCAATGTCCCGGGGGTGGGCACCCCAGGACATTGGGGGGTGGCGGTCCCCAGGGCCATGGAGGGCTGCAGGAGGGGGGCCTCGTGGCCCCCTCCCAACTAATTTAAGCCCCAGGGAGGTGGTGGTCTCTGGGGCCCGGGGGTCCGCAACGGACCCTGCATTTCAATAAAGAGTGCCCCAGGGAGGTGGTGGTCCCCGGGCCAGTGTAGGGGGGCTCGAGCCCCCCTACACTTTCATTTTGAAAACAGCCCCGGGGAGGTGGCAGTCCCCAGGGCTGCGGGGAGGCCGTGTGGCCCCCGCATTTAAATCATGTAGCCCTAGGGAGGTGGTGGTCCCTGGGGTATGGGGGGCCCGCGAGGCCCCCCGTCCTAAATAGCAAATGCCCCGGGTAGGTGGGGGGGCAGGAGCCCCCCATGCATTTTTTAAAAAAGCCCCAGGGAGGTGGCGGTTCCCGGGGCTGCGGGGGCCCCGCGGGCCCCGGCTAATTATGTTGGCACTGCCCCCCAGAACCAGGCCAACCCGGGGGCTTATAGATAACGAAGCGCGGGAGCCGGCGCTTCGTTTTTTTTTCGCCGGATTTGCGCACCCAGCGCAAATTCGCCAGATTTTTTTTTTTTTTTTAAATGCTTTTTTTTGGTAACGGAATTACACCAAATTTGGCAAAAAGGTAGGACTTGGTCCAGAAAGCGACCTTTTTTTAAATGGTGTAAATCCGCTCAGTAGTTGCTGAGAAATTCAAGAAATAAAAATATCGATATCTGAGCACCGAGAACCCTCCCGGGCACGAGCTTCACTCTGATTGGATGCCAACACTCCAAACCAGAAAGTGTTGGCAGCCATCTTGTGACTCGGTAACCGAGGCACAAGAAAAACTGTGAAAAAAAGATGAAAAACAAGAAAAGGGGGCAGGGTAGAAACACTCTGACCCCCTAGGCCTGCTCAGGGGGTCCCACAAGGACCCCCAGGGACAAAAAGAGCATTTTTTAAAAAAAAATGAATCGGCAGAATTCGCGCTGGGTGCGCGAATCCTGCTGAGAAAACTTTAAAAAAATGAAGCGCGGACTCCCGCGCTTCATTTTAATGAGGCCCCGGGGGCAATGCCAAAATTAAATAGCGGGAGACCGCCACCTCCCCGGGGCTTCTTTAATTGGATGTCAGGGGGGCTCCCAGGCCCCCCACAAGCCCCGGGGACCGCCACCTCCCCGGGGCTTTATTTGATTATGCGCAGGGGGGCACGTGGCCCCCGCAGCTCCCGCACTTCATTTTAATGAGGCCCCGGGGGCAATGCCAAAATTAAATAGCGGGGGCCCGCAGGGGCCCCCGCAGCCCCAGGGACCGCCACCTCCCCGGGGCTTCTTTAATTGGATGTCAGGGGGGCTCCCAGGCCCCCCACAAGCCCCGGGGACCGCCACCTCCCCGGGGCTTTATTTGATTATGCGCAGGGGGGCACGTGGCCCCCGCAGCCCCGGGGACCGCCACCTCCCCGGGGCTTAAATTAATTGAAAATAGGTGTGGGGGGAGCTCCTGCTCCCCCCACACTGCCCCAGGGACCAACACCTCCCAGGGGCACTAATTATTCAAAATCGGGGGTCCGTTACGGACTCCCGGGGACCACCACCTTACCGGGGCTTTACAAATGGAGGGAGGGGGGCCGCGCGGCCCCCCTTCTGGAGCCCTTGATAGCCTTGGGGACCGCCACCCCCCAGGGCCGGCTCCTGCAATGTCCCGAGGTGCCCTCCCCCAGGATATTGCTGTTTGCTATGGCAGGTCCTGTCATAGCAAACTCTACTTTGGTTTTTGGACGAGAGCAGGAAACCTGCTCTCGCGTCCAAAAACCAAAGCAGATTGCTTTTGCACAAGGGGAGCTGCATGTCAGCAGCTCCCAGTGTGCAAAAGCAATGCCGGCTCCCGCAGGAGGCGGGGTGCCAGCGGGTCCGTGGGGGCATTGGGGCTCCCCCCACAGTCCCCAACAGTGAGGCCAGGCCCCAGGGCTGGGGTCCCCGGGCCAAAAGTGGCCCGGGAGGGGAGCCACGTGGCCCCCCTCCCCTGTAATGAAAAAAAATAAATAATAAAAACGGAAAGGCCGGCCCCGGGGGATGGGGTTCCTGGGGCCATAATTGGCCGGAGGAGGGGGGCCACACGGCTCCCCTCCCAAAAAAACTATATCAAAATAAGGCTGGCCAGGCCCCGGGGATGTGGTCCCCGGGGCCATAATTGGTCTCTGGAGAGGGGCCACGCGGCCCCTCTCCCAAAAATTTTAATAAAAAAAAAAAAAAACAAGGCTGCCAGGCCCCGGGGGATGGGGTCCCTGGGGACAAAAGTGGCCCAGGGAAGGAGGGCCATGCAGCCCCCCTCCCATAAAATAAGAAAAAAAGAGAAAAGAAAAAAGTAACCGGCAACTTGCAGGAGGCCCCGCCCCCACCCTGCATGACTCTGCAAACGCGCCCCCTGGCGCGTTCTAAGTTGGGGAATTAAGTCCCATTGAATACTGAGGGTCCCTGGGGGCCAACTAGCCCACCAGGTACCTCCAGTAAGCGCCACACAGCTGGATTGCAGAGAGGTGGTCCGAGGCCATGCCCCTTTTGGTGGGGCGATGAGGTCCTCTTGTGTCCTGAGGACCTCAGGACACAAGTGGTCTTCATCACCCAAGCAGCAGTGCGCCAAGAGGCGCGTTTGCAGAGTGGTGTAAAAAGGGGCGTGGCCTCGGACCACCTCTCTGAAATCCAGCTGTGTGGCGCTTACTGTAGGTACCTGGTGGGCTAGTTGGCCCCCAGGGACCCTCAGTATTCAAGGGGACTTAATCCCCCAACTTACAACTTGCCAGGAGGCGCGTTTGCAGAGTGGTGGAGAAAGGGGGCGTGGCCTGTGTCCACCTCTCAGCAATCCCACTGTGTGGGGCTTACTGAAGGTAAGACGTAGGCTGGTTGGCCCCTAAATGACCCCCAGCAGCGAAGGAGACTTCAATCCCCATCCAAGAGCGCGCCAGGGAGAGCGTTTGCAGAGTGGTGGGCAAAGGGGGCGTGGCCTGTTATGAGAACTTAGCAATCCTGCTGTGGGGTACTTACTGGAGGTAATAGGAGGGGTAGTTGGCCCCCCAAGGATGGCCAAGTGCCCCACTTGTTATCTCCAGTAAGTCCCACACAGTGGGATTGCTAAGAAGTCTTCATAGGCCATGCCCCCCTTTCTCCACCACTCTGCAAACGCGCCTCCTGGCAGACTATGGGATGGGGGATAAAGTCCACTTTACTCCTGAGGGGGTGAGGAGTTGGCCTAACGGCTAGGGCGGTCGACCTCAAACCTGGGGAACTGGGTTCGAGTCTCGGCAATGACGCTGAACATCCTGTGATTCTGGGCAAATCACTTAATCTCCCCGTGCCTAACAAAAAAAAATGAATGTGTCCTCATGTAATGCAACTGGTGCTATGTAAAGCGCTCTGATACCCGATTTGGGTCAAGTTTGCGTTATATAAAACTCAGTAAAAAAAAAAAAGTTCTCCTGGTACCTCCTGTAAGTCCTATGCAGCGGAATTCCTGAGCGCTGGTCGGAGGCCCAGCACCCTTTCTCTACCACTCTGCAAACGTGACTACTACTTAAAGAAGTATCTTTCTGCACCTCTATCTTAGAGGTAGTTTTAATCCCCCTGCCCTATTATGTACTAGGGCCTTACAGAGGAGGTCATGCCAATCACAGGGGTACCCAACGCATAGTGTTCCCTAGTGTATGTAGGTGCTTTCACTGTATTCTAAGTGTGTTTTAGCATAGCACTGGCTCTAGGCCTGGTTAGGCAGAGTCAGTTACCATCAGTACCAGTCAGTAAAAAGTTGGGGGCACAGAATGACTTTGCAACAAGGCCTCTTTCTGCACCTCTGTTGGTTCTTTCTGCATATCTTTTACTTCTTTCTGCACTTTTCTTTGTCTTTCTGGACTTCTGTTGCCTTTTTCTGCATTTCTCTTGCTTCTTTCTGTGTGTTTCTTCCTCTTTCTTCACATGTCTTACCTCTGTAGGCATAGTTAGAAATTAGCATTTAAAAAACCTTAGAAATTCACTGAAAAAACCATAGGTTTCAGGGACGTTATAGTTAGAAATTAGCATTTAAAAAACCATAGAAATTCACTGGAAAAAAACCATAGGTTTCAGGGACGTTATAGTTAGTTGGACAATTCCCTCGTACAAAACCAGAGAAATTCGGCCGTTATAGTTAGTTGAGCTAACTATAACTCGCGCCCCCGCAATGCACTGCTGATGACTTCACATATTACATCATTCATGACATGGTCAGTGACATCACTGATGATATCACTGATGACATCATCCACGTGATAATCTGATGCACCTCCTCACACCCTAATATAACCTTTGATACACCCACTCTAAAATACAGACTACCATTTTCGAAACCATAGACTCACCAATACCAGTTACTACATACCCACTCACTGATTCCTAGGTCTACACACGCGTCCACTCATTCACCCATACAGTCACTCATACATGCAGTCACTCATCAATACAGCACTATCATTTGCACTGATACACCTATACAGACACTCACACATCGCCACTCATCCATAGAGTTACTCACACACCTAGTCAATCATGCAAAGAATCATTCACACTCCCATGTACTCACCTATACAGTTATACACACACCACCTCACTTATTCATACAGATACTAACACATACTTACTCTCTTATACAATCACTGATACAAGCACACACTCATCCATACAGCCACTCTCACAATCACTCACTCTCACATATAGTGATTTATATACTCCAACACTCACATATACTGCCTTTGCCATATGTAGTTACTCACACATGTACCACTGAGACATCCATTCACTCACCAACACACCCATACACACACACACCCACCCATACAGCCCTTCACAGATGCACTCTTGAACCCATACACCCAGTGAATTACCCACTCACACATCTATGCACAGTCACACACCACCCACCCACCCACACAGACACTCAGGCACCCATACAGATACTCAGACAACCAATCAATAACCCATATAGACACTGATGTAGCTACTCACCAACCCATGTAGCCGCTTACACACCAACTGACAGGCTGATACAGACATTTACACAGTTTACTCACTAACACATGCATTCAGTAAGATACGTTTAATCACTCACTTATACAGTCAGTCACGCACCTACTAAATCATCCATTCAGACACTCATACACCCACTCATACTTCAATACACCTTGGCATATATATATATAAAACATATTTAAACTTTACAGAAACACAGTCAGTGGATGATGTCATCAGTGATGTCATCATTGGTCATTTGAGATGTCATCAGTGATGTCATCCGTGATGTCACTGACCATGTCATGAATGATGTAATATGTGACGTCATCAGCAGTGCATTGCGGGGGCACGAGTTATAGTTAGCTCAACTAACTATAACGGCCGAATTTCTCTGGTTTTGTACGAGTGAAATGTCCAACTAACTATAACGTCCCTGAAACCTATGGATTTTTCAGTGAATATATATATACATACATACATACATACACACACATCCACCTTTAGAGACCCTGCTATTTGACTAAACACAGCTCGCTAACCAAGCATAATACATTTTGACACCATGTTCTCTCTACAAATCCTTTGATGCACAGAAATGATTTTACAGTTGTGATGTTGACTCTTAGATTACCACACTGGCATGCAAGTGGTTCAACAAAACATTCGGATCATTATATGAACCTGGTATGGTAACAACAATTGTCTTTTGGATTGAATCTGTGGAAAAATATGCGTACCAGTTGTTATTGAAACTGAGGTTTATTATGTTTTCATTCTGTCCCTTCATCACTTATAGGAATGTGTCTTCATGTAACTGCACTAAGCACTACGCTGACTGCATTACTAGTCACTTTATGCATCAACAAGTAAAATTCTATGTTTTGAGCACATTGATTGAAATGCCTGGTGTGTTGGTGTCGTCCTTCATTGTTTCATCTGTGCTAATTAGTTTTCCCCATTAATTCAGCGTTATGTAAACACAATAATTATTGTCCACATTGTAGAACCATTGCTTCGTTCTAAAACAATATTAACAGGAAACATGCAATTTTGCTTAATGTAAGGTGTCGTGTGGTCTAATCTTATTAACACTGTTATTAAAGTTGTCACATAACTATTAGAATTAATGTCATTGACCCAACAAAGATAAAGAAAACCCATCCAGAGCCACGTCTCCCACACTTTTAGTATTCTGAGGAAGATGGTAGTTTGTTTAATATGAACACAGTAAACACGTATTCTGCGTTGTGATAGACAGTAGCCTGCTATTCCTATGTATCTGAATCTCTTTACTAAGAATATAGAAAGAATATAGTAAACAGACTATACTGCTATCCAGCCAGCTGCAATTCAGACTAAGGCATAACAGCAAATTCAGTCTTTATTCAACTGGATATCTGAACTAGAAACCACTGAGTTAAAGGTGGTCCTTAATAACATACCATCAATGCTTTCAACAATTCCTATGTGCTGTATTGTATGCAAGTTCTGTTGTTCGGTTTGGCAAGAGACTGAATAGACAGCTTTTTCATTTTATGAATCTTCTCATGGATACAAGTGGTGATGCTTGCTAATCAGTTTTACTAGGTCAGGTCATTTGGACATTTCAAGTATTCCGTTCATATGTGAATGCCTGCCATGAGCTTGTTTGCACTAGATCTCATCTTGAATTGTTTTGTAGCAAGTTGATTTTTAAATGTACAGATTTGGCCACATGAAAGTTGTTTCAGTAGGATGGATATACATCCTTTTGCAGGCCAATATGAGTGACTTTAAGAAGTGGCGTGTATGTTGCATGTAAGTATTGGTTGATCATCGGCTCTAACACATTCACAAATTCCTATAGTTCATTAGAGTTTCTTCTGTGAGTGTAGACCTCTGTATTCAGCACTCAAAATGGTGTTGGGTTTTCTCCCTTTTAGAAGAGTTTTAGATACAAAACTTTTGATCTAGCTAGACTGTGTTTCACAGCTAAGGATTATAGGTTTTCAGAATAAAATTACTAATAAATTAGTACATAAATTATTAGTTCCACCAATAAATCAAAAGAAATATTCCTCAATCGTCAATGAGTTATCTAATCCTGACAGAGTTACTACAAAACCCACCCCTTCTCAGGCACTCTGTAATGCGTTGAATACCTTTTTTATCGACAAGGGCAACGCGATTAAAGCCAGCATCCATGCTGGCCATGCTCATGAGGCACTACCTACGATGTCAAGAAACGCCTGCCTCCTCCATCATTTTCCGGCAATAAGCAGAGATACCTTTTTGGAGCTTCTGTCTAAAGTTAAATCTGGATCTCCCACTGATAGCTGTCCTCCGCACATCTTAAGAGAAGTTTTCACTGCAAACGCAGAGCCTGCACTTTCTCTCATGAACGAATCATTAACTCAGGGCTGTTCCCAGAGCCTTTAAAAAAGCCATCATAGTTCCCCTTTTAAAAAAACCAAGGGCAGATCCTCTGACCCCGATGAACTATTGCCCCATTTCCCTCCTCCCTTACCTGGCCAAGGTACTGGAATTCTACGTGGCAAATCGCCTCTGCTCATTCATTGAACACTCTCACTATCTGGACCCCAGGCAAGCAGGCTTCCGGTTGGCACATTCAACTGAGACAGTAATATTAACTGTATTGGATGAGCTACGGAGGGAAGCAGACAGGGGCAACCCGCAGGCCTTGGTGTAATAGGCCCTGTCCGCTGCCTTTGTCACGGTCGACCATGGTATCCTTGTAGACCGTATCAGGGAGGCAGGTATTCAGGGGCCAGCTCTCAGATGGATTACTTCCTTTTTGGAGGATCGCTTTTAGTCTGTCCGCCTCTCCCACTTTACTGCACCTAACATGAAGATCACATGCGGTGTACCCCAGGGCTCCTCATTATCCCCGCACCTGTTCAACTTGTACCTACCCCCGCTTATACTGTCCCTAAGAGAAAGGAATGTAAGCACATGCAATTATGCAGACGATCTACAATTAATAATTTCCATTGACAATACACCCGATTCCATATCCGATTTTCAAGCCACCATGCTGCACATCCGTAACTGGATGAACAGCAATCATTTAAAACTGAACCCAGATAAAACTGAGTTCATTTTGATAGGGGGCATCTGGAACCCCTGGAGCCCGCATTTCTGGCCAGCTGAGCTAGGCTCCCCCCCTTCTCCATCTTCATCCGCTAAAAGCCTTGGAGTCACAATCGACCGTGACTTATCCATGAAGTCTCAGATTGGAACCATAGTCATTACCTGTTTTTTCAGCTACGAAAAATATGGAAAATAAGCAGATTCCTCGCTAGGGAAGCCCTGGTGCAGGTAGTTTTAGCCCTGGACATGTCCCACATCGATTATGCTAACTCCCTATACTTCGATGTGCCTTCATATATCATAAAGAGACTGCAACTTGTGCAGAACCAGGCCGCAAGACTCATTTATTGGCAGCTCAGATGGCAACATGCTTCCCCTCTCATGAAGAAACTACATTGGCTCCCTGTACTCCAACGTTGTACTTTTAAAATCGTCTGTCTCATCTTTAAATCGCTACATGGCGCATACCCAGAATTTATCTATAATATCATTCAGAGATACACACCCACTCGAAATCTGCTGGTCATCCCGTATTATAAATCAAAACGGTTAGGTGGCAGCAGTTTCGCGGTACTGGCTCCCCGCTTTTGGAACACCCTGCCCCCTGATATTAGATCCTGCACAGACCTTCTGAGATTCAGGAAATTCCTCACAACATGGCTGTTTACCCAGGCATATGATTAACCTCAAACATGGCAGCTTATCCAGACATCTGATTATTCGGCCACTCCTATAGTTAGCGCCAAGAAACCAATCGGTGTACGTGTGCTCTATAAATAATTTTAACATAACATAATTTTAACAATACTTTCTACCGGTATTCAAGTTACATTTGTTGAAAAGAATAAGGATTTATAAGGCAAAAATAACAGAAGTAAAACAAAAATGCAAAGTCTGAGAGATACTCTAAGCAGCACCATAGCAGGAAAGATAATAAGCATTGGTATATTTATCTCTGTACTTCACAATCTTACTGGCTTTGTGATATTATAAACCCAATGTCATAATAGAGGATTGAGCTGAATTCTCACATTGTTGTTTCAAATTTTATTATAAAGCAATGGACCCGTTTTTATAATTTTTAGATGAGGCGCTGTATGGAATGATTGAACACAGCTTTGGTGGTAAGATGTTACATTTTTCAAATGAGAAGAGCGGTGGTTTGGTTTAAATTGGCAAATCATTTTAAAAGAGGATACTCATCAAAGGGCACTCCAAGTTTAAGACCTCCAAGTAAGTTTTAATAAAGACAACTAAAGAAGCAAGGTGCTCAACATTGCAGCAAAAGTACAGTACTTGCACAATATTCGCAAAAGTTACAGTTTTCAAGTGCAAGTTCTGATAAAGAGACGTGGGATTCCCTAATTTTGGGACAGGAACCGTACTGCCCAATAACATTTCAAGGTCTTAACCTCGGATTGCCTAGCTCTTTTGCGTTTGTCATCTCTGCTCATTCTTGCTTCTCACCCATAGACTCAAAGGAGATCCAATGCTACTGAATGGTCTATTGTCTCCTGCCATCCAGTGGGCCTGTTTCCTCTCCCTGTTCCCAAGTATTAGCAGGCTATATTCCAGAATACAACAGGTACCTAAAGTGTCCTAAGGCATCTAATACAGCACATCCACTACGAAGAAGTAAGTCATGTCATTGAGTGTCGTGTCACAAGGTAAAAATATATTTAAAGCAGCTTTTCTGAAACATTTATAATGAATTCCAGTTGCTGAAAAATCTTGAAAAAACTGAAACAAATACAATTTCTAGAATTTAGGTGAAATTCATAAAATGGCGTGCATGTGTAGGTAATTAGTGCCAAATAATTAATTGTGATAGCTACTGAAAATTCTCATATCATATTGATATATGAAGTGTTTGACAAAAAAGAAAATTGATTTGTATTTACACTTATGTCATAGTAACAGGGAACACTTGGACCTGAACGCCGCCCTGTTTTGGAAGAAAAGAGAACAAGAATGGATGGATATTCATATTAGCTCATCCCAAAACGTGAGATATTCAAGCGCAGGAAATCACCTGCCCTTGTTACTGAAGCAATCATGAATTAACACATGAACATTGTTTCACATTACCAAATATGGGAAGAGGTGGGACAAGTAATTGTTATATAAATTCAGCCTCCCCAGGCAAGGGAGCAACAAAAGAGAAACAGGAACTACAGGATTTGCAAGAAGCTCCAGATTCAGTGAAACTCAATCAGTAAGATGCAGGCCTGGGAAAAAGAAGAAATTGTGTGGCTCCATTGCCGCAGAAGCACCAGGCCTTAATTGGAGCTACAGGAAATGGTGGACAAGGCTGTCCTGACAAGCCTACTTTGATGAAACTACCTTGATGATAAATCACAGATGAGCTCATCCACAGCTTTTATTGTTGATACTTGTATAATTATAGGTGTTTGGAAGGTGTTAACATTTGTGCCGTGAAGGAGGTTTGACCAGATTACATTAGGTATCACATCTGAAAACTAGGATGAATGGAAATAAGTGGATTCTCCTTAGCCATGGATAGATGAAATAAATATATTTGTGTGAAGAATATGGTACTAAGTGCGAACACTACTATCTCAGAACATATGGCCACATATATCTCTCTCATCTGTATTTTTGTTTTGATTTGGTTTGTTTTTTGATGTGATTAGTTAGTTTCTAGAAAAATATCAGGTGCCTTTCTTAATTAAAAAGGTATATAACATTACCTTTCTGTTCATTTTCAGTATGTTTTCGCTGTTGTGCGCCGGACAGGCTGTTCAAGGCAATTGTAGATGGTTCTAGAAATATGTTTTCCAAATATGTTCAATTCTTATTTAATCCTTTAGAATGCTAATCGCCCACAAACTTTTTGTAAGCCTCGAATTGCAAAGTTGTTTGCCTTCCTTCGCCGAAAAAAGTTTCAAATAACTTTAAGTTCATTTGAAATGGTAAACTGTCTCGAAAAACAAAGTAGTATTAGGCATATCAAAACACACTGCCTCAGTCAGAGAATCGGCTTCCAGTTTTCCGTTTTTACTAATATTTATACGCAAATCCAGAAGGAAAACAACAATTTCTTTGCCAGTGTTCATATAAAATATTGAAAAATGTTAAATAGCCCTTCCTTTGAAAGATTCAGAAAGCTATCAGTGATGCCTGCAAGGTCAACAGCTGGGCAGACTTACAACACTGAGTGTTAAAGAGTTGAGATTTCGTAGACAAGCTTAAATAGCCACAGATGTTTCAGGTTTGCTCTGTGGTGCTACTGTTTTCAGATACGCATATCACTATTTTATATGGTGGCGTAAGGTGCTGAGGGTGTAAATGTAGTGGTTACATGGATGTGAAAACATGCTTGATTCAACTTCAAAACTGTTCAAAGCAGAACATAAATATGGATAAACCCCACTATAACAAACAAAATAAAAATGGATACATATACAGGCTGTAATGTGAAAAAATAAATAGCATGAACCTGGGGTCCTAATTTTTATTTTCCATCTATACAGTGTGGTTCCCGATAAGGTAAATCGGTCCAACAAACTGTATCACAACCTACATACATGGCCACAATTAACTTTAAAAAATGACGAAAGTGTTGCTTATAAAAAGTGTGCCCAACTGGTTCAGAAACCTATACTAACACGTTTCCTTTTGTGATGTTATCCTTGACATGTATGTTTGTGATCATAATTTGAAACTGAAAATAAACCTCAGCATAATCAATTCCTTGAATTGTTTTGTGCGGTTTCTTGTGTAGCTTCTTGATTTCAGCTAAGTTTTGCTTTTAATGCTGTGGTGTAGCTTTTTGAATTGTGGTTACGAACAGCTATTGGACAAAATGGAAGAGATTTTACATGCCTACAGCCGGCCTTCTCAGAAACATAGTACAGATCCGACTCAACAACAATTAACTTTGTTCTCACTAGTCACTCACTGAAATGTGCTTATATACTGACTACACTTTGGGAAGTAATTTTCTGTAACACTGCTTTTCTCAATGTTCATTAACCTGATCCTTTTGTAAATGTAACTGTTACAAGATACCAAAAACGAACAAAGACCAGAGAAATGGAGGCAGAAAAGAGGAAGACACTGAAAGTATAAAGTACTAAATTTATTTTCTGCTTACAGCATCAAAAACCATAAATAAATGTCAACAATTTTCATTGTGTACAAAATACAGACTCAACATAACAATTTGAAATGTAGATTTGAACAAGCAGTAACTTGGATAAAGTGGGCTAATTTAAGATCTGAAGGCAGAGGGAAATATAAGATAAGAGAAGGACTCCTTGAGATTCTTTAAAGGAAAGTAGATTCTGCAACAGAAGGGAAAAGAGAGATGTAGCGAGGATAGTGGTTTTGAAACGATAAAGACGATTCTTTTGGCAGGCGACTGTAATGCAGCATGCATCGATTAGTAAGGGAGGGAAGCAGTCATGAGCAGCCTCGCTCATTGCATGCAAGGAACACAACACAAATGCCAATGCAGTGAGCGTGGGTTCAAAGATTATTAGTTTCAAATCATTCAAGTGTATTTGGATTTAAGAGCTTTGTATTAAGTATTTGACACGTGTATTACTCTGTTGCTCACTTCAGAATATTCAAGATTAAAGCGATGTCCAAAATAAGGCTAATTCCAACTCCCTGTATTAGCCCCGGGCATAATCCGTTATATGTTTTAGACAGCTTTTGTGTCATGTGGCTAAAACATTCAGAAATGTTAGTGAGGTAATTCTAAGCACCTTTTGCACAAAGAACAGATTTTGTACAATCTACTAAAAATTAAAGTCTTGACTACTTGATGAGATGTAAAGGAATCCCGTAATTACCGCATAACAATCTTTGAAAATCATGTCCTGTATAAAAAATATATAACTTTTTAGGGGTTGCTCAAATTGCCAACTACAGGTGTAACAGAGTCTTAAGTTTATTTAAGGGACCTTTTTTGTTAAGCCTGAATATTGGAATTCATTTAGGTAGCCAGCTCTCGTTCACTCTGTTCTTTACCTGGGCTTCTCACATAAGGCTCAAACTAGGGCTGGGTGGCTTGGGATTTCATATAGTGTATATGTAATAACTTTATTTAGTTACATTGGGATACACTAGGTTAATATCAACGTATACATCATGCCAGATATAATCATCTTCTGGGTAAGGTCTCAGTTTACAACAATCGTCAGGACCTTGAGAAGATGAGATCAATGTCTGAACAAGCACGCTAACTTTAAATAACTTTAATCTGTGTTAAACATACGAATTCAATATATATTGAAATGTAGTACTCGATTTTATTAGGGAAGATGTTCAACGATGGGAGAGTGCATGTTGAACAGCTCTGTTCCTTCTTGAGATCATGTTCCACATAGGTACATGTCTAGATCTGTTGGACAAGTGTTTGTGGCACACCTTTCCCACTACTACATAGCTCATGGATTAAAGAAATTAATTGTTTGATATCTGTGGTGGTAGGGGAGGGGGGCAGATAAAGCATTCCTGTTCAATGGATGAGACTTTAGTCCATATCCTTCTTTTTTTTTTTTTTTAAATAAATGTGACACATTTTAGGGTTCACAGATTTTTGATACTGCAGCTATATACTCGTACACCTATGATGGGCAAGCTTACTCTTTGAATGCTCTGGTGGTTTAGGAAGCCACACTATTGGAAAAGTTAAAGGCAAACCTGCCCCATTTCTAGCCCCTGAATTTACTTCTTCAATTTAAGGTTAGGTCCCTATTCCACGTTTTAAATTGAGTTTCATCTCTAACTTGAGCAGTATTCAGTATTGAGTGGCAGGGGTTGTGCACCTCAATTATACAACACAAACAAGTATACTAACCCAGCTCCAGTTTAAATCACCAAGTGTGTATGAAGAGATCACAGATGTGAAGTTTTAACAAAAGTAGAGTTTGGACACAAAAAGGACCATGAAGAAGGAAGTGAGAGTCATTACATTTAAGCATGAATCATGGCTGCAAGGCTCACCCAAGCTGCCATTTACCCGAGTGTGCTAAAATGCACCTCAAGGTATCAACCTTCAACTCCATACTACAACTACATAAAGTTTGAATGTTAAACTAGTAACCCTGCTTTGCTGAAATTTCACTATAACTACATTATTGACTACGATTGTCCAGCTGTAATTCTTGGACCCTCAAATGAGGTTACATTAATTATTATGCACCACCACCCCCCCTTTATTTCTCTAGAATCCAAATGTCACAGGCTAATATTAGATGCTGATACATGTTTTAGCACAGCAAAGGCACATTTCCATTGCATGGCGTGTATTATAAATTAAGCTCTTCAGAGAAAGCTCTGCTGCTGTCATACAAGTAATTAAGAAATATTTATGTTCTCTATGCGTACCGATCCACCAGACCCCATATGGTCTCAATAAATTCCCACGTTGGGCATGTCCAAAACACACTACCCCTGTTCGGTTTCAGGAAGTTAATAGTTAACTGCATCTATGGTGTTTCTTTTAAGTCTTACAACTGCAACAGCCTAGAGATACTAGTTATTTCACAAATCGAGAGGAGTCTTTGTGGCACTGGCATGTACTAAAAGAGATGTAAGAAAAAGACGCATTCTTTGATACATACACCCTTTAATCCTTTTGTCGTAAACCTCCATAAATGCCCATAAAAATGAGATTAGATCCAGGGCATGTATTCAGAACAGTAATGATTCTTGCACAGCTGAATAAATTAAGTTTGCCAAAGTTTGCTAAGCAAGGGACAAACCACTTCGAAAGAGCCCATGAAAGATAGCCATCAGCTGAAGTGTCTTAGCAGTCTTAAGCACAGAGATCAGCCACTCTCTATAAATATTTGGTTGGCACCTAGTCTGATCAAAGCCAGACTGTGCTCCTCTCAAAGTCACGTATTCGAACATTTGGCTCAACTGTATGGTCCATGGAAAAGGCCATTCCTACACTTAAGCAGTCTTCTGAATTATATAGATAGCCCCCACTCATGGAGCTCATTGCCTGGGGAAATGCAGAGAAACTCAAAGAATATTAAACTTACATAGATGTAGTCAACTATGGCTCTACCACAAGCTTTCAAACCTGTGCCCAGGTTTGAACCAGACTCACAAGCACAATACAAGATTCCAGCCTAATGAAAGCACATCATCTCAATGTAGGACCTTTGAATTCATAAATCTGTATTATTGGCAGTAACAAACTAAGGAGGGTGTTCGAACATTAAAACACCCATTTCCATACAGATGTGCAACAGAGTTCAAAAACATTGTAGATGACAGCATTCAGTGCATGCCTCACTTGTATGTTTATTAAAGTATTTTTACTACAAAACTGTACACAGATGCCATTTTAGCCCGAGGGTTATTAGCCAGAAATGAGTGAATTTTATTAAAAAAATTAACATACATTTCTTTGGCCCTAACAACCACATATCTGAAAAGTGCCTATATTTTATTTTCTTGTAAAAAACGAAAACATTCATTAGCTCTAGGTGTAATTGCCCTGACGAAGTATCAAGACTGTATGTTAAAACTATATGACTATATGTGGGTTGTAAAAAAGTGCTAAGAGAGGAGGCTATGCTAGAAAAGGACATCTCGAGGTGGACATTTTTGATTCTTGTTCTGTGAACGTATTGCAAATTCGATGGGTTTGAAAAAATAAATCCTCTAAATAACCATATAAAGAGTTGAGAAACCACATATGATGCATATTATATCAGCAGAAGTTGTTAGAAAGATCAAAACAAACATTGACATTAATCAATATACCAGGCACACAAGGATTTCAATATTACAATATGGTTAAAACCAGACTGTGTTATCAAACTCGAACAGTGTTAGAGGTTAGACACAAAATCCAAAAATTGGCAAGCCGAGCAAATCACCTTACAGCTGTAATGCTTCAGCCAATGAGTGGGTGTAGCACTGGAATGTTGTACTGAGCTGAACGCAATGTGAAAAAGATAAGGAAAGATGTTCAGAAGGAAAGTCTTAGTTTAGTTTAAGGTGACAGGTGAATAAGATTCAAGAAACCAGAAACATCTTGAAATCGAGGAAACATTATCCATAAAGTCATGGCTGTCACTGATTTCATTTCAAGTGAACACAGTTGTTTGCACATAGTACACATTTCCAGTCAAGCACCGTCACTCGAGATCTACATGTACAGCTTAAACCAGAATGGTCACTGTAAAGATTTTGCAAAACATGTCAATATCTTATCAATTTTAAACATTACTCTGTACACATTACTTTCCTGGTGTCCCACACCTTGTTGCACATCAACAAGACTCATCCAAGAAATACACTTTGGATTCCTTTTTGAAGATGTGTAACATTATATTGAAGCAGTTCATTGGTAGAATAGAATTGTACCCTACAGAGAACCCTCAAGTAATGACAGGGAACATCTTTACCCCTGCCATTGTGTAGTTCTCATAGATGAGCTTTTCTACTGGAAAAGATGGGAAGCTAATGTGGCTGAACCATTTTTAAGATCTTTTTTTTACAGCAAATCATGAAAAATACAAATGGCGGGAAATCACAGATGCTGCAATTTACAACTGGACATCTCAATTTTTCAATCTTTAAGGAACGTCTTCAATTACCCTTGAATTGTAAAGTGAACAAAACTGCACGTCTCCATCTAAGGATATAATCATCAACCCATACTTTTTGGACTCTCTGTATCAGCACCTTTATTCATAAAAACAAAATGGGGTAAAGGGTATTAAGCCATACCCTTTGTCCTGTAGTACTGTAAGGTTTTACGCTGTATTACCAGGGCATTTGGGGGAACAGTCATACATTGCTGCAGCTTAGTAGGTTATATTGATTTACCAAAGCTCTCTTGCATGACTGACTCGACACTGAGCACACTACAAGACTATGTTAATGCCCACCAGAGGCCAGGGATGACTCCCAAAGCTATGCATTGGCTTCTGGCGGTTCCTATAGGCTGGAATAAAGTTGAAAACTCAGCCCCATGTAGCTGTGACAACTTTTCGAACCAGGATACTTTACATTTTGCCCTGTTGTGTGAATTTTATAGTGTTCCCCACTGGGAATTCATTTTTCCACTATTAAGAGGGAAGCAATTTACTCAGGCCTGAACCGCCGTAATTTTCTTTCAAATGCTATCTAATGATTATGTCTGCCTTAATGCAGCAAGGTTTTTAATTAATTCAGTGATGTTTTTCTAGCCTGCTGTGCCATTGTAACTTATTTTTATACATCTGCATTTTAATGACTTGTTATCTAATACTGTATCTCATCTGCTACTGTGGTTTTTTAATGTTTTGATATGATTTATGTTTCTGACACTGTATATTCTTCAGCTGCTACCTTGGGTTTTAACTTCAGACATAAATTGTGTTTTTTGTTGTGCAGTATGTATCTTTTATGGCTTTAATTAACCGGTTAAAGATTATTTTGACTGACTTCCAAAGCTGAAATAAAGGGGCTGCAACAAAAAGTTCAAGAATGATGGGGAAAGAGTTGAAGGAGAAAACAGCAAATTATAACGCTGATCATTATTAGATAATCAAACAAATACACAGTCATGAAAAACATTCACATAAAAATGAAGAAAAAAAATGTCCCGCTTTTTCAGAATCACCCTCATCAATACTTTGACATTCAGCAGATAGATTTGGTTACTTTGTCAAGGAGCTCTGCTTATTCATACTTCAGATGATTGCAGAACAAGCATTAAAGTCTGTGTCGAGCATGAATGAACAGAGCCCTCAAGCATTAATTGAGGCTTTACCACCCCAAAAACATTTTTGAGGCTCTAATACCCTAAAATGATATGAAACTTGTAAAGGTAGCAATAGATTTTAAACTACTTTCATGTAAACAATATTGCAATAAAGAACCTTAGGTAGGAATGGTTTCTGACAGAAACATCATTATGTAGCCCAGAAGGCTCCAACCTGACTTGACTGTGGTCTACAGATTTTAGAAGCATGGTCATGTTTGCACATTTGTCAGAGGTTGGGAGTTTTAAAATGGTGTTAAACATTGTACTTTGACCACTCATTTGAACATTTGTGGTAGAGATAGTGTGAAATTGAACTAAAGGAAGACGAATTCAATTCACCACTTCTGAGCCTTACTTTCAATGCAACCTTTGCCAGGCTCAAGAAAGAGGCCCCTTCTTGAGCTCATCCCACATAGAGTTTAAATAGTGCTTTGTTGGCAATAACGTGAGAATTGCACAAGAATGCCATATGCCAGATAAAGAGGTAGACTATTGGAAATTCTGCTATCGAATATCTGCTGATCATACAACATGAGTGAGTGGTATGTTTGTATAGCATACACTTCAATCTAAATTCACTCGAGGAATATCCTAGAAGACAACACCACCATGAAAAACTGGGGCCAAAATGTCTTAGAAACTCCTTATGAACACAAATTGCTTTCAGAGCATACAGATTTTTTTAATAAAATAATTCTTGTTATAAAGAGGGGACAGTGCATTTTCAAGAGAAGGCATAATACCTGAAAATATTCCTTCTCGTTGTCTTATTACCTTTGATTGGAAAATGGTCGGATTTACTAAGGCAAGAGGGCAATCAGTTCCCTAGTAGATACCCAGGAGTTTCGATAACTGAAGCCAGAACAACACAGATATTCTGTTCCTCTCACATTTTCTGTTTATGGTCAATAGCAGAGGTCTCAAAAGAGTGCTTTGGTATAATTCAAAGTTATGCTTTCTAGAGAACAAGCAATCTATGCCCCCTATGAGCAGGCTACTGAAGGCAACATACAAAGTTAATGATGCAACCTACAGAACACACTCTTCAAAACCTATGGCAACATCTGTTACACTAAGGTCTTGCTGGATGAAGATTTAGAGACTTTTTACTCTGAGTTCTTTTAGTACCAATTATATGCAGATACATCCAAAATGTGTCTGTTGTGCATAATATATGGTTATCATTATGAGCTTTTTGTCTTCTTGCCATTTGACGTTATCCCTCTGTCTTTCACGCATACGATGAGGTTTTCAAATGGTACACAAATTGTACAGGACCTTCTACATGATGTAGGGGTTGTACCATTTTAATACTTCAAGTACAAAAATCTGACTTTTTAAACCTTTAAAACTTGGACAATAATACTACATGTCCTTTTTAATTTGTATGCAATAAAAGTATGTTTAATAAAGAACCCGATAGGCAAAAATTGTTTTACGTGAGAAAAAGCAGTAAACCAATATTGATGAAAAATAAACAACACAACTGTTTTTTCAATATTTCATTTCTCCATTAATACTTATTTTGGCAGTGTTTGTTGTAATACTGTATAAATAAAGAGATGTTTGATCACCTTCAGAGGGTCTTTTTAATGATAAGATTAGAAAAAGGCAATATTTCCTTGGGAGAAAACTATCTTCGCTGATCTGAACTCTACAGCATACAAAGACCAATTATATCATAAATGAAAGTAAAGGAGCAGGCTTTATCCTCATGCTCCTGGTAATCAATTCAAAGATCTAGATGTGGCAGGGCAGTCGTAGTATGCAGACGTGAACTCGGACACAAAGAAAGTCATCATGAGGCTGCTATGCCTCAAAAGGAAGGGGTATTTTATAGGACTTCCTGATTCTTGTGTTGCTAGGTGTGCACTAGGAAGTGGCAGGAACTCATTTTGCCATCACCAAAGAAAAGATGTCATCTGTTTAACTCAGTGACCAAACCTGACAAGCCCGACATGTAAAAAGCTAAATATGCACTGCTCACCATAAAAGCAGAAACTGGTGTACAGAAACCGAAAAGAATGAAAGACGAGTCATGTACCAAACTGCTTTCATAATTGGTCACATCAGAAAAGGCAACATCACAAAAGTAATGGTCTATGGCCTATAACACATCAAAAACAGCTTATGAGCCTTGTTATATCAGGAATGTATTTTAGTTCTCACCACAAGAGTACCATCTACCCACTAGAACATCAGAAACAGCATCTGGGGCTTAACTCTTCAGAATGGTTTGTGATTGTGGTGAACATATCTCAAAGTGGGAACAGCTACCCAATTTTCTCAGACAACAACAACTTGTGTGCTCTACCACACCAGGAAAGGTATATATGGCTTACCAAGTCAGCTATGGATTCAGTTCATTTCCACATAAGGAAAAGCTTTGATGCACTACCACACCTCGAATGTCTTTGGCAACATACCACATAAGAAATGGCTTGAATGCTTTACATCATCAGTATTAGCTTCATTGCCTTACCACATCAGGAATGACCACCATTCCTTAGCACAACATACAGGGGGCCCACTTACTAAATGAGTATTGGATTCCATTTTTACATCATTAGAAATTACTTACATGCCTGTCACAGTAGAACTGGCCACAATGTCTTAAACATCAGATATCACTTAAGTGCCTTAATGCATCAGCATCATCTTTCATTCCTTACCACATCAGGAAGGGCTATTGCCCCTTCTAACATCCTGAGTGACTTCTATGGCTCAACACATAGGGAATGGTTTCTGTAACTTACAATATCAGGAGAAGCTGCCATGATTTACCACCTCTGAAAAAACATCCAGGCCTTGCAGCACCAGAAAAGATTGAATGCCTACTACTCCAGGAATGCTTTTTATGTCACATCTCAATGGGGATGACAATTCTTACCATGCACGTAACTGCTTTACTTTTACCATTCAAAGAATGACTGCAGCAGTTCATTACACAGCACATGCTACCAAGAGGAGAGTGCTACCTGCTCCTAAGGGGCACACCTAGCAACATACCTTTGCAAAAGACTTATGTTTTAATAACCCTGGCATGTTTTTCACATTCTAGATGTCTGCTTTAAGAGAGAATTTACAGACACAGAATGCTACCTGGAATCTTACAAACAGTCGTTTGACATTCAGTGACGGCCTCTCAGTCTGAAGTCCATCAAGGGCAAGGAGGGCAGAGGCGGGATATCATAAGAGCTGTGATATCTACTACACTTTCTCCTCTCCTACTTTTACAGAGAATACAAATGATAGTAAATTAATCGTTTTAAATTTACAAAATATTTGAGGGATCAGCTTGCCACTTTCCATATTACTACTTAATTGCCAGTGTTTAAGTGGCTTCAGATGTGGTTTTCATCAATGATTTTAGAGGCACGTTTGTATTTTTTGAATACTGTCCACAGATCCCAATAAACCAACATTGATTATGGATAGGTACAGAGTCCCCTGTCCAAGGGTATACCCTTCAGTGCTTTTTGTTGAGTGGTTTGTGTTTTAATGTTCTGGGGCTCTTTCACTCGTCAGTCTGCACATAGTTACAAAAGTCACCCTACGAAGACTTAAAACATTGAATGAAAAAAAAACCTTCTATTTAGTAGTCTACCATCAATGTCAAGCTTCAGGAGGCCATTTTGTGGAATGGCACAGTTTTGAAATTTAAGAGTCAATATTTCACAGAAGCTCTACATACTAATATAACAACATACAAGGTTTTAAAAAAATGCAGACTTAAAACGTTCTACATAAAAATACAGTAGCGAGGCGAGAAAGTACTAAAGCACACAGGTTCTCTGATTTAACTTCAGTACAGTGTACATAAAGACTCTGGCCCTATTCTGAGCATCAAGGTTAAATCTACACATTTCTCATTTCATCCTAACCACTAAATCAACAACATATCTCGCGAACATTGAATTGCACTCTATAAAAAAACATTTTGTTAATTCAGAAAATCTCAGGTTCTTTATCAAAGGCAACATGAACATATGTACAGCTCAATAGCATAATTGCCGAAGGCAACCATATACCTTGTAACACCACAGCAAAAGAGTAGCAAAAGCAAAGGCGTGTGCGCATTCAGGCTTCGGCCAATCAACATCATTATGTCACGAGGACATTGCAGAAGTATCGTTGCTCAAACCTACTAGCAGGTCTTTGGAGCAATCAAGCCTCTAAAAAGAGGCTTGTGGAAATGATTTGTAGAAAAGTGCAAGGCTGTGAAATATCCTTCATTTGGCCTTCATGTAATGGAATGGAATGGAAATGGACACTGGCCTTCATAACATGGTCTACCATATCACTGGTAGGGAAATGTAAGTATTCAGCAGTTAATTGCGGAAATCTGAATGGCACACGTCATGGAGACACTCACAGGATTTTAACCCCTAAAGAATTTTGCACCCACTCAAGCAGGTTTTCCGGCACTGGCTCCATCTCTCTGTGCATGTCGCTGAGAACCTCTCGGAGCACACACAGAAAAGGCACGCCAATGCTCAAGAGCTCATACATGTAGCCATAGTTGTATGCATTGTCCCTGAAATGGCGGCCGGCAGCGTGCAGAAACCCATGCATCCAGTTAGACAGGCGTCTTGGGAGGTCAAGCAGATCCCTGGTCACCTTTAGAGGCCAGCTTACAGTTTTCCTAAAGAAGGAAGTCATGATACCTGGGGAGCTGTCCTCAGCACTGCTAACTGTTGTGAAAGCACTGGCCGTGACAGACTCGGATCTCGGGGCCTCCTCACTAGTCCACACTTGAGGGCAGTCCTATAAATCAGAACGTAAAAAAAGGGCTGTAAGGAATCCAATAAAACAGTGCTCATATAATATGTAAAATAATATAACTTATGCAAAAAAGGACAATTTAAGAAAGAAGGATATTAGAATGACAATTTGTGTATGCAAATGCACAACTCATCAAGGAAATCCTGCCTCTGAGTTCCTCAAATTTAGACTTTAAGTCTCAGTTGCTTCCCCAGTGCTACAAGAGGTAGTAACATTTTGGGAATTTTCAGGACTTAAAATTAATTGGCCAAAATCTACTATATTCCCTCTTTCCCCAGCAATGCTTCCAGTGGAACTGGATTACCCCTTGGCTTGGTCCGCTGACCCGGTGCGCTACTTGGGGATCCAAGTACACACGAACTCGGAAATAGTTTTCAAGGAAAACTATGGTAGAGCAATTGCCAAACTGGAAGATGATGTAAACAGATGGATTCGACTCCCCCTCTCGCTCCTAGGTAGGATATCACTCATGAAGATGGTAGTGCTCCACAGATTCCTCTTTTAATTTTTAAATATTCCAATGGTCCTCCCAGCTCATTTTTTTCAGCACCTTAAGTCTCTGCAGGTTAAATTGGCCTGGGCCGGAAAACAATCCAGAGCTCGGTGGGACATCCTCACTCTCCCTTACTCGATGGGGGGACTGGGAGCCCCGGACCTAGACCTTTACTATCGAGCGGCTCAATGTTCGCATGCTTATTATTGGCTTCACCAACTCACCCCCCCGCCCCATCTACACACAGAGAATGTTGCAGTGGCACCATCTCACTTAACTACAGCGTTGTTCCTTGCAGCGACACGACGCACTGGAACTCTGGATTCCATAAATGCGACAACACACGCCTGGCATAATCTCGTTAATCGCCAAATGCTCTCTATCCTTTACTTCCCTCTCACTCCCATTGAATGGTGTGCTTGGCTTCCAACTATTATAGAACCAGACGTAGTGCGGGCCATGCATCACCTAGACATAGCAGTAATTGGGAACTTTTTTGCAGACGGGAAGGGGCGAGACTGGGAAGAGCTGGTTGCAAATAAACCGGACGTTCCCCCCCTTAATAATATTCCATTACTACAGAGCCCGGAGTGCACTTCGAGAACTGCTAGGGGACGAACTGTTAGAACCACCGGAGGTAGTCCCCCTCACAACAATGTTACGCTCGGACTCCCCGAGCAGGCTAGTATTGCACATATACAACAAAACACAGGAACTACGCCGGAACTAGCATGTTAAGCCTAGGCTGGAGTGGCAAATGGACTTAGAGGTCCAATTAGACGATGATACATGGAAATACTGCTGTGAGGCTACGCAACGCATTTCCCTGAACGGTAGACACTGTCTTATCCAATTTAAATTCCTTAACAGAATATATCATACCCCAGTCAGGTTACATAGGTTTGGCCTGCGTGAAACTAATAAATGTGAAAGATGTGAGGAAGCGGCGGCTGGCTTCTTACACTTAGCATGGTTATGCCCCTTAATTGCTAACTTTTGGATGCAAATATTCTCCAAGCTAGGGGAGATTACGGGCGAACCTATTAGACCAGAAACACTACTAGCTTTATTGGGTTTTTCCAAGGGGGTCCGGAAAGATATGAGGCGCCTAATTGACATGGGTCTCCTGATAGCTAAACGAGTGGTAGCAATGCATTGGGCGTGCGGGCCCCCACCTACCCTAACTCAATGGTCTAGAGATATGCTGTTCTGCAATACGCAAACTGAATCATACAGTGAACTGCTTCCCCCTAGGAGCCGTCCTAAAAACTTCTGGAGCTTATATAAAAGCTACTTAGAAGGCCAGAAATGAGGGAACTTAATGGTGGGCACCCTAGTGTTAAAATGACCCGAAGTATATACAGAGATCTCCTATATTTGATTATCAGTGTATGTTGTAATGCCTTTCCGGTAACGAAAAGTGATGTACATTCATGATCGCTGTGACTGTTTTTCTGTTTGCTTATTCCCCCCCCCCTTTTTTTTTTTCTTTTTCCCCCTATTTTTTCTCTTTTTCTTTCCCTTTTTATTTGGATTGAAACGTATGTATTGTATTTCTCTTTCTTGTTTATGAAAACCAATAAAGAAAATAATAATAAAAAAAAAAAGTCTCAGTTGCTGGCTGGCCTTACAAGGGTAAAAAGGCAAGAGACCTTTACCACCAACTCCAAAATGAATCACTCATTTACTTTACAAGCGCTGACATCATCTACATTCGCTTTCTGGAGTCCTTGATACCAAGTCTTGCACTGAGAGGTCCGAACAAATCTGGTGACAATGTGAGAGACTAGGCATATAACCTTCAATGTCGAATCGCCCTCCACAGCACCTCAGCATTGACCAAGTCCTGACATGAACTTCCTTGTTTTGATGGTCTACATGATGCATGTGGATGTGACAGACCGGTGAGTCCCCAGTAGAGATGGTTCACAAATATCAAGAAACGTGTTACCTAGGATGATTAACATTTTATTTAAAAAGCCTCTAAGTAGCAGTCCTTCAATTGGCTGCTTTTTGTAGACTGCTTCATTTTGGGAATTCTGTGGCACCTATGTGCTGAGGACCAGTTGTTCAAAGAGGCCCAGACACGGTATATTTCAGATACAAAAGGAACATAGGCTCATTCAAAAGTTCCACAGAACTAGTGAGAAATGTTATCAATGACAACTACACTGATAAGCTTCTTGGCAGCGGTGAAAGGAATTTCCAGCCTTAATATTCGTTAGTGTACTATTAGTCCATTGTGGCCAGACCCATGTAATGACTGTGACAGCAAAAGCTAGCAAAGTCAGAGAACAGCAGTCTTCCATCTTGGGTTACAGCAAACAAGAAACCACCAGAGTTGGAAGCACTGACTGCAGGTGATGTCAGTACACAAAGCCTTAAATGGCAAAGGACCCAGTTACCTAGCTGATAAACTCATCCCCTACTAGCCGGGTAGGGCCTTACGCTCTGGGAAGAATCTCTCCTCATCACTCCCCACTTCAGGAAATCCCATACAGGAGGTAAAGCCTTCTTTTATCTGGCCCCCCTGTTATGGAATCACCTACCCCTTAAACTTCGGAGATGTGGTGATCTCTCGATCTTTAGGAAACTCCTTAAAACCAAACGTTTTGCCATTTAAACTTTTGCTGGTTCTGTTCTTGTACTGCCCATAGCACGGAGATACCCCTTAGGGGGTGATTCGGGCACTTTATAAACTTCTAAATTAAATTAAGTTAAAATGTAATGCAACCTCCTGGGCTGCTAACATTGCACTGGGCCCGACAATGCATTACAATCCTGGTTCAGATAAAAGTCCCCACACCACAGCCAGATTATTAGCAACGCATGCAGCACTGCAGCACCCTATTTTAGGGCAAAACCTGTGCACAATTAACACCTCTGGTGATCCTTGTACTCCAGAGCACACAAGTAAAGGGACAGTAGCTGAGTCTGTGTGGACTCCAACAACTTGGAATTCCGGCAAAGGCGACTCAGTTGTTCAGCCTACAAAGGTCAGTATATTGAGTACAGTTAAATCGAGCAACAGTTAGCCACTGTTATTAATAATACTTAGAAAAGGCAGAAGAGTGCTACACAAAACAAGTTAATAACATTAATATTTACATGAGAAGCACAACCAAGGAAAAATGGAACTTAAACCAATAATGTGGACTACGTTTTCAGAATTCTAGATTGACAAATGATGATCTGATCAATTACTTTTGCAAACACAACTTATTTTAGGGGCTGTAATTTTGAAGCAGTATCAACTTACGTTTCCATGTTTGCTCTGCTCAATGTGATGCTACAGCACTAAAATGCATTTAGAAAGCTTTCGTTTAAGATGCCTATGCGAGGTTCAGAACATTTATGAAAGATACCTTAGGAAATCCGTCTAGTATGGTGGGGTCTCCAAATATTGTTCATGAACTTGATAATGAGGAACAAAAAGGCAAGGAACTTCTTTAAGAACCTATGCATGGTTGTCTCAAGGGGGGCAGCCGGGGTTGTTTGCCCTGCACCCTGTGCTTCCAAATGCCCCAACACATTTCTATTTTAAATTCAAAGTAAAATCTGAGGAGCCTGCCATGGCAGTCCCTCCATTAGCGGGGACCAAACACTGGAGCAGCTACTAGCAAGGGGAAAGAGGAGCCAGGAATACACAGGCGGAGAGTTGGCAGTGAAGCTTACTCCAGCTAGACCCAGGTGCTACTCACTTATCTCTGCCTCCTTCACTGCCCTCCAGCGTGAACCCTTTTCATTAGATTTAGGCTACAGGCAGTGATAGCTGTCAGCAGGCAGACCTACTTTTTCCAAAACATAGTACATGCTCAGATTGGGCTTTAGGTCAGGCCCTTGCTCATAAATCGCAAATCCATCCAATCATCTCACTTGTCTTCTCTTGATTCAATGGCTTTCCTCCCTATTCAAAGTGCCCAGTTTGTAAAATAATAAGTGCAGCGGCCCAAAGTTGTGCTCAGAAGCCCACGCCCGGTGCTTTTGAAGGATGAGGTGCTGAATTTTAAGGCTGTGTAGACTTGAATCCACTTCATGATTCTTTTGTCCACCACCAGACATCTCACTCTTGCTTGTTCTTTTTCATCCCAGCTTTCTCCCTTTATCACAGGTTTTCCATCTTTCTATTCCCTCTTCTTTCTCCCTTTTGTGTTTTTCCTTCTCTTGCTCGATGTATGTTGAAAAAAAATAAGTGCCAGTCCCCAAAAATGAGTGCCGGTGGGCCTCACCTGCAGCCACTGGCTCAAATTATGCACTGGTCTCACACAGTTCTTACTGGACGAATTGTATCCTCCCACACCATAGTTTGGCCATTTAAAATAATGCTCGTTTCTGGGCTTCTTGCATGACCTTAGATCTCGCTCCAGCCCCGCCAGAGAGAAACACATGAAACACATCGCCTTGCTTTTTACGGACTTACTAGATCTTAAACCAAGCAATATTTTCAGGTGGTTTCAAGGGATTTGCCTGTGACAATGATAAAACAGTAGCCCACAAATTCTCCTGCCAGCCTTACACGGAGTCATCTTCATATAATCTCTGGACCAAACACTTCGAAATGTAGACCGAAGTCAAGCGGCTCAGGCCTGTGGAAATATTACATTCGAAAATAAGTTTTTACACCAAACAACTTACCAGTGTTCGTTCATTTAACTCCACCCGTCTCTTTCTCTGCTTATTATTTGTTTTGCAGTAAATGAAATGAGGCTTGCAGTAAAATTTACCTGAAAAGTAAAATCGTCTACAATTAGGATCATGGACTTCTCTTCTAAGTCCCATATTAGAACGTCACAATTATAATCACACACACATTATATGACTTGGTTTATCACAGATAGATAGACAGACAGATATCTGAGAAGAACTCTATATCACAACTCTGTATAACAAGTTCGAGTTCCAAAAGGCTCATCTCAGATTTTCTTCCTTCCAAGGTCAGCGAAGATAAAAATACTTACTGCTCAAGAATAAACATGAGACTCATGCCAAATTAGTAACTAAGGACTTTTGGAATCAGGCAAGAGGTCGAAGAAAGTTGAGTATTTGTACTTCTTTATTCATTAAAATTAATTCCACAGAAATTTTACAATCTGTCCACATATAAATTATAAAGTAGCTTCTCATTTACAAAATAGAAATAGTGTTAAAGGACAAGTTACATACCTACGGTAATGCCTTATCTGGTAGAGACAGGATGTAGCCACAGATTCCTTATCTTAGAATCCTCCCCAGGCGCCAGACTGGATCCAGACATTTTCCAAGAAGTACCTCTGCATGTCGGCAGAGGCGTAGAGCGCTTCTATAGCGACGTCGTCTCCCAGATGTGACGTCAACGAAGTCAATCAGCCCTGCCCCGATGCGCCAACATCAGTTCCTTCTTTTCCGCGTTAACACGCGAATCTGCACTGCAGCTCCTCTGGCCGTTTTTGTCCTACTTGATGTCTTTCGCCAAATTAGCAGTGTGCCTTTCTTTGATGTCCTCAGGGTTCAAACCTTGTGAGTCCTGTGGTCGACAAATGTCCACCTCGGATCCTCACTCGATTTGTATGTGGTGTCTGGGCGAGAACCACAACTCTGACAAGTGCAACTCTTGTCAACAGCTCCGACCGAAAGCACACAGGGAACGTTGCATGAAGCTCGTGACAGCATGGATGTCACAGTCTTTCAAGTCTTCCCATCGTCCTCAGTCCCCTAATTGTTCTAGGGACTGACCATGCATCTGTTCTCTGAGCCGTTTTCACAGGCATCATTCACCTTCGACATCCTGGGGTAAGTCTCGGCGCCAGCAGTCGAAGTCGCAGCACCTCCTGCCTTCGCTGCCTACTGCTGATACTCACTCTTCTATTGAAGTGCCGAGGCATGAGTCCACCCCACGTCTCCCACCTATCGTGGGGCGTCTTTGACCCAGATGAGACAATATTCTCAAGCTCTTCTTTCTGCTCTTGGGTCGTCACCTCCCTCTGGAGTGCCTTCGGGCCACATGGAGATGCATGAGGTCACGGCCATGGCTAAGCCGGCAGGTTCGCCCTGGGCTTCAGGTCGGCCTCTGGTGTCTGACACCTCAGCAGCGCTGGTGTACAGCCCGTCGTGGCTTCCACCTTCTGCTCCCGCTTCTGGTCTGCAAATTCCGATGTTGGTGTTGAGCTCTTGTCTGCCTGCTCCGATGGTGGTGCCATCGACACTGATCAACGCTCCTTCCGACGTCTATGCGTCACCTTCTTGGAATCGACAGGCTTCCATTATGGTGCCGATGTGCCAGATTTCCTTCTCTAAATTGTACCTTTTGTTTCCACAATTGCCACCCCCCTAGCTCACATACAAGTCCCTCGTAAATGGTACCCCTGGTAGCAAGAGCCTTGTGGTTAAAGAGTCCCTAAAGGCTGCAGCACAAATTGTGCCACCCTAAGGGACCCCTCACCAAGCACATGCACCCTGCCGCTGCAGCCTGTGTGTCTTGGTGCAGACAAAACTGAAGTCTCGACATAGCACACATCCCTGTGTGCCATGCCCACAGACACTGCATGAATTTTAGGTAAGACACCCCTCTAGTAGGACTTAGCCCTAAGGCAGGGTGCACTATATCTCCTGTGAGGCCATATCTGCATGAGCAGATACACCCCTGCAATATCCTTGTCGATTCTTGGGTATTGTAAGTGACCAGGGAAGCCACAGTGAGTACATGGGCTGGGCACTCGTCATTACGAGTTCCCCAGCTCCATGATGGCTTCACTGAAGTATGGGATGTTTGGTACCAAACATCTTAGCATAATAAACCTGCACAGATTCCAGTGTCAGATTTATTAAAAATTGCACATAGAGGACCACTTAGAGGGGTCCCCTGAAACCTACCAAACCTTTGTGTGGTCACTGATTGGCCTGAGCCAGCCTGCTACCACCAGACAGTGTTCTGATCTCATAGGGAGAGTGCATGCATGCTCTGAGGTCGAGAAAAATGCCTTTCCTGGGTGAAGGTGTTCACACCTGCCCTGGTCAGGAACAGCCATACGTGGCGGGGAGCCTCAAAGGCCTTGCGGCCTTCGTAATGTGACCACAGCCTCTCCTGTTAGAGGGAGCAGGCCCCCTTCCTGTCCTCACCCACTTTTTGGCAGGAGGACAGGCGGTAAAACTTACAAAGAATAGGAGGTGTGCCTCCATCTGCCAACTCCACCCCTCAGGTGCTGAAGGCGAGGTGAAATACACTTTTCAGTGCCTACCATCTTGAAGATGGTGTAGCTTATCCAATCAGGGCTAGGTCTATGTCCCCCTTCCACGGGAGGTGGGCATAACAGAAGGTGTAGATTCCCAGGTAAGGGGCCCACTGGCCACTACCTCTCACTTCCTTGTAACGCCACTAAATCTAATATTTAGGTGGCATTCCCGAAACCCTGAACTTCAGTTCCTGTTGACCTAAGAAGAGCCGGACACCACAGAGTCGCACCAGCAGAGAAGACTGCAGCAAACTACTGACTTGGCCCCAGCCCTACTGGCCTGCCTGCAGCCCTCGACGATCCTGCACCAAAAGATGACTCGTCCTGCATCCCAGCGACCTCCAGAACCTTGGAAGGACTGCCTGCCTTTGATAAAGACCAAGATCTCCTGAGAACAGCGTACCTGTTCACAAAGCAACCATCTTCAAAATAAAGACTCTGTGACCTGAAGAACCGTGAAGCCTGCCCCCGATTCCACCTCTGCACCCAACGCCCCTGGCCCGAGTACAAGTAACTCACCAGTCCCAGCAAGGTTCACCATCTCTCCAGAGCCTGAGCCCACCATGAGCTGATCTCTCCCGGACTCCGCGACGTAGCCTGCAGCTTTTGCATGGAGACTCCCCAACCACAACCTCCTCCAGTAAGCCATTCCAGACATCGAAAGACACTCCTGCACCCGTATGCACTGAGCCTTCGTGCAGAGAACCAAAGGTGTCCCTACGTCCCAGACCATTGCAACTTACCTGTCCAGCTGTTGGCTTCCTTTGACCGGCCTCCTGGCCTGAGCCTGCAGGCCTTGTCAAATTGGGCCTTTCTCCATTGCTTTGTATTGGGTACCCGATGCTGTGTTGGCCCCCTGCACCCAGTCGCCCCTGTGCTGCTGGTGGTGTAGTCTTGGTGCTGTTTTGGGCACGGTCCAGTGCTTGCCTCAACCCCCGGAGACTGGTCACCCAAGCCGCTGCTACTTACCTGTAAGCAGCCCCTGTTCGATTGCCCCAGTCCCTATTGATTTGTATTGGGCGTCCGACCTTGAACTTGCACCCTGCACCCGGCCGCCCCTGTGCCGCTGGTGGTGCATTGTTGGTGTTAAACTGAACATTATCCAATACTGATGTCTAGCATCCGTGCTTTAGCTTTTTCAGGGTTGTTGCATCACAGTCCGCCAACATTATTTTCGCTTGCTTTATTTGAGGTTTTACTGCCGCCGGTATGGGTATAGGGGTGAACCATATTTCGCGAGCTGCCAGTGCACCTAGCATTTCTCCTGGGTCTGTGGTCTTCCAGAGCAGCAGCCCAAGGCCTCCAAGGCAAAGATCCCTCCCTGCCTGCACTCTCCAGGTCCCATGTCTTCCTTTGATCACCTGTACAGCATTTGGGTCAACTCAAGCAGCTCACATAAAAGCCCCCTACTTTTAGAGGTCACACTGCTGGAGAAAAGTCCACATAAGATCCTGGGGAACCTACAGACCCCGGCCACCAAAACGTCCATCCCTTTAGTGACCACCAGAGGAGGCGGGAGGTCCGGGCCACTAGCCCTGGAGAAACAAATCCTAATCCATGGGCGCCAGCTGAAATCAGAAGTCCTTAAATTAATCTTTGCAGTACTAGATCAAGTGTCGTTCATATGGGCATTCTTCCAGCATCACTTCCACCAGGTCCAGACTTGTCTCAAAGGACTCTCCCCTTTGTTCACAGGTTTTTAAGTTGGAAAGTTCTAGAAGTAAGGTACCTCTACACAAACCTAGGGCGGCACATCACTCCACCCCTGCTCTAATCCTCCTACACATCATTTTGTCATTTTCCAAGATGTAGCCTTTAAGAAGCCTGTCGAAAAGTCTTCTCTGAGAGCCTAAGCCCTGCCCCTAGCTGCCACTGTTGCCTGATCCCTTCCCTCTAAAACTTCAAATCGGAACCCCCTCCTGTGACAGACTCCAGAGGTACGGTTACCATTATTTGTTTCTGGGATTCAGCCTTCACAGGCCAAGTGCAATGTGAAAAGTAATTAGCACATGCATATTCTGTCTCCACCCTTTACTCACCCAGGAACATGCCTAATCACTGGTAAATCACCGTACTGTGGTGGCCGAGGTGGTTTATTCTCTGGCTGGTCCACAGCGTAATTAAGTTGGCCTAGAAGGGTGATTCAGAATCTAATTAGGAGCTGAGTGAGAGAAAAATTTAAATTCTTGAAGCATCAAGAGGAATGTAGATATGTGGAAATTAATGTGCGATCTCCATTCAGGATCCTGAATTAGTATAATATTGGCGCATCAAGGCTTTCTCTAGGCCTAAGAATGTCAAAATTACAATTTGTTGCAGATTTCACCCATAGTGTACGGTAAAGTGTAGCATACACACTTTGTCAGTGATCACTACAGATGTACATACACACACCATGAATGCCAACTCGTATTATAATGCCTCTACAGGTCCATACCAATCATTGAAGGGTCCTCTCTGCAACACGCTACCTAGGGACAAAGCTGAGTTAGCCGGGAGTCTCACATGCTGAGCCCACACTCGTATGTACGCATATTTTCAGGGACAACCAGCCCAGAGACTCTTGCCTGACCTGAGCAACAGTGAGCCTTATCTTAAAAGTCAGTACAGGCAGTCAGCACTCCCAATCCATTTCAGCAGAGCTTAAAGTGAAACTCCGGTAGTGAGACTCGCTCACAGCAGATGTTCACTCACCAGGGGCATAATGTGGGTAGTCACTATTGCAGGTAATTTCAAATCTGCTATCTTTCATTTTGAAACACCTCTTTGTAGATGTGAAAATGGACCCCATATTATATTCTCTTTCATTTCATTCCACACTTTTCTTTATTTGGCATCTGTTGTACTTCTTGACAGGTTGTATATTTAAAGTTCTGTGCATAACATCTGATTATTATTTGATGTTTAATGCCACGAATGTATCTGTCAACTTCCTCATTAGCTCGTTAAAAGTGGTGTTGTCGGCGGGTGGTTGTAATTATTTCACGCTTTTTTGAGTGCCCTTTAACTACATTTGATACATATTTTATACTTCAAACATCTTATGTTGGTCTTGCATTTTTGGTATGCTCTGAATCTGCCCTTCATACACCTCGGCAGCTTGTATGTTAAGTGTTTTAAGAGGGCATAGTTTTGTCAGCAGAACTGACAAGAAGCCACAGATGGCAATGGATCACTTGAAGGGACTTAATGAGATCTGAGAGAAGGCGGGAGGCCTTGTGCTACTTTACCTATCACACATCATTTTCAAACTTAATATGGCTGTGCTTTGAAAAATTTGCAGCGTGGCATAAAAACAACCACCGATACACAGACTCTTCTATTCTTTTGCCACTGCTATGTTAACAAAATGTATTCAGCCGCTTTTTCTTTTCTCTCCTCACAACTTCATTTTTAGGTCTCGCCTAGCGACGCAGCGCAAAGCGCTGCTCGCTATGCGAGATCTATTGTTGCCGACTTAAGTTTGGATGCGGGACAGGAGATGTGCACGCTCACGGCGTGTCTATTAGCTTGCTCCCGAGATGTGCACTTTCGCCCGGACAGGTGATGTGCACGCTCACGGCGTGTCTATTACCTTGCTCCCGGACAGCACATGGGCACGCGCACGGCGTGTCTTTCAGCTTGCGCCCGGAGCTTGCCCCCGACAGCAGATGAGCACGCGCAGGCGTCTCAACTTTCGAGCGCTCCCACCCACCGCGCGCTCGCCTCGTTAATGTGTCTGTGAAAGGACAACATTTCCAATAACCATCCAATATCGGCGGTTCACCCGTAACCGTTAATAGGGTTCAACAGACATTGAGGTCCTGATAATGCCTACAGGAGGGAAAAGAATAGAAAGTTGCCGATTTTAGCAGCTGCTGGAGGCCCAAAATAGCATGTGTGTGGGGTGGAAACGTCCCCATAAACTAACCTGTGACTGGTCGTATCGGAGCCCAAAGGAACCTTCCAAGAATTGTTGCGTGGTAAGCGCAGCGTGCGATCTCACCCGGCGTTTAAGTGGAGTTCATTAGGATGATAACAAGCAAAGTAGGACTAACGGTAGGGAGGACCCGGTTTCCGTGGTCAGACAGGCGCCATCTTCGAGTGCCGCCCTCTCATACAAACCTGTGATGGCAATAGGTCTCGCATTTACGCGAGCCTAAGCCTTGTTTATTTTGCTGGCACCCTTTTCAGTACAATTGATTACATATATTTTATATCAATGTGTAATCTGTAACTTTTATTGTGAACTATAAATAAAGCTGTAAACAAAACTGTGCCTGTACTGATAGTTGCGATTTCATAAGGATTATAAAAAGATGGCAAAAGTGCACACTTAATTGATCTAACATTTATTGGAATACCAGGGTTTGGCCAGAATCGGATTCTTGCATAATGTACTAAACATGTATCTATTTTGTTTATGTACAAACAATAAGACGAGAAAAGTGAATTCCTATCAATAAACCCACTTCCAGAGAATGGTAGACAATATGACCATTCCTAAAACCCCTTTGAACTCCCATGGGATACCAGATAGTGGACAATTGTTCACATTACCTTCATCTACATCAAAAGCGTAAACTCCCAGGCGAAGGGTTGTTGAGCAGAAGTTGCATCTGAAGCACTCCCTGTGAAAGAAGTGTCCCTCTGCGCTCTGTCGCTCCATTACATACACACGCTTTTTGCAGAAGTAACATATATCACTCCCTCCAATGTTAGCAGGGAATTCTTTTCGGAGGGATCCCTAAAACAAGTTAAACACATGGTAAGATACAATGATGATGGAAATTGACATCTATTGGTTAGCACAGGTGAACAGTTTTTGCATAATATCACATTCAGCTCTACAGTCCTGAGTATACTTACTTGTACGCTGCATTTATGCATTAACTAACAGATAGTCGGGTAGCCTGCCCAGATAAAAAGAAGCACATGAACTTTCATCAACACTTCTAATGCACTTCTGAGCCAGCATAATTTAATTTCTTTTTGAAAGGGCCCCTGCTGAACTACTATGAACATGGCAATTACCGCCGCAATTTTTATGAAACAAATTGATGTGACATTTATGTGTGTAAAGGTTAGACATGCAAAGGTTTAATCGAGCCATGTGTTAACAAGGTCAAGCTGGCAATTAAAGATGTTCAAAGAGAAATAAAATGGAAATTGATGGGTCACTTTGGGAAAGTCTGCCATGTAAACTTTACATCTACTTGCTAAAAGGAGTCAATCCAAAGTCAAACTTTTCTTATGCTCTAGAACACTTGAGGAACCATCTGCTTTCACCATCCCAGCACGGGTTCCCAGTCCCATTCATCCGTTAATGTTCTTGTGGTGGGTGATTATAACCTGCACTCCAAATACTGGCAAGCCAACAATTTTATGAAGGAACTAGAGCTCTGACACTTCACCTAGTTAATGAATCGTCTCAAGCACATGCAAACACTGGATTATGTGTTTCAAAATACTTTTAATGTACTCTATGCTGCTCTGATTATCTGCAACTCAATCCCCTGCTTACCATGATGAAGGTTAATTCCTAATCTAACCAATGCTATCGTTATACAATTAGCCTTTGCATAAAACATGACAAGTCACCAACAAAATTGTCTAACTCGTCCAAATATCTCTTCCTCCGACTGAGCCATCTACATTTTGTGGCATAATTCTCTCACACATCATCACCTTGATTATGTGACAGCGGTAGATTATAAATTCATATATATTCAGCCCTGTGCAAAAAGTATGATTCGGCAACAAACCTTCTGAAACAAAAATATTCTCAAACAGCAAATGAAACGCTTACAAACAATTCAGTTTTTTATGGTCTGTTTCCACAATCTAGATCCAAACATTGCTGATTTCTATTGTAATAATCTTGCATATTAACTCTGGGCAAAATTATCATAATCCAGAAAAAAAAGCAGGCACGCTAAAAATTGCCATATCCACCTCTGCTAACTAAAGTAAATCACATAGCGCAGAAATTTATGTTTCATTCATTCACCACAGTTCCATACTGATACTAAACACTAAAACTGGGCACTTCCCTTTCAATCTAATGTTCAATCAATCTCACACCCATCCAACACTTCTCTCACCCAAAGGCCACTCACTGTTTTAATGTTTCCACCACCATTCCTTTCCAAAAAAAACAAACATCTTCACTCATTTCACTCAATCACTATAGCCCTTTCCTTCCTTAGAACCTCAAAAAGTTGTTGTGACCCAAACATAAGTTCAACTGGGGCTCTTTAAAACTTCTTGACGATATGCAATACAGGCAATAAAGGTTTCACTCCATTTACAACAATGAATTTGCCTTTTTCAATGTCTAGGGTGATTCCAAATGAATTGCTGAGAGGAGACATCTCACGCTCATCATCATAGTAGATCGGTCTGCAGCTTTTAAAATGGTGTTGCATGCCATAATCCTGAAATTTGTCTCCAACATACCTAAGGAATAAGTTACTTTCCTTTGGTAATGCCTTATCTACTAGAGATATGATCTTGCCACAGATTACTTACCTTTGAATTTCCCAGGTATCAGACTGGATCCAGAAGATTTTTATTCGAGTAAAATCCCTGTGCGCCGGTAGGTGGCATTGGTAGGCTCCACATGACTTCGTCCGTGCCAGACGTGACGTCTGCGTCACCTATACAGGTTCCACCTTGGCACGCTGTCAGTTACTTTTTCCCGACTTTACATGCCAGAAGTGCGGAGCCATGAAGGCTACTGACATTGGTGTGTTTGAAAACTAGGGCCCTGAAAGGGATCAGCCGTGACCCTAGAAACCTGTCCGCAGTGCGGGAAGGATTGCTGGGTCAGTAAGGAATCTGCAGCCACATAATGTTTCTACCAGATAAGGTGTTACCGAAGGCCAGTAACCTGTTTATCTGATAGAGACATCTAGCTGCAGATTCCTTACCTTTAAATAGATACCCAAGCAACATCATCCCTGGAAGAGGGACTACAGACAACTTCAGACTAGGAAATCCTACAGTACTGAATGGACAAAATGGCCGTCCCTGTGTACTTGACTGTCTAGGCATTAATTTTTGGTAAACGTGTGCAGGGATGATAGAGCAAAATGTTCTTGTGAATTGTAGGGGTGCATCATAATCACTGATAGGCCGCACCCATTTGTATTCAGACATATATCCGTATATTCAGTTTCATATTCATGTATGTTTAGCAAAGAATGAATAGTTCACTGAGACGAAGTGAACTCAGCAGTATAATGGTGTTAGGATAATGATGTAATGTAATGCTTTTTGAATTGTGTGAACATAATGCATAGAGGAATTAGTTCGTGTATGTAATGTAATTGCAGTAGTTTAAACGTGCACCATATTAAAGTTGCACATGTAATTCATTGTTTGCATAAAGAATCGTAATGAATATGCTTATAGGGAAAAGTAAGATGTGTGTTTAAAAGTTACATGTAAGGGCCTGACTACATATATGCTTAAGGAAGGCCTGGTATATTCTTATGTTAGCTTATAATGTAGGCCGAAAAGGGTTTCTCTTGGAAAGGCTCTCTGGGCACAAACGGTAGATTTAATTAGCACAGTAGAAGGTTTCTGTTGACCGTATCTTTTGTTGCAGGTGCAAGGACACATGTCTCGTTAGTAAAGACTAACTCTTTGTTTTCAAAAGTTAGAAAGATGGGAGGCATGGTACGGGGAGTGCAATGGAATTTAGGGATGATACTTTCAGCGGAGAAGGCGCCTGGGACTCAAGGTCAACGAAACTGTCCAGGATGAAGTCACCGTTTCTATGGAAAAGCACAAGAAAGAAGACCTGGCCAAGAGGGCGTAAACAAGGCGTGTACCTTTGTAGTATGGTTTTGTATTAGGGATAGTGCCCTGAGGGAGGAGGCCAGAGAAGCGGTAGGGGAGACCTGAGAGAAGGACAGAGCTGAGCTTAGGTATATAGTGATTGCACTTCTTAGGAAGTCTTCACAGCTGACACCTTTTATTCTTTCTTGCCTGGGAAAATCGTTATGCAGGGATGTCACTTAGCGCTAGTGTAGGGACAGCAATTGATTTTAAGCTTGTTTAGGTCCATGAAGAGCAACTTAGAAATAGGAGCAATCATAGTTTGGTTGGTCCTCCTAGAACTGTGTATTCTTCTTATCCTGAGTCGGATGAGATTCCTGCGTAGATTATTATTTGTATTAGTGCCCATCTATTTCTTTAACCTCGTGTTGAGGTGCCTGCACGTTCAGTTATTTGTGGCGATAATAAATTCTCAAACTTGAATTCGGAGTCAGTGGTCCTTTCAGACAAAATGAATGCTGTTATATAACCAGATGAGATTCTCTCCTTTACACTATTCAACAGGTAAAAAGATCTTGGCGACCAGAAGGTTCTTATAGATAATTAGATAAGAATCGGCGTTATCAGGGATGCACACATTGCTGCCTGACAGATGTCCAGGACTGGGATCCCCATGTGCTAACGCAGTGGTAGCAGCCTTGGCTCTGGTGGAATTAGCCCTTAAGCCTTCAGGAGGCTGCATCTTTGCCAGATCGTAACAAATCTTGATGCAGAGGACGACCCATTGTGAGATGGTCCTCTTCTGCACCGCCCAACCCTTCTTCGTTCTAAGGTACCCCACGAAGAGTTGGTCATCCACCCGGAACTCTTTTGTGCCATCAAGAGAGAACGGCAATGCTCTTTTTGGGTCCATACAGTGGAGTTGCTCTTCTTCTTTAGAGGGATGTGGAGGAGCGTAGAAAGTGGCAAGGTGACAGATTGTCCCACATGGAAAGGTGTAATCACTTTCAGGAGGAAAGAGGTTCTAGTGCGAAGCACCAGCTTGTCAGGGAATATTGTCAAGAAGGGTGGATTGGATGATAAAGACTGCAGGTCACTCACCCTTCTGGCAGAGGTAAGTGCCACTAAAAAACCTGTTACTGGTGGTGAGCAGCCAGAGAGGACAATTATGCAAGGGCTTGAAAGGAGCGCACATGAGGAAGGTGAGAACCAAACTAAGGTTTCACTGAGGCATAATGAAAGGGGCAGGTGGGAAAATGTACAAGGTCTCTCAGGAATCTATGTACAATGGGTCCTTTAAATAAGGAGGGTTGATCTGGCAGCCTCAGGAAGGCAGACAAAGTTGAAAGATACCATTTCAGGGTGCCCAGAGCAGAGTCCTACTGGGCAAGGGTAAAAAAAAAAAAAAAAAAAGCAACACATCAGAAAGGGAAGCAGATAGAGTGTCAATAGACTTTTCTGTACAATAAGATACTAATTTATTCCACCTGCAGACGTATACCATCCTGGTGGAGGGACGCCTGGCTTCCAGAATAACATCACAAATTTCGGGAGAAAGGTCGTAAGCCAATAACTTCCGCTGGTCAACCTCCAAGCAAGGAGGTATAGAGCTGATAGGTTCAGGTGGAGGACCCTCCCCTGCTGCTGCGACAGAATATCCTCCTGAAGGGGCAGCCTGATCGGAGGATTGATGCTCATTTGCAGAAGCTTGGGATACCAGACTCTGTGCCCAATCTGGAGCCATAAGGATGACATGGGCCCGGTCATTCCTGATCTTCTTGAGATTTCTGGGAAGGAGTGGTATGGGCGTACAGGAGGCCTGAGCTCCACTCCAGATGAAAACATCTCTGAGCGAGACCCGCCTGGGAAACTCCAGCGCACAAAACTGCTGACATCGCGCATTCTCAGTGGAGGCGAAGAGATCAAACCACCCCTCTCCTCACTGTTAAAAGAGACCTTGCGCCACCTCCTGGAGACGCCACTCGTGGTCCGCTAGGCATCGATGGCTGAGTTCGTCCACCCTGGTGTTCAGCGAACCTGCGAGCTGTTGAACCACTAGGGAAATGCCCTGTTGTTCCAGCCACATCCAGAGACACAGGGCCTCTTGGCAAAGGGCACACAACCCCACTCTGCCCTGTTTGTTGCAGTACCACATGGCAGCAGTGTTGTTCGAAAACACTTGAACTAGCCGACCCTTGATGGAGGGTAGAAATGCTTCCAATGCCAGTCGGATCGCTCAGAGCTCCAGCATATTCATGTGGAGTCTGGATTCCACCAGAGAGACCAGGGAAGGGAGATGAGTTTGCCTCTGACTCAATTGTGGTTCGTTATCCACCCACTGCAGGTCTCGTACAGTTCTCTCCAAGATCTAGACCATGCTGGAGAGATTCTCCTGATGTTGTCCCATTGTAACTTCAGGTCCCACTGCAGAGCCCGCATATGCCATCTGGCATGTGTTACTAGCAGGATGCAGGAGGTCATGAGTCCCAACAGTCTCCGAGTCATTCTCACCAAAATTCAGGATATAGGCTGAAACATCAGTATCATAGCCTAAATATCCTGTACTCACAGGCTCCGGAGGATAGGCCCAAAACTGCACTCCAGAACAGCTTCGATGAAAGGGAGCATCTGAGAGGGAGTCAGGTGTGACTTCGGCACATTGATAGTGAACCCCAGCGAATGCAGGAGGTTTGCCATAGTCTGGAGGTGGGAGACAACAGCCTGAGATGGAGGAAGACGGGCACCCCTGATCTGCATAGATGAGCTGTGACCACCGCCATCACCTTAGTGACCACCCAAGGGGCGATAGTAAGACCAAAGGGGAGCATGGTGAACTGAAAGTGCTTGCGGCCTACCATAAACCGCAAGTAGCGTCGATGGGCTGGTGGGACGGGGATATGAAAATAGGCATCCTACAAGTCCAACGCTACCATCCAGTTTCCCAGGTGCAGGGCAGAGAGGACCTGAGTCAATGTGAGCAACTTGAATTTCTCCTTTTTGAGGAAGTAGTTGAGGGCTCAAAGGTATAGGATAAGATGAAGGCCCTTGTCCTTTTTCAGGACCAGAAAGTAGCAGGAATAGCAACCACGACCTACTTTTGGTGCCGGAACCCTCTCTATGGCTCCCTTGGCCAAGTGAGTCATGACTTCCTCCAAGAGCAAAATTAAATGATCCTCCCTCAGCCGGTCGTAGGAAGGAGTCATGGAAGGAGGTGTGGTCTCGAAGGGGAGGGAGTAGCCACTTTGAATGATCTAGAGGACCCACCTGTCCGATGTGATATTGTGGTAGTGGTGGAGGTGATGGCTGATCTGCTACCAACTGGATGCCCATGATCTGGAAGGGCAAGACTAGGAGGGCTTGGTGACTGAAGCTGCTGGGTGGGTCGGGGTTTGACCGGACCTCTGGTGGCCCGTCCCTCCTGGTAAGAACGAACCACGTCCTCGTCCATGCTGGGGTTGTGCAACTTGCACAGCTTGGTGGCTGGGATAGGGTTGGTGCAGTTGAAAGCCCCTTACAGAGCCAAGAAAGGAGTAAAAGGCAGACTGAGGATGGAGGACATCTGAGAGTCCCAAGGACTTGGTCGTAGCCCGGAATTCTTTAAAGCGTTCCAGCACTGTGTCTGCCTCGTTTCTGAAGAGACCGGTGCCGTCAAAGGGTATGTCCATGAGCGAGGCCTGGACATCCCCTGAAAAGCCAGATGTTCTCAGCCAGGCATGGTGTCTAACAGCCACCGTCGTGGAAATTACTCTGCTCAGCGAGTCGGTCATGTCTAAACCACATCAAATGGAGAACTTTGCTGCATGTCTCCAGTCTGATACTGCTTGGAAGAGGATGGCCTGGGCCTCCTCCAGGACCTGTGGCAGCGCTTGCGCGACCGTTTCCCACAGAGAGTGGGAATAACAGCCCAATAAGCCTGTGATGTTCACCGACTGCAATGCAAGGCTGGCAGAGGAAAAATGTTCTTGCCCCAGCTATTCAGCCTCTTGGATTCCTTGTCCGGGGTAGCAGCAGGGAATGTGTCATGGGAAGTGGAGGCTTGGACCACCAAGCTCTCTGGGGTGGGTAGTGAGGAAGTTTGCGTCGCCTGGGGCAGGGCGGTAGCGGCGGGAACTCGTCCTGGTCCAAGCTGGGCTTAGAGCAGGTTCACAGAAGGACGTTTGTGAGTGTTTCGCTGAATGGGAGCAAGGGTTTCAAAAAGGAAGATCCTGGCTATAACACCTTTGTCAAGATGTTAGTCTTGAACACCACTGTGGGTAGCTGAAGTTCAAAGACCTCAGTTGCCCTGCTCACCACCATTGCAAATGATGCACCCTCCTTCGCAGCCACAGAAGGAGAAGAAAGAATGCCAGTGTCTGGGGAGGTATCTAGACCACTGACCTCATCCAATTCCTCATACCAGACCATGTCTTGTTCGTACTGCTGGTATTCTAAAGAATCCAGTGACCCCTCCCATTCTACTCCCAAGCCTGGCCTGTCCGAATAAGGCTCAAGGAACAATATAGGACCAATGGGCCCTGTCGGCACCGGAATCGGCGTCAGTCGACGCGGTGCCTGCGCCATGTAGTCAAGGATCAGAATATGGCTGGGGCCGCCGGTGGGTGCCGGGAACATCGCCGTCAGGACCGGCATCAGGGAAGGTCACAGTGGCATGACCAGCGCGGGTCAAGATCGATGTCCGGATCCAGAGGGGCATTGGGCCGGAGCCGCCGGCGCTGAACCCGAAGGAGCTCCCACTGAGCCCCTGGGGCCCTTTAGGTGTGCCGGATAGGTCAGGCTGCTCAAAAGTTAGGCGCTTGGCCTCATAAAATTCTTTACGTTGATCGGGGGTCATTCCCGGGAAAGTGGGTAGGCATGGAGCCAAACCAGGTGCAGGTTCCAAAGAACAAAGCCTTGAACACCGATGTTCCTCCATCGCATCAGCCGACGGATGGGGAGAAGTCACAGTATGCTTTGACTTCTTGTGCATCTTATGCCTCTTACCTAAGTGTCCTGAGAATCTTGAGTGGGACGAAGAAGACTTGGGACTTCTAGAGTGATCCCGGGACCTTCCTCTTGACCGGGCTGAGACCTCTGAGAAGTTGGGTGTTGAGAAGTTTGGTGTGCCAGGCCACAAGCAGCTTTAGGGACCGCTCCCTCAAAGCCTTCGGAGCCATGGCCCGGCAGTCTGAGCACGACTTGGAGTCATGATCGCGCTCCAGACACCACAGGCAAACCAAATGCAGATCCGTCATCGACATGGTGCAGTGACAGGCGCCACGTGGGTTGAACCCTGAAGTCTTCCTAGAGGACATGACTCCCTACACACCAAAAAGGGGGTTGACAAAAAGTAAAAAAATCCTGTCAAAAAGTGACAAAAGGGTAGCTCTCTTCATGGAGCAGTGCTTTAGTGATGCGGAAAGAAAAGAACTGATGTCAGCGTGCCGAGGTAGCTCCTATATAGGTGACACGGACGTCACTTCCAAAGCAGATGACGCCACGTGGAGCCGACCGACGCCACCTACCCTGCAGGGGTATTGCTCAAAGAAAAATCTTCCAGATCCAGTTGGACGCCTGGGAAATTCAAAGGTAAGGGATATGTGGCTAGATATCTCTGTCAGATATAACAAATTATGAGCTTCATTGTTTTTCTTTCTCCCTTGCTAGTTACCACTAAAGACTGAAAATAGACTACCTTTTGCCAAACTTGGGTATTATCATACTGGGATTATAGACAAGCTTAATAGGACCCTTCTCTTACCTATCAATTCGAAAATAGCTGCATAACATGCTTCCCCTAGAAAAAGTATTTTCTAAAGTGAGTTCTTATGCAGACTAAACCTCAAATGCTAAAAGAAATTCTACCATCCTTTGCATCAGCAATAGCATTGTGAAATACCAGAAGGCTCTTTCCCTAAGGCTATCACACAAAATTTGACTTCACCTATAAAGAACTCCAAAAGAAGCTCTCAAACTAATAGCTAATAAATCATTTAGGGGATGGAATTTCTAACAACCACCCTCAGTGGCCAGTATTGGCTCCCTATAAAAACATTTATAAAACTTAACATGTGTTTTGCCATACATGGGAATAGATGACCTTGACATACAAAAGAGAAGCACACTCAAAACAAGTAATTATGTAACTGCCTCAATCTTCCTTCTGACAAAACTAATAATTAATCTGTCTAACAGAAGAACATCATAACATCTCCATAGCAGGATCACAAATCTGGAACATCTCTGCCAAAGGACCTCAGATCTTGCAACAACCCTTGCCCCTTCAGGAAGAAGCTCAAATGCAGCTTTTCTAATTTCCTAATGTGCTTTGATCTCTGCCCATTACAGTTTATGGCACAGCAGCTAGAGTTCATAATACCATAATTAAAAAAATAAAAGGGTCAGATCTTACGACTTGGTTTCACCATCATATAACACGATTTGAGGTCCATTTCCTACACACTATCAGAGGAAGACAAAGAGAACAAACAACATACAGGTAAACCAATGCTTGTATTTCACAGCAGCATGACTGTTTCTTTCATGATTATGTTCATCCCAATCGATATAAACAGCTCCACAGATCCAAAGAGTCATACAAAAGTGGTCATTCTAAACTCTTGGGAGAGTCTTATTAAAGGCTACTGGATGTATGACCATGCGGATTACTGAGCACAGGTATTCATCTCAGGGTAATTCTTGATCTAATACATGATAGTGGTCAACATTTAATATCTTGGTGGATTAACACAGAAGAACAATTATATGCCTATAATGATTAGTGAATCATTCCCATTGAGGTATTAGGCTACAACCATATTACGCTACTGAGGTACTACTAATGGGTCTTCTTTATTTTGAAAGATCTCATCTTAACAGTGAAGAGACAGCTATGCATACCGTACACACCAGTTACTGCAACCATACATTTGGTTTGACTCCTTCTCTTGTAAATAAATAAGCCATTATACCATACCATTTTCTCTCTTTTTGAACCTTTGCAAAGCCCATGTCCCCCATGCAAGTTCAAGTGGTTTGATGTTTTTTTAATTGCCAATTCTTACACTCTATTTAAATCATCGGTTAGATCAATGGTAACTAATGATCATGAGAGCCAGATCGCAGTTCAGTTCAGATTCAATTAAAAAAGATTGTTTAAACCTGTTTACATTATCAGTGGTTGTCCTGAAAATCCGTCCTGGATAGAGCTGTTTGGACCAAAATTGGTCACCCCGACTAGCAAGTTCATAAAAAATTGTTTTATGAAACACCTTAGCCAAAAGAGAACCAATAAAATGGTAACATGTTGCATGCTTTACACATAAGCCTTACCACAAAAACTTAAAGGTCCTGAACAATTAAGCGAATAAGAAAGTGAAAACACTGCAAACACCTTAGCTAAGACCACAATGTGACGGAGAAGAGCAATATAGGAAATAAATAATTTAGAAAGCTAGGTTTGGGAGACTGTGAAGTGATGAAATATAGCGAATGCTTTAAACAGCAACACAACAGCGGAGAAATACTTATCACAGCAACTTGTGTGAGACTATCCAATTGCTAATGGAATCATCCTGTGATTATAATGAATGCAATAGCAGCACCTGTAACATACACAGTCCTTTCAGCTTCAAAGAGCATAGAACAGCTTGAAATCAAAGTGATACTTCGCTGCCTGATGCAAAACCATATATATATTTTGTTGATCGCCAGTAGGTAGTTATAGTCAGGACCTAGTTTCCATAGGAAAAGCATTTTTGTTTTGCTAATAACTTTAGCGCTGTTTGACGAAACTTCACAAACTTTTCAAAACTAATTTGTTACACACTTCAGCTGCTGTCTGGAAAATTTCAGGATGATTTGTCAAGCAGGGGCCAAGAAAAAGGGGCGGGAGGTCCTAAACACGTTTTCCCCATGTAATTTCCCATAGGGATTTTAGAGACAACTACAGCCCAAACCGCTGAACGGAATTATACCAAATATGGCAGAAAGCTAGACCTTGGTCCAGAAAGAGTGCTTTTTGTATTTTGGTGTAAATCTGTTCATTAGTTTTGGAGTTATTACAGAAAAAAAGATTTATGTATATCTAGAGATGCGGATCCACCGCGGAGGATCCATGGATCCAGGCACTAACAGCTTTGCCGTGATTTGCTGACCACAACCGGAGACATAAGTTGCGGCTGCCATTTTGTTAATAGGGACATGGTTCCTGTGGGGGGGGGGAATAAAGTTGAAATAGGATATAATGATCAGGATAGAGGTATCCTGACCCCATGGGGGAGATAGAGGGGTCTGTAGCAAAACTTTTTTTGTGCGCGAGCATCTGCGGATCCACTGCAGTGCTCAGCACAAACCTGTGTGTGAATCCGTGGCAGATCCATGGGTCCGGATCCGAATTTTAAAAAACCTCACACACACACCCACGCAACCACTCACACACACACACCCATAAAGTCACTAACACACCCACTCGGAGACCCACAAAACCACTCACATACTCCTACAGCCACTCACACACCCACTCAGAGACCCACAAAACCATGCACACACCCACTCTCAGACCCGCAGAGGCATTCACACACCCACTCACAATCCCACCTGCAGACCCATTCAGCCACTCACACACCCACTCACAGACCCACCTGCAGACCCATTCAGCCACTCACACACCCACTGACAGACCCACAGTCACTCCCAGAACCACACAGCCAGTCGCACATGCATTGACACACACACCCACCACACTCACACACCCACACAACCACTCACACACCCAGGTTACAGAGAAATTATAGTTAGGAATTAGTATTAAAAACCTTTATAAATTCACAGAAAAAAACAAAGGTTACAAGGACAGTATAGTTAAGAAAAAGAATTTAAAGAAACCAAAGGTTACAGGGACTTATAGTTAGGTTCAGATTTTATACACACAAAACCATAGAAATTCAGCAGTTATAGTTACAGTTATCTCAAGTACCTATAATTTATGCCCTAAGGTAACTATCACTCATGCCCTTGCCATGCACTGCTAGCTACAAACATATTACGTTACTCATGACATCCTCTATGACATCATTTATTATATCACTGCAACATTTGCAGTGAAATTATTGATGAGAAAACTGTGCATGGTGGTGGTGCGAGTTCTAGTTACCTTAGGGCACAATTTATAGTTACTTGAGATAACTAGAACTGCTGACTTTCTATGGTTGTGTGTGTGTGTAAAATCTGAACCTAACTATAACGTCCCTGTAACCTTTTGCGTATTAGTGAAAATATATATAAATATACACACACACTAGACCTGGCAGCATATTGGCGCCTGCTTGTTAAGTAATGAACAAATATTTATTTTTTTCAATAACTTTCAATTAAATGCGCACTTTAGCTAACATGAAGTTAAGTATTCAAATACCAGCTACACAAAGCTGGCTACCATGCAAGCCATTTTTGTTATGACACCATTGTTGAAGAGGTTTTAGTGTTGAGCAAATGCTTAACATGCATTAGCTCTGGTGTAGAGGTTGAGAATACTACACATGTTGTGAAGATATTGTTGCCCATGCCTACAAATTCATGCATTAAAAAGTATGTCAATACCTTCCCACTGTGGAGAGGAGAGGTACAGGGAGAGGCAGAAGAATCGTACAAAATTGCGGCTCCATCTAATGCCTGAATGTGAATTCAACAGAAAAGGATCAATCAGAAATTATATCCATTGCAACAACAACACTGAAAATGCACAGAGCCAACTTTGAAAATGCATATAACTCAACTTCTGTCAGAAATGTTAAAGATAAATATACTGAGTGATATATATGGATTATATCAATTTTGTCTAAAAATATTTACAGTACCACAATTGTTTGCCTGTGCATATCTTTCTCGGGTGCTTCGAGCTTTTACGGTCATTGTGAACTTTTGCAGGAAACTTGCATTTCCAAACCTAAAGTGTGTTCGCTTGTGGAGTTTTCTCCTTACCCGCTCTGGAGAAGAAGAGTGGTCTTTGGGTCTGTGATCATTCAAATAAAGATTGATAAGAACTTGAGCCATTGCACCTACTCCTCTTGACACCTTCCCTACTGTCATCTGCCCACGGAAAGGAAAGAGATGAACAGAGAAAGGAATTTTCATAAATAAAAGACACAAAGACAAGTTCTTTAGAAGATAAGAAAAGCGATGAGTGACAACCAAGCAGACAAGTGAGCATGCACCCTTTCTTTTGTGTAATGAGTATACAGGCACACAGTGCAAAGCAGTCATACAAGAACCTCAAGAGAATTATAATTGGACATAAAATTGTGCTCATTCGCTGATGTACTTATGCAGCATGACTGAAGCGAAATATATTGAGTAAATAGGTTTACCAGTGTAACCAGTAAAATCCGGTTATGGCTTTTAGGGCTATGACTCAAAGGGACACCACCACCTCTGTACCTAACTTGCTACGCAATTGAATATATACTTATGTACCAAACACCAAATTATATGTATGATAGGGTACTAGACATCCGCACATCCAGTACTTGCAGGCTAGCATTAAACCAAAGTCTGTTCTACATCCTACTAACCATGTTTAATAATGCTAGTAACAGATCAATAACAAAGCCTATTCCTATTCTATCAGCTCATCCAGTGGATCCTCAGTAACACCAGCATCTATCACCCTTCTTGTCAATGTCATACGAGACACCAGCAGCTTATTCTCTGTGACAGCATCAAGTATATATATTTACACCTATGAACCTACCATTTACAAACTTAAATCCTCTGAACATTGTTCCATACCTACAGTTGCCCCAGACACACTTCTCCCTCACTACGGCTCTGACCCTAATGAAATATAGTGTCTGGAATTCGCACTGTCAGACATACATTCCATTGTCTCCCATGACCTCTACCTAAATGGACTGATCTTTGACTTCCAACTCCCCTTCCAAACATGATTCCACCAGACAGTAGCACAAGTATGTGGACACATACATAGCTAAAGAAGGCAGCAGGGTCCTCAACCATCAAAATCACTGTGACTACCTAACTCACCCACCACTATCACCAATAAAGAAATGTAACAAGGAAACATCACTGAAAACATTCATATACCTACTTACTCTGTCATCAATCAAAAGAGACGACTTTTTAGAAATTAATTAACCTCTTGGTCCCTATCTATATCACTTAGCATGCTATCCAATTTGGGACCCAGTGCTTGCTTTGCAGACTACCATAGTGTTGTTCACTATCATGGCGTTCTTCAAACTGTAATTTACTTTCATTTTTCTCATATCACTATAAAATTCCATTTTAATCACTAAAAACAATGTAAAATATAATTTTATGTAATACAGGGGTATTTATATATAATTTCACTTAAATGGGTTTTTAAAAATCAAGGGGTTGTCTAAGATTAAGGCAGAGAGTTTAAAGGTGGTCCAACTAAATCTCGGCGCAACAATGACATTACCTGTTATACGAGACATAAAAGCTGGCGGTACACATGGTCCCTTATAGAAAGAACCCGACTCTAGTAGAATAATTAAATCCTTATTAATTTTTTCTCTGTGTCAACAGAACTGTTAATTTCTTTCTTTCATTACCACAAATGATTTTTTTTTTAATACTCCAGAATATGTATGCATCTCGCATCCAAGACCCCAGAGCGTGCCCCAATAGTTCCATACTCTGTTGACAAAACAACTAAGCAAAAACACATGGTGGCAAAGCAGCGCCAACTTGACAGGCTACTAAAATATCAATGTCATTGGAAATTTTGCTTCTTGTTTACTAATATCCCATCATACTCCTCCCTTCCATCAGATGTGTAATGAATTCCAATTATCATGTCTTTCTCTTCTTCTTGACTATCTAAGTTTCCACTTTACATTGGGCCTTTTGCTAAACAGAATTTCCGCCCTTTTATTTCCTTGCCCTTAATGTAGGAATCTGGAACTTTTTCCACAACCTCTTTAAAACTAAGGTCACTTTATTACACCCTCCTCTGCTCCTTATCTAATGACTTGATACTACTTCTCAGTTTCATTAGTGGCACTGCGTTTCATCCTCGTCCTGCTCCTCTTCCTCCCCGTCTTTATTTTATGCAGTTTGCTGCTCCCCGGTCTACCTCCCCTATTGCACATTCTCCTTTAAACACCCATTTCACCAGCCCTCAAACTCCTGTATCACTCACTGCTATCGTAGGAGCACTAGTGAGTCATCCCGGAAGCCCCATAGCCAGTGATGCTGTGAAATTTGTGCTCCACCTTTACACGTCACAGAAACGTTGTTTTACATATACTCAACCATATTCTGTGTATCTAACTTTGCTAACGTGGAGTGAAGCATTCAAATGTACTCCTGAAGTGTATTCATTGTAGAAAATTAGAGACTTATGAACATGTGCACATTAATGTTTAGCTTAATCATAAAAACATTTAGTTCTCGTTTATATTTATACTTATGGCTCCAGTCATATTGCATTTATTTGAAGCATACTGCACATGTAACCATGAATGCATTATCCATTTTGCAGTTATTTTGAAGATATATGTGCATATTGAAAATGCTTAACTACAGTTGACGAGGCCTTTATTTCTTAACACAATTTTTTTTTCTTGCTCTGCATCGTCTTTCCTTTTGCAGGTGCGTTCTTGTGATTTCATAGGTAGAGAAAGGAGTATTGTGCATTAGAGATAGTGATGCCTGAGAAGAGAAATCATGGCAAGAACAGGAGGATTTAATGAGAAGAAGAAGCTTCCTATTCATCGCGTATCAGGAACGAGGGGGCCCAAGGATAACTTGGTCATTTGAGTTCCGTGGGACATGAAAATAAACTGATGTTGCAGATGCACATTAAGAAATTGAGTTTTTGGTGATGTGTTAAGAAATATGGATATTCCTGGAACTTACTGGTCTTAATTAGTGTTCACACTGTAAAACTGTACAGCAGACCCCTTTTGACTTTGAGAGGTACAGACCTCTCTGCTTCCTTTTGTCCTTGTGAGTTTTATGCTAAACACTGAATTCCCTTTTTAGACGACTTCTATTGAAGTCTTCACTATGCTGACACCTTCGTTTCTTTATGCCCGAATCCTTTGAGACCCTCAATTCTAAACCAATCTCATTCTAGCTTAGAGCCTGGATTAGATGGCCCTTAAATCTGTTAATGTTAAGAAAGGAGGATTGGAGTTTCTTTAAGGAACGCCAATTCCTGTTTCTTAGCATCTGTGTAGCTGTGACTGTATTCTTTGTAAGCCTTATGTTGTGAGACTGAACCTATTCTGGCGATTCAACTTGCCAGTTATGATTCTGTATCTTTATTAAGTAATCTTGATATGCACCTATGTTGGACTGATAACTAATTTGCAATAGACCTACTAAACTTTACCTACCGATTCCTGGTCCTCATTGTGTGGCCAAATGGGCTACACGGTAAAGTAGAATTGAAAATTTGTTGTTAACTCCCTTGCCTCTCAGTCAACTAAAAAGATCCATTGGATGAAGGCTGACCTCCGCTTCCATGCGTGCCTTCACCAGTGTGCCCCACTAGCCAATTTTCTGCCAATTGCCACACAGGAAAAGAAGACTTAATTGGAAGGGGGCTGGGAATTTCTCTTGTCTGCCTCTTTTGGCCCCACTGGGTCTGGAAGCAGAATTTGTAGCTTACAGACCACAATCAATCTTGCTGAAACCGGTTCTGATGAGTTATTTTTGTCGAATCGTTTCTTGAAATTTTCACTATGAAAGCCATTCACCGAATTGAGGAATCCAAACCGGCGAATGTCTTTCTTGACAAAAATTTTTAAATGCAGACTGTTTTTCTTATTCACTTTTTCCCTGCTAATTATGAAGGATACTTTTGCTTTTCTCAGAGGAGTCACCCTCCTGTATCCCCCTGAATTTCACATCTACCCCTAACCCTTCCCTTCCCAATTTCTTTTTTTTTTCATCTTCTTCCCAGAATGGCCACCACCTTAGTTATTTTTCTTTAAACAGGGAAGGTATCCCTTGCTCTCTTTCCTACTCAACTTCCTCCTTTTTTCTTTTACATTCCCTCCCCACTGTCGCCAGTGATATCTTTGCCTAGCTCCTGCTTGGGTCTTTGTATAGAGACCCTCATATCCTTTCCACCTTTTCCTGCCCCGCCCACCTTTTTTTGTAAATTTACCTTTTCTTCTTTTTCCAGCGGTGGTCTTCTTTCTGTCCTGCCCCCTATGTCCACCCACGCTTATGGTAGCCATTGAAGGACGACTGCAACCCTTTTTTGGTTCGTTTCCCATGTATTCTCAAAAAAATTAAATTACAATTTTAGGAACTGTTAGACCAAAACAGAGATTCAAACACTATTCTAGTACATTTTTTCCATTTGATTTTCATGGAACTGGTAAATCCTCAATTTGGCAATTCTCCAAAGAGAAGTTTCGCCAGCATGATTTCATAAGGCTGGCGGGTCTCTGTACTGGAAATTCATCAAACTGACATACATCCTCTGAGTCTTTTGATAGGCTGATTATATCTCAAAATGTAATCCTCTGTCCTAATCATTTGTATAGTAAGCCAATATTTTTTTTCATCAGATGCTACTGTAAGAGACATTACCTTTGTTAGTGTACAAGGAACCGATTACTCATTCAGTAACAAAGAGTAGGAGTCATTTCCTCGTTCTAAATAAGCCGGGAGGCAAGCTTGCCTATGGATGTAAAGTTCTCATGGAGGTGCTATACAGGAAGTGCCACAGAAGCAAATAACTCCCTTTGCATTTCGTAGGAAAATAGTCATCACAGCGATCGTCATAATCTGCGATTAAAAGACAAGATTTCGACCGAGAAACTACTTCTCGTGGAAATGCAACATGTGTTTACAAATTGTTTCTAACGAATGATGGTTTTACTAGTACATGTGACCCTGGAGATACGCTTTAAGGTCATTGCAGGGGAAAGGCTGCAGATGGGGTTAATATCCTTAGGTAAATAAACATTTTTGAAGAGAATGAACTTCATGAAGATAAAGCATTTTGAAGAGGTGGATCTCCAGGCTCTTTCTGAATTTCTGGGGATGGGAGCCACACTGAGGCTGATGTGGAGGCTGCCCGGATCCTGGAGCCTAGATGTATGAGGTATGCGATAAAAATTATAAAAATGTAGATATTATGATTTTAAAAATATATATATATATATATATTCATTCACATTTTTCGAAGCTTAACAGCAAGACATGGTGTATAACTACTAGACCCTGCTGAAGTTTTAGTTCTCCCAGCCATGTTTTACAAAGGTGTTGAATCACTACTTTAACAAGTTGCAAAGTTTATCAGCATGACAAAACTTTGCAGGTGTATTGCTTTTTCCTGCAATATGTATTTTCGTGGAGTTTTTCACACGTTTTGTCTAAGCTCCACTAATTCTAAATAATTAGGCAATTGTAAAAATAAGTCACATAAATGGTGAAGTCCATACATGCCAAATGTATACACTCCTAACACCATCGTTTTGCACACTCGTCATACGGTCCAATGATTTTTTGCATCACACCATTCGAAACCTCGCCTACTTTTAGTCAACATGAAACTGTAAACCTGTGGTCAAGAAATTATAGAACCTATCTGATGGAGATGACGTCGATAAGAAGCCTTGACTTCAAGATCTCGGTAAACTGGTCTATTCTATGGGCATGTATTTCATACTGCGGGTTGGATATGTCCTTTGCTAGCTCTTTTATTACAGTAGCCTGATTAATGGCATCTTTAACTTTGATGCACAGACTCTTGTCTCCAAACGTGATGGCACCTTAATTTTGGTACTTATGCTGTTACATGTATGAAATAACCCCTTTATGGCTGAGTGGGCTCAATAATATTTCTCTATTTATAGATACACAAAATGCATTATTGCCTAGGAGTCTGTCGGGTGGACGAATTAAAAGACACAAATGGAAATCCCAGAAAACATCACCTGTAAGTTTATCCTGGTTTTGGAAAGCTGTAGATTAGCCTCTTTATCACTGTAAGTGAAAGTTCGATCTCATCTGACCAAAAGATCCTTGCTCAATAATATTTGGCCTACTCCAGTGATGAAACATTTTAAAGGGTATTCTTTGCACGTGCACATGTTCCGAATGGGGTGGCCATGTTTGTTTGATTTTGAGGAGGCACACAGCCTGACTTTCTGATGTCAACAAGCACTGGCAAAGCCAATAGATCTCGGGTGTAAAAGCCACAATATTGGCATAAGCTAATGCTAAAATGGTCATACTGTACACATTGCATGTGAAACTATTCTAAGATGTCACTGATGCATATGCATGCATGCGTATACATCTTGAGGCATACATGTATGAACTGTGACCCACAGGACTGACATTTTTAATTTATTTTTACAACACAGCCTATGGCCACTTTTTAAAAAAACTAAAATTTTATTGGGTTTTCAAGAATAGAGAATCACAATGTCTAAATGCCATTTCAAGTGTCAGAGAGTGAGGCATGACACAAAGGTATTGTATATACATAGTAGCGTTTCCGATCTTATGTTGGTTATAGTGTCATTGCATAGCAATGCATATAAATATTGCCATTAACATTAGTAAACGAAACAAGTGTCTGCGAGAACAACCCTGCTCAGTACAGAGCAAGAACAACAATATTAACCCCCTCCCTCCCTTCTCATCCGGCAGGTGCACCTAAAGCTGCGCGTCAATTGGAGAAACTGTTACGTTTGCGCCTACTTTTATTGCTTGCTGTTTGCATGCTGATTGAGCGATACAGCGTATCAGGGGTCTTGGTCACGAAAGTCTGGTTACGTCTGTCCCCTTCAGGACTACCATACATAACATCACCTATGTTTTTGTCCTGCTTGGGGTTAAGATATAGGCATAGGATGGTGCGTGCGTCCCTTTGTCTCCGGTGCGCCTAATCTGGGTGAGTTGTTGGGTCATGCTAGATGGTAGCCAAGTCCAATGCTTCGACGGACTCAAGGAGGAGATCCCACTCCATGGCGATGGGCTTTTTCTGCAATCCTCGGTAATCTTACCTACGTATTGTATTACTTCCCACTAAGACCCATTTTTCCACCACCTCTCACCAGGCTAATAGAGTAGGTGGGGTCGCAGACTTCCACCTCCTAGTAATGAGGCTTTTCGCCAATATGAGCGCTAAGTCTGCAAATTTTGCCTGTACTTTGTAACCTTTCGGGCAAGTGTACAAACCAAGGAGATAGCTCTCTGCTGCCTTCCAAGTGTGTCCTCCCACCATCTCTTGTAATGCCATTGCTATCTGTGTCCAGAATGTGGAGAGGACGGGGCAAGCCCACAACATATGTATTAGGTCAGTGTCCTGCTCGGGGCATCTTGGGAACGTTGCTACTGTTGTAGTGAATATAGCATGTATCCTATGTGGTGTGAGATATGCCTGTTGTATTATCATGTATTGAACAAATTTGAGACGCGAGGCCAGTTTCGGGTATGCGAGCAGGGAGCTCCATTCCTTCTCCGTCATGTCCCTGCCCAGGTCTGTTTCCCATCTAGCTCACAATTGCAATAGGGGTGATGGTGCGTGTTCTCTTATTCCACAGTATAGCCAGCGTACTAGATGCCTGCCAGTGCCCATTAAGTGAATTAGGTGTACTAACTCATGTGTCGGTGGTTCAGTCCCTGCCGGGGCCCAGTGTCACCTGGTGTACGTATAAGGCTAGCATGTAAAAGAAACCCAGTGTCTGGGAGTCCTTGCTCATTCGTAAAGTCAGCGTGATTGAGTAGTGACCCATCCACGATCAGAGCTCCCACCGTGGTTACTCCTGCCTGTTCCCAGACAGCCAATCTGTGCCAGGTTAATATCCCAGTGGGAGTAGGGAGACCCAGGAGTGGGATGTTGAGGACGTAAGGTGTGATTTGTGCGGTACACTTCAGGGCCATTCTCCAATAGGCGAGCGGTACCCTTAGCAGCAGGGGAGCCATGGTTTTGGCGCGTACTCCTTGGTCCAATCGTGTGTGTAGCATTCATTGCAACAACATATTAGGAGTGTACGCTATTTCGTGCAAGTTACAACCCATCAGCCAATAGGAAAGCCATTGCAATTGGCTAGCCATGCAATAAGCCCTAAAGTCTGGAGCCCCCAGCTTCGGATGGCAGCTGCAGTTTGGACAGGCTGACTCGGCGTCGACCCGCGCCATATATTAAGTCTGTCAACAAAGTATTTAGTACTTTGAAAAAGGCTGTTGGGATGACCACTGGCAGGTTGGTAAAGAAATAGAGGATTCGTGGGAGCACCACCATTTTAGCTATGGCGAGGCGTCCTGCCACCGAAAGAGGGAGCAGAGTCCAGAAGGTAAATTGGGCTCATAAAGAGGTAATTGCCCGGTGGAGGTTTCCTTCAAGGAAGTCCCACTGGGTTCTATATACTTGAATCCTCTGATACTTAAACATGTTCGGGCCACAGTTATCTCGGACGCCCCAAAGGGGACCGTGATCTGCCAAAATCCCTCCCTGAAGGAGAATGCATGCGATTTATCAAAGTTGATGACAAGGCCTGACAGCGACTCAAATTTAGAGAAGATTTGTGCAGCGGTTGACAAGTTCTCCTGTAGGTCCCTGGTGTATAATATGATATCGGCTGCATGTAACATGATCGCATGAGTCGAATGTCCCACCGGAACCCCCAGCTCATGGCATCTCAGTGTAGCATGCACGCCAAAGGTTCTAAGGCCAGCACAAAGAGTATAGGGGAAACTGGGCACCCTTGTCTCGTGCCGCGTTGAGCTGTGAGCACCAATGCGGGCTCTTGCAGTTGGGGACGTGTACAGTAGCCCAACCCAGCGAATAAACTCCTGGGGAATCCTGAATCGGGTAAGGGCTGCCAGCATGAATTCCCAGCTCAGTGTATCGAAAGCCTGGTGGAGATCCAATGAGAGACATCCCACTCTGGGGAGGGCATTGGGTGATGAGCACATTACTTGGTAAAGCCTACGTATGTTCAATTAAGTATTTCTCCCCGGCACAAAGCTACATTGGTCCACGTGCACAAGTGTTGGGAGGAGAGGGAGCAACCGGCTGGCCAATACCTTGCTCAATATTTTGTTTTCTGTGTTCAGGAGTGACAGGGGCATGTTGTAGCATCAGCGCGATCTCTGCCAGGCTCTGGCAGTGAGACCACTAGGGCCTGCGCCATTGTAGAAGGCAAAGCACTGCCCACTAGAGAGGCACGGTATAGGCTCTCCAACCGGGGCACCAGCTGCATGGCAAAGGTGGCATAGAACTCCACGGGTAAGCCGTCCAATCCCGGGATTTTATTACGCGGCAGATTCTTTATAGCTTCCCGAATTTGGTCACAGTGATTGGTGCCCCGAAGCTTATAGCCACTTTAGAATGATAAATTAAAAGTCAAAAATAAAGTGCCCAGTTGCACTTTGGAGCTGTCAAGACACTCATACAAAAAATACCATGAAAAAAATAGAAAATGTTAAAAAGCAGGAGTGGGACCGGGCAGCAATCAATGAACTGGGGAGGAAGAGTGTTGTAAATAAAGATCACTGTGGTGGAGATAAAGAAATGAGGGACAGGGAGCAATGAGTGTAAGGACAAGGAACAAGGTAGATGGAGAGAGTGGTGGGCAGGGATGTCAGAGGGAACCAGCTGTCAGGGGAGAAACAATGGAAAGACACACATTCCAATGGAGTGCTGAAAGGGTAAGTAACAAAGTCAGCAATGGAAAGACACAACTAATCAAATAAGAACACAGAAACCTAAATCCTTCTGAGTACGGTAAACACAAGAACAGGAAGGAAAGACAGTGAAATCAAGAGCAGAGACTTGCGATAGAAAAAGAAGCCATCCAATTGTGAGCTGGAGGCTGACCCAAAGCCCACCCAAAGTATACCTAATGTAGCAGTAACAATAGGCCTCCGACAAACAACTAAATCTTTCTGTAATTATACCTAAAAAAAAAACACATGGCAGTAGTGTATGTGAACAATGGTTAGTTAGGCATTGAACGATGGGGCTTTGCAACAGGAACCCCATTTCCAGTACTCGCAATTAATGTGCAGGGTGAGTTGTAAACATGAAAGGTACAGCCAAGATTACGAACACAGGCCTCCCTCTCATCAATCCAGAGGCCTTTACTGAACTTAAAATAAGAGAAAAGTGAGGGTTTGAAAACATGGCTGTCAGTCAGCAAACACAAGAAACAAACGAAATATTTAAAATAAATTAAATTCCCTTAGCAGAGTAGCTGAATAATGCTCGAATGAATCTGTCGCTCGGCTGTGTTTTTTAAGAATTGAGAAAACAGCAGTGGAAAAGGAAAACATATATAATAGAGATGACCATCTCCTCATTCAATAAAGAAAAAATCTCAGGAAATGATGTTTCCCGGCCTGGAAAGTCAGCACATCCGTGTAAAAACACGCAATTAGGAGAGTAAGAAAAAGGAAACATGAAATACAATGGCCAATGTGTTGAAACAATTACAAGTATGCGTCAGCCTGTGATTACCCAAGTGAATAAGGAAAAGCTAGCAGCCCCTCGTCCATAGTATAGCACCAAGAGGTGTACACATCCACATTACGAACGGTGGCATACCCACACAACAAAGCCCAACAGACACCTGGTGCAGTCAATGACGTTGGCTTCATAATGTGCTTAAGTGTGTACGTCGAACAAGCTAGATAGAACGGGTGTGTGAGTGAAAACGAGAGTCTGGGCGAGCTCGCACTCACTCGTGGGCAGGAACCTGACAGGAAACAAGTCCAGTAGGTTATGACGATTAGGCGTGGGCACATCGGAAGGGGGGTGAGCAGCAGAATAAACGAGTGTGTGAATGCCCGTATGAATGAGAGAGGCGTGGATTAGTAATCAAACTTGAATGGTTCATTGTGAGAAGCTGGAATGCTGCAAGTAGATTAGTGAATGCTGTTTGGAGTATACAGGCCCACCATCTGAGTGACAGAGGGAAGGAGGGATTGTAGAGAGGTAAAGTGAGGTGTAGAGTCAGAAACAATGAGTGTTAGAGACGTGAATGAGAGAAACGGTAAGAGATATGAGCATGAAAGGCCATCTCCCTACCAATAAATGAGCAGTGCGACAGACTTCTTTCATGACGTGGGGGCACATAATGAAAACTAGGCTTAAGGAGGCTGAGAGAGAAAGAAGAGAATAGTCAATGCAAACTTCATCGGTGTGCTAGAACTAGGGCAAACAGGATGTCTTGACATCATAAAATCGACGCTCTAAGTGTGGAGTGTAAAGAACAATGGACGATATCACAAGTTCTAAAACTTACATCTATAACAACCTAGTAACTAACTCTTCAGAATTCAGAAACTCTGCAACCTTAAGCACTTTTTTAAATCTACTTTAACATTCGCCATCCTACAGTTACCACCAGCAGCCAATGTTGAAAATAACTATGTTTTAACTGCCATGCTCAACAAATGCCAATATGTCTTAGGACACCTTAAGCGCGACTGTTATGACCAGGCAAGAGTCACATGCCCACTTTGCCATAGGATTCAAGCTGAACCCTGACAAAGCTCAAATAGGCTGGAACCAGTCTGGGGTTGCTTGTTTTGCCAATAAGGGGGGACCTGGCCTGGCAGTTTGGGTTGGGCTGTTTCTACTTGGAGCAGGACAAGGGCTGAATTGCATATGGCTGGTTCCTATCTGAGGTAGCATGGTGGAAAAAAATATGATGGACCCGAATGTGGCACCAATTAATTACCAGTAGCTGAGATTAATTCAAGCATTCCACCCACCACTGTTTTTGTTCTCCTGAGTGTGTCATCATAAGTGAGACAGGAGTGCCCAGACATGGAGCCTGTGCTCACTGTGCCATAGGGCTCAAGTTGCAACCTACTCATGAGGCCCAATTCGTCTGAAACTGCTCTGGGGTTGCTTGTACTACCACTCAGAAGGCACTTGGCTTGGCAATTCGGGATGGACTGTTCTGATCGTTCCTGTCCAAGTTGGCAAGGTGAAAATTCAAGAATTCCACCACTTTTTTGCTTTCCCAGATGTGATGCCCGAAGTGTACCAGGCATGTCCAGATGAGGGTCTGTGCTCAATGTGCCACAGGACTCAAGTTGCACCCTCCTGATAAAGCTCAAATAGGACAAAACTGGTCTGGGGTTGTTTCTGTCCCCATTCAGAGGGGACTTGGCTTTGCAGTTCAGGCGGGACTGTTCCTTCTGGAGCAGGACCAAAGCTGATTTGTATATGGCTGGTTCATGTTGGAGGTGGCATGGTGGGCAAAAAAAACCCAATGGACTAAAGGCGGCCTTGAGTAATTACCAGAGGCTGAGATGAATTCAAGCCTTCATCACTTTTTTGTTTTCCTCAATGTATCTTTGAAAGCATCATTAGACACTGTGAAATGACTGAGGTACCCACACAATATGTGACTTGAGGTAACATAAATCCAGTTTTGAATCTGTGATTCATTTGTATTCACATTTTTAAAACATTGTAATTAAGCATTCCAAGAGATTCCAAGAGATACCCCCCATTCAAAACTAAAACAGGAGGATACACAAACTTTCAACCAGAAAGTCTCCTTCAGAACACAAGTCACTGGTGACTGCAGAACAGAAGGGTTTCCAAGGCTTGGATTTCCTTGTGATAGATTTTACATAACGTGACCCCTTTAATGGTCTGAGTGCAAAATGAAAGTCATCAATGATACCTTTGCATAAAATAAAATTGGGCCAAATCATAAGGATAGCAAAAAAGAAAAATAATGAGGAAATCTATGCATTTGAGATATATGCGTAAGAATTCTTTCGATTTCATCATTCTTCTGGATTCATAATATCCCACAAAATAGATCTTGGAAATCTAAGCAAGTTATATACATCTACTTTGAACTTAGTTTCTGTGGTCCTGCACTATAGTTTTGTAGTGAATAGTGGCAACATTTTGTAATGTGGGGTGATGGCATAATTTCAGGAACTTTGTATAATAAGTGTAACGCAAAATTACATGAATTATGCTGGTATCATTTAAATTCTGATATAGTAGTCTCATCATTGGCCATAGTTGGATGTTGAACAGCAAGTGTAAGGCAGGGAGGTGTAAGCATCCTTCTGTGACTCCACATGTGATCACTGCTTGGGGAGCTGAGGTTTCCAAGTTTAGTGTTCTCTCCTCTTGCTGCATGTAAGTAGTGAAACCAGGGGAGAGGGTTCAAACACTATGGGTATAATTTGTAGTCTTCTATTGAGTATACTGTAAAATACTGTGCTGAAAACTAACCAATATGTTAATTAGTTAGAAAATGGCAAGGCAGCCCTTGCCTACTAGAATGAGTATGCTGCCCAACGTGAAGATAAAAACTTATTCCGTGCCAGATCAAGAATAAAACCCCTATTTGCACTTGAATAGCACTGACTGTGCTTCAATGCGGTGCTGTAGTTTAGAATTCCCTCCTTTTCTAGGATCTTTGAAGACCATGATGAGCATGTAGTTACAGAGATTTGATAGGCTGACTGTACTTTCAAGGCAAGAGCATGGTAAGTGAGATGTTCAGGGTTCTGTGCACTCCTCCTTCCAAGAGGGAGCTGTTAATATAAATGGGGAGGGCTGGAGTATAACTGATCTGTGTAAGAGGTGGCTACCAACGCAAGGCTGTGACTGGAAGATTCCTTGTATCATGTAAGATCTTTGACTAATTGCAAGATAGCGGACTAGCATGTGAGACAGATTTGTTCAGGGTGTGTGTGATCCAAAGTGATCTGAGACAGAAACATGAAGGTGCACTGCTGCTTTGGAATCCTTGTGGTACTGTTTAAGGTTTCATGCACTTTTTCAGAGAAGTAATCTTATTTTGCTATAAATATGGATTTATGGTCGAAAAGTGGACAAGAGGACGATCTTTTTTGTTGTTCTAAATATTTTATTAGCATTTTTAAGTAAAGCAATGAAAGCAAAATAACACAAAATGTCGATACATGCCAGCTTGGATAGATCATAGGAGCGCAGTAATCACAACAATGATAGTGTTGGGAATGTCAGGGGGTTGTATGCGAGTCATGTTGAGCTAGTGGGAGGGGACTAAATATTTGGTAACAGAATTATCCTTCTTAAGACAGTTGGGAATGGTCTATTTGTGAAGGACATTAGGACTGCAGTTGGCTCCTGGGTAATTGACACAGAAGTACATAACTGGAAACAAATGCACTAAAATGAAGTAAGTGAGTAGATAGAAGAGGAGGGGAAGAAGGGGGGGGAGGGAGAGTCATGTGGGTTGATGGCAAACTGCCATAGTTAAGACTGCAAATGGAGTCAGTGTCTGAGAGTTCCCTTATTGTGTGGGCAAGTTGAGAATAAAGAGAGAGATCTTGTTTGACAATGAAATCCCAGGCTTTAACCCAAAAACATGAGCGATTCATACAAATTTGGTTCACCCAAAAAATCTGGTGAATTGAAACAGTTAAAAATAGTTTGGCCATAACTGAAATTTCGTTTGAATAAAACCTAAATATCATCCCATTAGTGTCAGACAATTCGGATTTCTTTAATTGAGCTATGCGAACAGCATCCAAGTAGGGTCTTTTTTTGTTTGAATCAGTTTATTGATTTTCTCATTATTTTAGTTTACAGTGCAACACAATGCAATATTAGATAACATTGTAGACATGTAAGTGCAGGACGTTGCATTATCAGTAAAAGATAATGCGTCATATGATTAGCAACAACAGATTCATATTACATAACCAATGATAAAACAAGAGCAAACATAATCCAAAAACCTTTGACTCGATACGCTTCAATGTTTCTCTCCCCAACCTCTCCCCCCTCCTCCCAGCCAGCCAAGATGTTACAAGTAACTCAGAAGCGAGACCCGCTATGAACATCTGCGTGCGGAGCTATTGCAGTTGACAATAGGGTCAAACCTCACCCAGCAGCCCTATGCGCTGTGCTGTAAATCTCTCACGGGGAGACTGCCTCATTGACTGTGACAGGTAGGTGGTCAGATTGTAGGTCAGACAAAATAGCGTCCCAGTGAGTAGCAATGGGATACTTCCTGAGGTCTAGTGTGTCTTCACTATGCAAGACCATGCTTTCTGCCTGCGCCCAATGAGCATCAAGCGCGTCCAGGCTGCAAACGGAGAGGGGGCGGAGGCTCGGAAGCCTTCTACCTACATGTGATAAGGCACTTGGCTACTATGAACCCCTAGTCAAGGAAACGGAAAGTAACTCTGTGTTTCTTGCTCCTACGATACAGACCCAGGAGACGTATTTCCCATTTGTGTCGGCTTGGGCATTCAGTACAGGCAGAGAGGCTTGAAGTGACACTGGACCAACAAGTGTGTAGGGATGGACAGGACCATAGCATATGCAGCAGGTCAGCATCTGTCTGAATGCAGCGGTGGCAAGCAGCATCATCCCTGTGGTAATATCGATTTATATTGGCAGAAGTAAGATAAGCCTTATGTACTATATAAAACTGTATAAGGTTCAATTGGCACATCTTGGGCCTTCTAATAGTGCTGACCATTCCTTATCAGTGCAGGGGTGTGATAAGTCAGTGTCCCACCGCTGCCGTAGGGTAGTTAGTTGTAGAGTAGTGTGGGTACGGAATGAGTCTACAAACCATCTTGCAAGATGCCTACCCCTCCCCTTCACAGGCAAATATTGAACATTGAGGTACATGGGGAGTTCAGTGGTTATGTCTCCCCTGTGGTTTCCCAGTGTGGCAATCAGTGAGTTGTACATTAGGAATTGCCCTGGGGGCAAGCCATCTTCCTTCATTCAGTGTTTCATATGATGCCAAGAAGTCGTCGTGGTACAAGTCACCCAGAGAGTGTATTCCAGCAGTGTGCCACCTCTTGGTGTGCCAAGTAGTGTCAACCCTGGAACACATGGGATTGTGTGGCTAGTAATGCAGAGGCATCTGCGATAACAGAGGTATGCAATTTCCAGCAGCAGTGAATCCGGCACCCGTGCACGTGTACAGGGTAGAAACAGGTGCAGGATAGTGGGCAATTTCCAGCTAGGCAAATATGTGGCTGTGTCTGAGAGGTATAAGCCCGCCAGCCACTTAGCAATCCATTGGATTTGAGAAGCAAGATAGTATTGCTAAAAATATGGCACTTCCAGGCCTCCCTGATCTGTCGGTGAAGAGCGCTTCACCAAGGCTATTTTACATCTAAGTTTGTTCCAAATTAATTCTAGTATCTGTCGCGCAAACGTGCAAAAGAATACGGCTGGAAAATAGAGGGGAAGGTTGGTAAAAAATATAGTCGGCGAGGCAAAAACACCATCTTTACTAACTCAACCCGCCCGACAACAGTCAACGGCAGCGTGAACCAAATGGACATTTAGGTCCTCGATGACGTGACTGCTCAAGTGACACTGCCATTGAAAAGATCAGCCATGTAATGATAAATTTGCACTCCCTGGTATTGGAACGTTTGTTATTGATGGGGCAGTCCTTGAGTGGCAACAACAAAGTGTGGGTCAGGGACGTCGGAAAGGAAGGGAAATAGGCAGGACTTGGTCCAGTTGACTCTCAGACCTGATCCAAGTAGGGTCTTTAAAACGACTTACAATTTTATGATCCTAGACCTGCAACATTTTCTGTGCAATTATTAAAATACTATTTTAAGTAGGAGTAGGTTGGACTTCACTTTAGAATCACAGTGATAGCCAAACTTAGACACTACTTGTAGCTAAATACCCAGATTCCATTTTTTCAAAACGTGAGCAAGGACTATCAAAACATTTGAACACAAAATAGAGTTAAAGAAAAAGGACAGGGTCCATGCATCAATCTGTTCAGAGAGCAGAGACATGCAGTAACCTCTAACCTTCCCTTTACACTCAAATAGTACCAGTAAGCCGTTAACTCAAGGCATGAACCCAGTAAGTACTCATCCTGGTGCCATTAATCCAGGCTCAGAGGCATTTGGGTTATGTCAAGAGGGCTCGAGGTAGAAACATTGCCTGTGATCGGTCTTTCCCTCAAAAAGTGCTGTCAGGCAAGTGCAAGTAGTAGATGTGACGATGCACCATAACAAGTTGATATAGGCAGGAAAAAGAGCACTTGAAGCTAGTACACATGTGGGGGGGGGGCATTCAGAGTTTGGTGGTAGGCCAAAAGAAGGTACAAACAGTTGTGTGTCATTTTCTCACTGCAGTCAAACTGGAGCTGTTACGTTATCTGTATAGCGCATCATTACCCGTGAGGATATCGTGGCGCTTCGCAGTTGGGTGAGGCTCACTCCGAAGGGGGGCTTACTCGAAAAGCCAGGTCTTCAGCTTCTTGCTGCGGAAATCCAGAAGAGAGGAGGAGGCTCTAATGTGGAGTGGGCGGTTGTTGAATGCTCGACATTCGGATCTGCTTTGGTGGATTCGTGGGATGTGTGCTTGTAAGAGACCTTCCGAGTTGAGGTGCCTGGAGGATTGGTGGAAATGTATGCGGCTGTTGAGGTAGGCTGGGCATGAGTTGCTTTGCATGTGTGGGCTAGAAGCATGAATTGTGTGTGCTTGAGTATTGGATTCCAGTGGAGCATCCTCAAGTGTAGTGTGATGTGAATCCAGCGAAGGATGCTGAAAGCGAGTTTACCTGATTCATTCTGGATAGTCCGTATTCTTTTCGCAAGTTGCTTGTTGATTCCTGCAGAGAGGGAGTTCCCATTGTCCAGCCTGCAGGTTATGAGGGCTTGGGTGATGGTCTTTCTCGTGTTGTTCGGTAGCCACGTGTAGTTCTTTCTCAGCATTCTCAAGATGTGAAAACAGGACACGGTGACTGCGTTGACCTGGGCGGACATGTTCAGTTTTTTGACAATGATGATCCATGGTTTCTTGCTTGTGGGTTGAGGCAGAAGTCTGTAGTCCACCAGGTGGGGTCCCACAGTAAGGCATCTTTTCTGAAGGTCAAAACGTCCGTCTTGCTGGTGTTCAGTTTGAGACAATTGGACTTCATCCAGGTGGCCACTTCGGTAACATAGGCATTGAAGCTGTTCCTAGTGCTGGGAGATTTGTCCAAAGGGGATAGTATCAGTTGCGTGTTGTCAGCTTAGCATAGGATGCTGTTGTGGGCGCAGATGTGTCAGCCAGTGGGGTTATGTAGACGGGGTGATAGGGGAGGGTGGGGTGATAGGGGAGCCTTGAGGCACTACAGAGATCAGTTCCCAGGCATCTGAAGAGTAAGGTGCCAGTTTCACTATTTTGGTTCTCCCCAAGGAATAGATCCATCGTAGAGTGGGCACTTGAATGCTAGTCTTGTGCAGCCCTCTAATTTTAAATGGATGGGAGACTTATTTGAAGGATGTCGTGAGAGGTCCAGTAGGATGTGGGCCGCGGTTCTCCTCTGTCTAGGACCCTTCTAATGTCATCTGTTGCTGCGATGAGGGGATATCTCTGTGCTGTGTCTAAAGCTTGACAGTGTGGTGTTGAGGAGCTGTTGGTTGGCGAGGTATCTGTGGATGTTTTTTTCTAGGACCTTGACTGTGTATGATAGGAGAGAGATAAGTTGGTAGTTAGCGAGTTTGATCTGGTCTGCTGAAGGCTTCTTTAACCCCTTCGCTGCGTTCGTCGGCCAACTGCCGTCGCGAGCCGTACCTCGGTAGTGCTGCGCACGTCCATTGGCCGACGCGGCCCCGCCCACTCCTTTAAACCGCCGCACCGCGGTGGAATGTTCGCCGCGGTAAAGGGGTTAATAAAACGTTGACTGCCATATGCATCTAGGCTTCTGTAATTGTTGCTGTGTTGATGGCGGTGTTGAGGATAGGTTTAAGGGCTGTGCTGAGGGGGGTGGACCCTTTGTTGAAGGTTTGGTGGGGGCAGGGGTGTGACAGGGCCCCAGAGTGGATGGACTTCATGATAATGGTGGTTTCAACTTTGGTAATGGAATTCCATGTGGTCACGGTGTGTTCCCCGTTCTTGTCAGTAGGCTGGTGGCAAAGTTGCTAGGGTTAGGATGACGATTTAAGTTTTCTTATACGGCTGTGATTCTGCTCCTGAAGAAGTCAGAGTGGTTGCTGCACAGATCTTATGATGGTGTGTGTTAGAAATGGGGTCACTAGTTGGCAGTGGCTTGCACCCCGTCCAAGTACAGCCTAGCTGATGAGGGGCATTACCCCAAAACCGGTCCCAGGATGCTTGTTTCCGGTCCAGGGAAGACTTGGCTTGGCAGTTCGGGCTGGACTGTTCCCATGAGGCACAGGGTCATGACTGATTTGCATATGGCTGGGTCCGAACTGGGGTGGCGAAGTGAGCTAAAGAACGATGATGGATTCAACCCAGATCTGTGACTGGTGGTGAGTGCCTGAAAAGTTTCAGTGCTCCATCCATCATCTCCTTGTGTTTGCTGAAGTCTTTGATGGGCCAGAGACTTCAAACAGGAGGCAAGCACACCCAAGCCCTTGGAGAACCTTGGAAAAGCAGGATTCAAGAAAGCAAAGTCCAGTCCTTTCCCTGCCCATAGACAGAAGCAGCAACTGCAGGCCAACACAGCAAAGCAACACACAGCAAAAGGGCAGTACTCCTCCTGACAGCTCTTCAGCACTTCTTCTTTTTGGCAGAGTCGTCAGTCCAGTAGAGTTCTAAAATGAGGGATTACAGGTCAAATACTTATACCCCTTTTGGGCTTTGAAGTAGGCATTCTTCAAAGGAAAGTCTTTGTTGTCAACAAGATCATGCCCTGCCCTGCCTTGGCTCCAGACACACTACAGGGGGGGTGGAGACAGCATTGTGAGAGGCCAGGCACAGCCCTATTCAGGTGTCAGTGACAACTCCTCCCACCACTCTAGCTCACGAAGGACCATCAGCCTGGTAATGGGTCATCAGGATATGCAGGGTACACCTCAACTCCCTTTGTGTGACTGTCAGAAGTGAATGCACAAACATCCCAGTTGTCAGTCTAAACAAGACGTTGATTTCACAGGCAGGCAGAGGAACAGGATGGTAAAGCAAGAAAATGCCCACTTTCTAAAAGTCTAATACATAAATAGGGCAACCCACTAGTCCCCAAGGAACTGCGTATCATCAATAACAAAAAACAAATGTTCCTTGAGGAATCATTTAGCTATAACTTAATATTTCAAATCGTCACCTATGTGAACAGAATAATCAACAATCAGGGAATTTCACATAAATTAATGCTTTTTATATTTGATTCAATCAATTTTATCAAAAAATAGCAAAAAATATATACATTTATTATTTCGTATACGGCAACAAATTTGCTACTGACTCAGTATATATAAAATACACAGTAGTGACCAACACCTTTTGTTTTGAACAAATGTATGGACAGTACATCGAATCACCCATACATTACAGCTTAATTGGTTGTTTGCATTAGTTTCATTATGCATTCAGCACACATAAATGAAAACAAAACGGTGTAGTAGCGTCGACGTTTCGGTCTCATTAACGGTCTATATGATCCACGAGACCATCTTCAGGACGATAACGTTGCACCATAAATTTGATAAAAACCAGATGTCTCTCGTGATTCTTGAACCTTTAACATGCACAGTCTCCAAATAAAGCAGCCGCACGTGTGAATCCGCGACTTTGGCTTATTCAAGATCCGGAATTAATCCGTTCTCCATCCGACTAACAGACCGAGTCTAAAAGTGCCATTTTCAAACATACAATTTAAAAACCACCTTCCCTAAAGATGTGTTTTTTTATTCTGAGCTCAGAGAGCCAAAACTCTAAATTTCTAGCTTTTCCCAATTGAAAGTCACAATTGTAAAATGCTACAAGGCAGCCCCAATGATAACCTATGGGATGAGCTAGCCGTTGCAATAGTGAAAAACGAAATATTGCAGTACTTCACATGTAAAACACACCAGTACATGTCCTACCTTTCATAGATACTGCACCCTGTCCATGGGGGTACCTTGGGTCTACCTTAGGGGTGTGTTACATGTAGTAAAAGAGAAAGTTTGGGCCTGGCACATTGGTGCACTTACCAGGTCAACATGGCAGCTTGAAACTGTACTGGCAGACTCTGCAATTGGAGGTCTGAGACAAGTTTACAGGGCTACTCATTTGGGTGGAACCACCAGTGCTGCAAGCCCACTAGTAGCATGTGATTTACAGGACCTGGGCGCACACAGTGCACTTTACTAGGGACTTACCAGCAAATAAAATATGCCAATCATGGATAACCAATAATAATCACAATTTACACAGGGAGCACTTGCACTCTGGCACTGATCAGCAGTGTTAAAGTGCCCAGAATCCTATAGCCAACAAAAACAGGGTCAGAAAAATAGTAGGGAAAATGTCTGGGGATAAAAATGCAAATAGGGCCACGTTCAACAGTGTGATGTAGCTGGCGGTGGCTGCTGGTGAGGCGAAGCTTCTGAAAATTGATAAGTTCTTTTTGCCGGTGTTGGCACTAGTATTGATGTGATGTGAAAGGGTCTTCCACTGGGCAAAAATGTAGCAGAGTCAGCTTTTTTGCTCACATTAACTTCTAGCTAGTGGTAAAAATGAGCACTAAATGAAGACGATTGAGGAAAAACAGCGACAAAACATGAAACAACTGCTTTTGAGTGTAACCTCCCCATACATTTCTTTTCTGGGTCTTGTGTGAAAAGGTTTTGACTAGAAGTCCCCAGACCAGACTATACCAGACTTATACATCTCCTACAGCTCGTTCCATGGCCTTAGCTGCTGTGTGAGATCCATGATCTTATGTGAGACAGTCATAAAAACTTCAATCAAGAAATGCTTCAAGCCAGTCCTTAAAACAAGTCATAACATAGTCAGGTGCATATCACGATAACCCAGTTCCATGAAAAATGCCGTTCTGACAGCAATCAACCATTCCTGTTGTGAGGGTGTGGATCGACCTTTACTGCAGAGAACAAATTACACCGAAACAGGTGTTACACTCACATTTGCGAGAGGTGGTGTTACACTCACATTTACGAGAGGTGGTGAAAGTGATCCCAAAATGCTAGCGATGCAAGAGAAATTGTGCAATTACCATTTTGTTTTATCTTCGCTTTGTTGTGAAAATGTATAAACCATGAGCAAAAACTCAATGCAATCCAGAAATGAGTGGCTGAGTTTTTGCAGTCAAGCCAAAATTAGCCCCTTGGAAGACCCTAGGTGTTGCAGTAGGTAGTGAAATAGACCAACTCTGATATAAATTCTGAGTATTTTTCTGACTTCCCCTCATATGATTCGAGATAAATCGTGCCCCATCAGGCAGATGCTTACCTCACTACTGTGCAGGGACCCTTGATATACAATTCAAAGATTTAAATAAGATTCTGTGACTCCACAGTGACTATATAGAGTGTATACTGTATCTGCACTCAGAGGGAAACGTATCAGCTACAATATCATGTGTCAGACTGCCACAGCTACATGCTCTTGCAGTATTCTGTCCATCCCCCTGTCCTGCACCCCAGATTTCTGGTATGTCAATTTTAAAATTGAGTAGGCCTGTGATCATTTTTACGCCTTGTAGAAGATTATTTTGCCTGCTTGACTATGACCATTATCTTTTCAAGGATATTTTGAATTTCCTATCCAGGGTTAGAGGTTTTTTTTTTTTTTTTAAATAACGATGTCCTAAGCTTCTAATTTTTACGTACTGATGAGGTATTAACATTTTCAACTCAATAAATCTATATTTCGTTTGCCCTTCTTATAACTAGTATCTACTTTATCATATATTTGCAGCACCTGAAAAGGAAGCTAAAACTGAGTATTGAGTTTAGCAACCGTATTACACATCCCTGTGCAACTCGATGCATGTAACAAGTCACAGTTGACATTTTTCCATGAGGCTATCACACGAACACAAATATGCACCTATATCACTACCACTGCATCACTGAAATCCTTTTTCCAATAATTAGACAACCACAAGATGTGCTAACATTACCAATTAGAGTTCTATATATTTCAATCATGGTATGTCCAAGGCTCATAAATCGGAGCTGACAAACTTCAGATTCTTGTCGGCTTTCTGGTGTTACTTATTCAACAATGAGTGTAAACGGCTCACTCTGACGCCTTCATTGTACACAGATTGGTCAAGCTTCTTCCACATGTTAAGGCTGCTCTACACTTGGTCTTGGCTAACATGAGACCTATCTATACTTACAAATCACATAGAAGAGGGCTTGGTAATTGCAGCAATTCTAGTTACTTTTCCCACATAAAATTACAAAGTACCAGAAATAAATTAAATCTACTAGGATACTTGTTATTTTTAGAGCTAAAGCAGTCATTTGAAGGTCTACAGAACACACACACACCCAAGGAGCACCATATCCCGTCCAAATCAGCCTCTGTGTGGACCTAATTCTATTACCTTGTTTGGTTCTTCTCAAGGTTTTCCTAAAAGCACCACATATTTTGTGGAAAAATTGTACCAGATCTAGACAAAGGAAGGCAACATGTTGCTTAGTCTCCAGCAGAAAAAGGTTTCAATTCCAGTGGCTATGTTCTAATACAGCCTAACCGGCCACTAAAGGTCTGCTCCAGCGTTAAAGGCCCGTGCTGAAGGCGAGGGCCTTTTACAAGGGAGCGGGCCTTTAATAGCCGGTAGAGTCCGCTACAGAGGGCTCTAAAGCTATTAAAACATTCCGCCCCTAGAGGGCAGAATCTTCTAATTTGTAAAACAAAGGCCTCACAGAGCCCGAGGGGACTGAAATGCCCTCGGGCTCCGTGAGGTCTTTTGTTCACAGCAATAGCTGTGAACAAACATTGGAATGCCAGAGCTCCGGGCTTCTACTGGCCATTAGAAGCCTAGAGCACTACATTGTTTTCAATGGAGCTCCCAACATTCCAATGTTACAATGGATAACAGTCTAATTAAAAAATGATTAGGCTCCAGCACTTTTACAGCATACTCCCTCAGATGTTTATCCAACTTCGATCATTTGAAGAAAAAGGATTGTGCTCCTTTGGGATCTCCCTGCTAAAGGGTAGCTAATGAGATGAACCAACTAAAGATATGTTTAGGATGATCGACCCCTTAGACTGTTCCCAGTTACCAATTCTCTAAAAGCAGTACCTCATAACTTAGACAATGTACCATAATTTCCTGATCCTGTCTGCATCCCATCAAGCAGTATGAACATCTACTAACCAGCTTTTTTCATTACAATGATAGTTGTTTATTCGAAGGGCAATTAAAGATTGTGTTTACTTTTAATTCATTTGTCTAGACAAACAGTTCTTAACCATTTGACTTTTATGGATTCCCCCACTCCTACTCCCCCTCCCCCCAACTGAATCCCTACTGGATTCTGTGGAAAAACACCTAGGCAGTTTCTGTGAATCATACCTCAAAATAATATACAAAATCACAGAAACAAGCATAAAATTGAAATTTAGATTTTAATACGATGGTTGAAGCTTGTCGTAACTGGCTTTACTTTTAATTTTAAAAGATGAAGCAAAATGATAGACTCTAGAATCTCACTTTGCCTTTTTCGCTCCTAATGCATGCTCTCTCTTTGTCAGCACTTACCAGCTCTTTAATCGAGGCCACCAATAGTCCTTACTGGATTCCGTGTGCTGCAATTGTACTGCTTATACTAATCAAGATAAGGATTCCAACTTAATTTTTAGACTCCAATTTCAATTTCCATTCATATTTACAAAGCATTTTAAAATGTTCAATATTGCTTTTTTTGTGTGTATACTTTATTAATCTGCTAATATTATTTAATTTTCTAAATGGTTGTGGTCCTTTTGAGCAGGTGTCACGGACCCCAAGGGGTCCGCAGACCACAGGTTAACAACTGCTGGTCTAGACACTATTATTTTACATGGCGGGTTGAATTATGTTTTTTGCTTAATGGAGTTCCCACCTTCACATCAGCATAATAAAAAGGCTCTTTGCTCTACCAAGGCCTGTCTTTGCTAGGAGTTTAGGTTTGATGCCCATCTATATCACTAGCTGTCCACACCGTGTCTATGAATAAGGAAAAACATTATAAAAACTTACACAAATGTAACAAGTCAGGAATCCAAAATCACTCTAGGAAAATGCTATACCAAGTTTTGAAAGTCCAAAGCATTATATCACAAAGGTGAAAATGAATCAAATCACAAACAGAAATACCATGAAAAGGAGGTTTGCCAACATGGAAAATGTGGGGATACAGTAGTGAAAAGATAAAGAGCTGTTTGTTCAAGTCCTTCTCTAATCCCCTGGCCCAGGAGATGCAGAACTCCACACTTGGGAGTTTCATTGTTTACGCCTTTTTTGATAACATGAGGCAGCATTTTATGGTATGTGTTCTTATAGACTTAATTCATCCTTGCCAAACGAATCATTGTTAGCAGTACACCTTTAGCAATATTTCCCAGGGAGCGTGCACATGCCATGGCAGGGTGAGCAGAAAAACATGATGTGTTAATGCAGCACATGCAAGCACCACAAGGTAACTGATACACCCAGCATGTTTGACAAAATAATACCTGCTCGGGATCAGGTACAAATGGACTGTTCTTTGTTGCAACATTATGAGCGCTTAATTCACTAGCATCAATGGGTACAGACTAACAAACAGAGAAAGTGGAACACAAATAACATCAATTATCTGAAAAAATCTTAGCAACAGAGCAGTATGTTTAATATTATACTGTATAATTTACCTAACTACTTCCCATTATAGCCTGAATACAACCTATGCTTCTGCTTCTGAATAACTAATCAATTAGGTGCATGGCTCTGTTAAAAGTAGACTCACCTCCTTCAGACAAGCACAACAAATTTGTCAATATGTGAAGAAAATCTCTGATGTTGTAGATTTAGTAGTGGATGCACTATTTTAAAGAACAATTCAGAAGTAGATGTAAAGAATAAAATTGTCGATCCAGAGTGCAACACCCAATAAACAGCAGGTACACCTCTGACTGTAGCTTCTCTGTAAGACTATAAGTATCTGAACAACAGAAAGCTGTCTTTGCCAGGTGTAGAGTAACATGGGATTGTTATGCACAGTTTCTCTTCAGGCACAACAGGCAGTCATGCCTGAAAGGTTGGGCGGGTAGAGCAGCAGCTGAGCTAAGGTATGCTGGACCCCGGCATTTCATAAGGAACAGCTATGTAAAGCATTCAGTGATATACACTGCATCAATAGATGGTCTGCTTCCCCGGAAGAAATGCATTGCAAAGACACTGTGTCACCCCTTACCTCTGTTTCTCTATTAATTTCACTTGATTCTTGTGAACAATTTGGAAGAGCATACACAAGTACCTATTCAGTAATTCCAATACAAAATAATGTATTGCTATAAATTCATTTCAGAACACAAGTACAAATTTTATATGGACACAGGGCGAGTATCCTTTCTCCCTCTTAACCCATACTTATATTTTTACCTCAACACCTCAAAGCATGAAGAATTGGCTGTAGGAAGTGTAAGGAACAGTTATATTAAAGCTATTGAAACAACTCATTATTCATTTGATAAATCAATGGTAATATGGGAAATACACAAATGTCCGCCAATCTGTGGTAAATTGCAGAATTTTCCCTTTTGCAGCAGTTCACACTTAAATTTATGTATCAACAAAATTGAATGAAGTTCAATGTGTGTGCTGTTGCAATTTACACGTGTGATAAAATACATCAATAATCAGAGGTTTGGAGAGATCGCTCTTTCCTTCAATAGGTATTAAAACAGACTTGATGATTCAAATGCCGAGTCAACATTCGTAGGCGACCACCACCATTTATCGTAATCTATAAAAAGTAGACTACTAGCAATTTTTCAAGCTGAGTGGGTAAAGCATAGTTTGCTTTCCTTTTGGAGCTTTATGTGAACCAAGAAGCAATATCTCATCTAATATCACTGCTACACGAGTTGTCTTTTGGATGAAGGAGGCTTCAGAAGAATTTATTATCCATTCAAGGCCAAGGCAAGATGTACCGTTTATTGATTTTCATCTTTCAATTTACTGTTTTGATGCTAACAGGTTGAAGCCGAATTTGGTCAAGCAGGGGTCCAGAATCTCATTTCTCAAATAGTTGTTGGTACGAACTCCTCAATATCTCTGACCATAAACAGTGGAATCGAAGACATCACCTCACTTATTTAGTCACACAAGTTAGTAAGCTATAGTGTAGGTTGTTGCTACCACTACAAATCAACTGTGTGTTCGGAGTCATTTTTGGTTTTTATTCTGTTTGAGATAATGAAACTGAACTAGTTGTGTTGGCAGAGTTATGACTTGTACCTGTTTGCATTGGTTTTTTGTTTCTAAGATGCTTTACAGGGAATCCAGGACAAGAGTCATTCAGATAGTGGAAATACAACTAGGAAACATGATTCATTGGGGGGATTTCTCTCTAGATCATAACATACAAGAACTCCTCAAGGTGCAGAAGATGCTGAAATGCTCCCCCACACCTGTTACAGGATTGAATGGAAACCTTCAACGGGTGTAGCCACTTTGAGTTTCATCCGGGACTCTGCTGATGCATCTGACAGCATGTATAAGGCATTGTTTTACCTCTTGTTAGATGCAGAAATTATACGTATAGCAAACTTTTCTAAAAGAGTTTACATACAAAGGAAACAGAAAATACCCACACAGGCCACCTAATAATCAACCTTGGGATACCATGGGTCCATGAGACAACAACTGCACGTCAATGCTCTGATGTTATTCGGACCCTGCCCAGAAGAGGCAAAAGAACCAGTAGAAATTCTTCCATTTTTCATGCATTAAGCAAGCAACAAAGAGAACTACTCGGTGTGAAGAGTCAAGGGACTGACTTAAACCAACTGTACAAAATGTCTATAATTATTCTTGGCATATTTATTAAACTGTTACAGCGAGCTTTGTAAGGATTGACGAAGGTAAAAGACATTATTAACACTTTACAAAACCATCAACCAAACTCAGCGAGAGAAACAATGAAAGAAAGAGTAGTGCAGGAGTGCTGCATGAGATTATAGGGAAAGAGAAGGGTGGAGAAAGAGCAAGAGGATGCTGAGAGAAGACATAGGGAACCTGAGGCAAGGGAAGTGAAGCTGAGAGAGAAGATGTAATCATAAAAGAGGAGTGGAAAATGAGATAGCAGAAGTTGAGGAAAATGGAGCTTGGTAATGGGAAGGAGAGGAATGAGAAAGCAAAGGAGAATAAAAGGACGGAACTGCATACAGTGCTATGAAAGGGAGGGGAGAGAAAGTGAGAAAGGCGAGGGGTAGAAAATAAATGTGACTTGTATGGAAAAGGAAAGGGACTTGATGACCTTATGTGAATACATTACGTGCGCACATTTCAAAGCCATAGGCATAAATTGTGTTCATAAATATTCCCAAGTTATCAAAACTGGGTGATTATGCACAAAGTCCTTTAGGCTATATACAGATGGTCACATTGCTCTTTTATGCATATTTTGTTTGACAAAACAAGCACATGAAGAAATACAGTGTAAGCATTATTATAATTTACTGAATTACCAGAATCAAACACTGAGTGTTTAACTATTAACCACACTGCAGGAAAAACTTACATAGAAAAATACTTCAAAATGTTTTTCCTAAAGTTGTTGGCGTGTAGCGATAATTAAAATTTTGCTGAAATTTTTCCAATAAGAAATTGCAGGTAGAATTTCTTAGTGCGCTAAGGCACGCCGTGGTAAAAAAGTGGTGGGTTGGAGGCCACGCCTTCAAATCTTAGGAAAGCAGACTCAGCCTTCCATCCTCCCAAAGATAGTAAACTGAATACCATACACTGGGTGATAGTAACACCTGTTATCTAGTGGCTAATATGGTATAAAACTCTATATAAAAAATATCTGATTATTACAAATTCTTCCTTTGTCTAATATTAGTCTTCTTACAATGGTACCACCCAAACTGAGTACAGAGCAAGTTTGATATGAATACAAGTTAACAGCATGATACCTTTCCAGAAGGAAGAGAAGCACGATTAGGTTCAGAGGCATTAGATGATGAAGATGGAGAAGCAGATGATTTAGGAGATGATGAAAGAGGAGGGTAATAGGAGGGTTTAAGTTGAAAATGTGACAGACCACGGGCAGGCAGTTTATTCTGTATAGAGCATAATGGGAGAAAAAATATCAGATTACGCAAAAATGGAAAACAGGGTTGAGGCAAAATAGTAAGAACAAGCTCATGAACGTTAGAAACGTAACCAAATGATACACTCTCAAACGATTGGTTGGTGTACTGGTTCATGCAAAAAGAAGAAAGTGTACAAATATGTGGTGAAATTATTGGCATATTTCAATTTGAGGAGAGGTTTCAACATTCCCTTGAACATTTAGGCCTTGATTACAAGTGCCTTGGACTAGGTAGTGGTATATACTACACCGCGTAAAACCTGCTACCCTGGGTGACATGTTACTGGGTGCTAAAATACATTATATTCTGAGGCTCTGAGTGAAAAATAAGGCATAACATGCAGATTCAGAACTGAACATATTGAAATCCATAGCCTTTGACCTTTTATGGCACAGCTTACCCAGATACATTTTGCTAGGTTTAACCTGATTAAATCTTTTGGGCGAAAACAGGGTGCAAGAATCATGGCACAACCTAAAGACCGATCCATGTGCAAAGTTAGATTTGCACAAGGATTCCAATTCTTCTCTCCTCTCATAATCAAGGCCTTAATCTGTATAAAAAGACATCAAAGCTTTCAATCCATAAATAAAAGCCTTTGAATAATATATGGGTTAAAGCACCCCCTGCTGTACATTACAAAGATATTGCAAGTCCCTATATAGTTCTGTGACCATATAGATGAACAAGGTCAAAGGTCGAGTTCCTTTATAAAATTATAGAACTTCAAGGTGATTAGAATACATGGGTATAAAATCACCCTTAGCAAAATTCACTTAAATCATTGGTGTCTTACTCTTTCAAGTTCATTACAGACAAAGAATATAAGCAGAATCTGTACTTCAAAATTAAACACACCAAAGAGCCATTAGTCATTTTTGCAAAATTATATTAGAGTCAGTTTAATGATAGTCACATTACAAAATGCGGTAGCTCAAAATCTGTAGAAACATGCAGAGATGTTATCTTTCTTGGAATTACCTATAGCATAGATCAAATAAACATGCCATCACCACTATGGATCCACAATAGTTTGTGTGTCTGTTGTTATTTATGTACTTGTTTTATGTGATGTTATTTACTGGTTTCACATATCACCTCACCTTTGCCCAAGCACTGTGCATAGCTCTTGCGTGGACCTAACCCACTACACACTGTGTGCACCATGGGTTTGCATAACAGCCTAAAGCCAGGCCATATGCCCAGAGTCCTAATAGCCTTTGGCCACGTACAGAAGGGATTAATTGATCTTATATGATTTATTTTTATAGAAACAAGAGTATAGTAAACAGTTTGACAGGAACCTAAAAAGGCGATAAATAAAAATTAAGTGAGATTTAGCATAATAAAAATGTTTAAGGCTTTTCTGAATGTAAGGTGTGTGTCTATGTTTTTAAGATGCCCAAGAAGATTGTACAAGAGCTGAACGCCACACAGAGAACGAGGATGGTGGCATAGTTAAAACAAGAAACGCACATTTCCCACAGAAGTGTATTGTTTGAGCTGTTTTTTCTAGAGGATACTTCCCAGCTTCAGAGAATATCTTGAGCATAAGGAAAGCCAGTGGAGTTAAATTCTGGCTTGTGAGACATGGTCAAATTTCCCCAAATGATTTGCTTTCCAGACTGAAAGGGTTTGCATCCTCTGCAGCTTAGCTAATGATTTCTCAGGTAAGCCAAATAGAGAATAATGCAATAGTCAATTCATTCAAAAGCATCCAGAGAATACAAAACAATGAGACCAATGTGACAAGAATGGATGAGTTTCCCCAGAAGTCTTAGGGCCTAATTCACAAAGGTAAATATGCATGTGCAGATTTACTCACATGTAGATTTACTACTACATATAGGTGTCATTTTCACGTTTTTTGCTATTTACATTTATATGTGGAAACTTACACTTAGTTGTAGACTTACATTTCCCTATACCCTCCAATAAATGGGTGGTGTGTCCTGCAACAGAATTTAAGAGGGTAGCATTACTAAAAGTAACTTTTCACCTACTAGTAGAGATCTATGCCATCAGGGTACTGATCTTCCTATGGGGAACGTATTGGAAAACTGTATAAAGTTTATTTTTATAAAAAATATTTAAAGATATTTCAATGTAAAATATGAATTAAAATCATTTAGAAAAATTAATATTAACCTAGCACTAATACATGAGTTACAGCACATTAACCTCTCAAATTAAATTTGCATTACATGTTAATATAGTTAAATATTTTAATTAAATTTATAAATATAATTTTTTTAATAAATTAAAAATTAAATTACCCACCCTCATTAACATTTTATTTTATTTAATTTCTGGTAAACTCAGTTAAAAGTTATGTATTCAATTAAAATACTATTTTCGTTTTGTAGAAAAAAGTTTCAAAGTATAACAAATATTTAAGTTTATTACTAAATTTAGAAACAAATCAATAACTATCCATACTTTTTTTAGCACAAAACATATATATATGTATATATTTTAAATGTTAAAATAATTAATTAATTCATGTGAGGGTGACCTCTTAATTCACTGACTCTAGAGATTTCTATGGGAGTGTATTGCAAGCTTGTCGGAGTACGTTTAAACCTTGTTGACACTTTTTGGGTCGCAATAACTTTAAAAGTGTATTTTGTGAATTGCAATGGTCTTACTCATTTGTGGATGTTAGGTTTGTATTAACATAATTCCCTTTTCCAACTTTCCTTAAACCCCACCCATTTTTTATAAATATTCACAATTTTCCCACCACTCACCCTAGTTACTGCCACATGTACTAGAAAGTAGTATACTTATGTGTGTGGAGATCACCACCTACAGTGGCGGAGAACTCCATGCAGAAAAGAAAGGAGAGACAGAGATTTCCAGCCAGTCGTTTGCGAATCACATTTTGCAGTATTACTGTAGTACTAGCTTCCGTACTACAAAATACCGTTTGTGAATCGGGCCCTACTTGAGCAGAAACATGTCGAGGAGACTGCATTTATCTTTACGCTTTAAGAGAAAGGTCTTTCTTCAGAAACAACCATAAGAATCTAACGTTCATTTCCAGAGAGGGAGCCACTCCCAAAGTTGAGGGCCATAGGCTATTTATACTGCCATCACTCTGTCTTTATGCCTACCACCAAGACCTCTGTGGCATTGAGGGACTTTGAGGAAATTCTGCAACATTTATATCTGAACTCCAAACAACCATTCAGCCACATTAGCTGTAGATTTTGGTGCTTGGAAGTTAAGATGCACAATTAAGTGCATTTCTTCTTGAGGAAAACAGCCATGCAGTCATAGGATCCAATTGTCTTGGTCAGGGCACACAAATAGAGATTCAATAACATGGTGAGAGTGAGGAGATTTGCAGTACCTCACATTTCATGGCAGAAGGGGTGGAATGAAAAGGTGGTAGGGCGCCTCGGAGTCTGACCATCAAGAAAAGAAGAGAACCAAACAGCAACAGACTCCGTCATTCCAACATCAGCCAAGTGGGCCAGAAGTTTGGTAGGGTCCACTGTGTGGGAGACCAACAAAAGGAACAGAAGGATCATGCTGCTGAATCACCATGGTCCAAGATAGATCTTAGCTCTTTTACTCTAGAGTAAGAGCCATCTCTGTACAATGGCTGGGACGAAGGCCAAGATTCCAGAGATCAACAGTGCAAGTCCTCCATGAGTTGCACTAGCTGCCTGACTACAATGAGTTAATTTTCTGAGGGCTGGTAGCAGTATCATTGGTTTGCACTGTTCCGTCACCAAACCGTCCAGATTGAACAGAGGATTTGGCCTATGGCTAGCCTCTGCTCCAACCTACTGTATGGACATATTCAACTGAGCACTTCCTTTGAGCATAGGCAGTGGAGAATAAGCATAGGGCCTGGCCGTAGGTCATCTCATAAGGTTGACATATGTATGCCATAAATGGCTGCACTATACGTTCTTGAGGCTAACGCACACTAACCTACACAGTGGTGGTTGGCATCACGTAGTTTTGGGAATAATGGAATAGAAAAATGTGTTTATAATTTTATATCATCAAAAAACACAAGGGTATGTTATGGTTTCTTTTTCTTAGAAAACAGTAACATACACTTAAATATGTTTCTGAAGTTCCCCAAAGAAAAAAAACAGTTAAAGATGTGATCATGAAACATAACCTAAAAAGAAACCTACATTAGCCAGCTGGGGTCAATCTAGCGCAATCCATTACTCCCATATTTGCCATGCAAACCATTACTCTAACGACAAATGCAATGCTAAAAGCAAAATGTAATTAAACAATAACACATAATCAAACCAATTAATGACACTACACTCATAGTTGTCTTTGTGAAAGGTGTAAGGCTAATGGGATATGTGATCTCCTCTGTAAGATGAGTTACAATATTGGTATTTGCATCTGTTTCATTAATGGTGAGGTCATAAACATTGATTTGGTGTGCGAGTTACGATTTCCATTGTTGTTGTGCGAGTTATGGATTTTTCTTCTAACCATAACTCGTGTATTTCAGTGTTTTCCACTTCTAATTCGTAAGCATAAGTATGCTTAGTGTTTTTTAGGTGATTTTATCAGTGTTTCTGTTCAGCAAAATATATATAAGTATGTAATTAGGGTACTTCTACAAATGTACTTCACTGAAAACAGGTGTGAAGCAAGTGATTGAGGGAGCTCAGGCAGACCAGTTTATGTAGTTTGAGTGTGTACTTCACCAGCTGCTTCATAAATGAATAGCTGTTGAAACCTGGCGATTAACAAGCACACTTAGGATTTAAAACAATACGTCACTACAACGGTATGGAGAACAGTTTAGCAGATACACCTTTATGTTTTTTGGCGGCTGCATATAGTCCAACCAATCTTAACGTTTGTAAAAAACTAAACAAACAAATAGCGTTTTTGGACGCTCTTTTTGTTGCAACGTTGTCTTTATTTTGAGTTCTTAATTATTAATTTGGCTGACCTGTTTGAGATTCAAGTTTAATAAAGTAGTCAATGTTACCCTTTAAAATATAATAAAGTGCCCTGCTCCGTGAGGGTTGTTTGCACTGATTTATGAGAAATAACAGACATTCACCTGCGGGACATCGTCGTCACATCCAAACAATGAGGCCAGGTGCGCAGCTTTATCTTTAATACTCTTTTTGTGAAACTCCCTGTTTGCTAAGGACTGAGCTCTTTTCTGTAGCAAGGAGGAAGAAAAGGAAAAAAAGACAGAGAGAAAAGACTCAGTTAGACACCAGCAGGAGATAAGATACAAGGCTGAGTGCAAGGAGGAAAGTGGAGACTTTCACCATAAGTAACATGAGTGAAAAAAACCACAGAGAGAAAAAACACATTAGAAATAACAGTTAAAGAAAAGCCAAGAAGAAGAAAGAGCTCGTCACCTGGTTAATCTTTTCCTCAAGGTGCTGGAGGCGGTCAAGGATGCCCGCAATGGCAAGCGCAGCGGGGCAAGTAGATGGAAATGCCTCTCCGCACTCTAAGAGCCCGGGCTGCACAGCAGCTTTCTCTAGGATTCGCGGTTTGCTTGAGTCATCTTTTTTTTGAGGGATTCTGGACTCGCGTGTCACACGGGCAGCAGCCTGCGTAGGCTGCTTGGGCTCCCGGGCCACCAAAAGAGCCCTACCTCCTCCCTGAAACTGGGAAACACTGAAAATGAAAAAAGTCTTGTTCTTTTCTACATATGGCGCACACCTCTGCAAAACACACTCCCATGCATCAGCTTATTTAAGATGAAAAAAATGAAACTTTGATATAGCAACATCTGTAGCACTGATTAATTGAAATTTTTCTTCAATCAGCAATTGTGATCTATTGCAAAGATCAATTTAATCGGAAAAATAAAAATGTTTAATGCACAGCTATAACAACGATAAAAATTGGATTAAAAATGCTTAAAAACCGTAGCATCTTCGATACTGTACATATTTTCAAATCTACTCCTTATGGTAAAAACGAGGCCTATTTATGGCTTCCTCATTAATCGTACCTGCCTTTTCTGTTGAGCTGGTGGGCTCGGCGGTGGGTCCTTTGGTTTAGCAAAGCGAGGGTTAACAGGTGGATCAGCAGGAGATAGTAGTGCTGGCTTATCTACATCGGGCAGGGCAAGTGACTGGAATAAACATGTTTAGTCCACAAATGTGTTGCAGAAAAAGCTTGGCAAAGGATAAAAGGGTAAAGGACATGTTAGAAAAGAAGAAAAAAAATCTAGGGATGGTTACCGCCAATAGACAGGTCTTTGCACTATAGCTTGTACTCATTTGCATGCCACTCTTGAAAACTGACTCGCTTGCTCTGTTAGTCCCATAAGAAAGAATAAGAAACCAAATTGATTAAAAATGGGAAATACCTTGAGAGTCCTCTGCCTGTCCTGTTAAAGAGACCTGCTGCCTGCAAAAACCAGTTACTTTTAATTGCCATAGGCAATGCCTGATCACTGACAGAATGTTCATAGAAGACCAGCTTCAGAAGCTCTGCTTGGAGCTCGTAAAAGAGCGCAAACTACCAAATTACAGACTACATCTGGATTGCAGCTGATCAGTTCATTTGGTTTGTTCTTCAAGAAGACACATATGCAGTGGTAAGAGGACAATGAATTCACTAGAATGCCTGGATTGATTTTGTTAGGCACACCATGAACCTTCTCTGAACACTAACAAAAGGGGCTTAGCCTAACAGTATGTTCTGTATTGGTAATCAGGTTAATTTCCTTTACATATCAGTCTACTTATGGTACTCAAGCTTAGGTTTAAGAATTGTTTGCCGGGCTGGAGACATCTGCCATTTTGCCTTGACAAAAGAATATCATACCACAAACGACACCCCTCAAGAATCAACAATAGTGAGGCTATGAATGTCTTACTGATTCTTTGATTTTAGAAGAGTAGAACACATTGATTCTTCTCCCCTAAACCTGAAGGAAGAAATGCGAGTCATTGCTTAATTTCTGCTGTACCTATCGAGGATTTACACTGGTAGCACTCAGAGTTTTTGTGCCTGGCTAACAGATGGCTCCATTGGAGGTCTTAGGTTTAGCAGGTCTTCAGAAAGGCAATTGCAATACAGCGCTACAGGGCATCTAACTGGTTGTACGTATGTGTGGGACCTTAATTAACAGAGCAATGGTGATGGTAATCACACATAAAACAAGATTCTGTGCATCAACCAAATGCTGTTGGAATAATGGTTTTAACACATCTAATAAACTGATAACAGGAAATGCGGTGGACAAGAAGGCATTCTTCTAGAAGGATGGTTTGCCACTAAGCAGTGACAAAACTTTTTCAGTATTTTATTACAGGTGAATTGGAGCATGTGTGTAAGTCTTGCACTTTGAAAGTTGTGCAAGATTCATCCCTGTTAACATGAGTAGAACAATGAACTTCACAGGCATTTTATGGTTGTGGCTTATTGGAAACACCTGGTGTACATCACCCTTGTGCTCTCTGAATACGAAAGCACTCCCATAGATGAAACTGCATTTCATGAGTGTGCCCTGGGACATAGCCAACATTAATGCAGCATATGCAGTGGCACTGGATTAGGAGTGGCCCACAGTACCACAATTATTGCTGTTTTTCACTATCCACTGGGAGTTAGTGGGCACATTTTCGTTACTTGCATTAGGGCCCATGACAACCATAGTTTGGCACTCAGGATGCCCCACATGAATCAAACTTGGTTTCTGATCCACCATGAGCTTTCTAAAAAACATTGTTTTCTTTGGAATCCAATGTTTTCCCACATAAACCTTAGGAAACTTAAATTTCCACTTTGATATCAATTGTAAGGCATAGGCAATCACAACCAGCAATGTCATTTCTGTATGATAAAGATTTCTAATATCCTCCAAAATTCTAATAAAGTCAGTGGAGTCTGAATGCTCCTGCATGAAAGACTGAGATCAAAGGGTCAGATTTGCAAAGCTTTGCCAGTGAGTAAATGTAATGCATTAGCTGATTTACTAATGCCCCAACACCCGAATTTCCAGGAGTAAACACATATTCTCACAGAAACAAATATTTGTGAATTCGGCTGGATGTGTAGAGGGAACTCATTACAAACACTGCACCTTATCACAAACAAATAATGTAGCTTCTAGTTAATTTTCAATTTGCAGATTAAAGGCATGCAGCGTGCAAGAAGCAGAAGGAAGACCGTGTGAAGGTTCCAAACGCATACTTCAAGGCAAATATGCATCTTTCTTTTTTTAACTATGTATGGAAGTCTAAACAGTGACATGTTGACCAAAAGTCTCAATTTCTACTCAGTAAAAATGACACAGAGAAGTCTGTCCAAAAACTCAATAAACATATCGCAATACAGAGCACAGACTCCACAGACTGCCTTAGCTAGCAACTTATTTTTCTGCTGGTGTAGTTCAAACTACCTCTTGTATCTCATAAGAACGTTTCAGTAAGGGAAGTACACTTAAAACAAAACACTACAAATAAACACCTATATACTTTCCTCCATCTTTTGTTTTTCGGTCAGTCATGAGAATCGAAAAAAATAGCACATGGACACTTGCCATCTCATTGATAAAAGAAATCTCAAAGAACATTTCAAAGACAGGCTAATGCACCCCTCAGCTACACAATTTAAGGATATGACATGTTATTGAGAATTTCTGTGCCTCAGTTCTTGAAGGAACCGATCTCCAAGGTGGATTCTAATATCTAAAAAGTTATTTAAGGGTCATTCTTTGCTCTTTCGTTAATCAAAATGCCAATAAGTATTTTCTTTTTGAATCCGTCTATATGTATTTTGAAGTTCGAATTTTACATCGCTAAAGCACAGTTTCATGATTTTATATTACTGCTTCAACTGTTTAAAATTAATCCTTCTCTACTTCAAAGTCAAAAGTATTGCTTATTAAGAGAAATATTCAACATTTTGACAATTAAAAATCTGGGAAAAATAGAGAAAGAAGGGATCAGAGAAACAGAACAATAACATGAAAGCGAAGGGGGGAAGCTCAGGATTCTAGTTGATGATATAAGGCATTGTGTATGCATTCAACTGAGCAACAGCAGCAGTAGTCTCCCGCGCCTACCTTCCTGTCATTAAGTGGTAACTCACATCATTGCTAGTGGACAATACATGGCATATTTTAACTTTCAGCTCCACGCTGAAAAGTTGGGCTAATTGTTCAAAGCCAGAGTAGAGACTTGTATTCTACAAATAAAGATCCAAATTTAATATAAACATTTGATAAAAGTAATATTTTGTACTTTTTGTCAATCTTGCTCTGGTTGCTTTCATCAGCGCAAGTTATGTAATGAAGAATTAAAGTTATAAAATAGTGAGTAATCCGTTCAGATCAGGTGGTAAAATGACAATTTCTGATGCAAGCATTGGACAAATCCCAGTTTTAATTATGCGCCTTTTCAAAAGTAATCATAGAAGCTTGCAAGCTGAATATCTATATTTTAAGGAGCGTTGAGGTGAATACCTATTAGAAGCCAAATGTTGGTGCGCCCCTAAAAGGTGGCCAGTTATTAGTCAATGAACCGTAAAGATACTTGCCAAAGCAGCAGAGCCAGGAGGCAGGACAGTTGCAAGACTAGATGACAGCCAGCTGGGTCTAGTGGTTCAGTGGAATAATGCATCTCTTTAAGACCTGGTGGTCATAGTCTAAATGGGCCATTCAGACTTTCATCTTATGGAAGTCATCAAAATGAGTACCAATGAGTTTGGTAACAATAAACATCTGTTATTCAGTGCCATTGTGCACCAGGGGTGAACATGTCACTCACAAATACGCACTATGTTATCGTAGACTAGAAGCGCCGGGACGCTTCTCTGATTGCAGCTGCACGCTTTACAAGTGTTTTGTATTGTATTGTAGGTTCATTCAAAACAATGTTAAACAGGGGAGCATATTCTACAATAAAGCATGAGCCTATTTGCTGTTCTGAATGACTGTAGCGTCTGTATTCTTTAGAGAGGAGACTGTTTCCCCAGTTGTCGAATGGGAGATGTAGAATGATATTTCCTGATTTGGTGGTCAACAACACATTGCTCATACATTGTTATGTTATATTATGTTATATGGGTTTGTAAAGCGCACTGTTACCCAAGGGGGTCCTGGCGCTGAGCATTGTATGCCTAAGGTAATGGATACATGAAAAACCTCCCCCCCAGAGCCAGGCTGAGACTAAGCTGAAAACAACCAGGTTTTCAAACCCTTCCTAAACGAAAGGAAATCAGTGCCGGTCCTTAGATATAGCGGCAGACCGTTCCAGGCATTGGTGGCTCTAAGGACAAAGCTCTTCCCACCCCAGTTAGCCTTTCTCATTCTAGGAACGACTGCCAGCTTTGCATCCATTGAGCGCAATGTTCTCCCTGGAACATACCATTGGATGCGCTTTTGTAAGTCTTCCGGGCCCGAACCAGTCAGGGACTTAAAGACCGTGCAGAGAGCCTTGAATTGGACTCGCTGTAAAATCGGGAGCCAGTGAAGGTGACGTGGGTCATTTCTGACCGACATAAACCTAGGAGTCCCTGTCAGCAACCTAGCTGCCGCGTTCTGCACCATCTGCAATCTATTGAGATGTTTTTTATTAATGGTCAGGTATAGGCCATTACAGTAGTCCAGTCGGGACAGAATGAGTGCAGAGACGACTGTTCTAAAACTATCTTCTGAGAGGAAAGGTTTTATTTTCCTTAAGGTCCTCAGAATAAAAAAGCTTGTCGACACCACCCCGCTAACCTGGTCCCCAAATGTGAGGGTGTTGTCCATAGTCACCCCCAAGTTCTTGACTTTCCGAGAAGGGGTTGGGGGCAGGCCCATAGTGCTAGGCCACCATGCTGGAGTCCAGAGGTTAGGGTTGTTCCCAAAGATAATCACCTCTGTTTTGCCTGCATTCAACTTCAGGCAGTTAGCAGACATCCAGCCAGTTATTGCTAGCATACAGTCATGGCAGCTAGGGGCCTTTTCTGCTTCCTTCCTCTCTGCAGAGACACCACGATTTGGGTGTCATCTGCGTACGAGGTTAGGAGTAGCCCGAAAGATCTTATAAGGGCCGCCAGCGGTCTCACATAAATGTTAAAAAGCGTCGGACTAAGGGATGACCCTTGTGGGACTCCACAGGGTATGGAGAAAGGTTTCGATCTATCCCCACCTAGTTCTACCGTTTGTGTTCTGTCGGCCAAAAATGATTTTAGTAGGTTCCAGGCCGTACCCTGGACCCCAGCCTCCGATAAACGGCCCATCAGTAATTCATGATGGACCGTATCGAAGGCTGCCGACAGATCCAACATGATCAAAATGGCGGAGCCTCCTTGGTCCACAACCTCACGCACCTCCTCCGTGGCCTTGATCAGCGCTGATTCCGTGCTGTGTCCCGCGCGGAAACCGTATTGAGAGGGATCCAGCAAATTGTTTTCCTCAATGAACAGACTCAGTTGCATGTTCATAGCCTTCTCAAGTATTTTAGCCGGTAGGGGGAGATGGGACGGTAGCTACTTGGATCACTGGGATCTAGGTTGGGTTTCTTAATTAGTGGCAAAATTGAAGTTGTTTTCCATGCCATAGGGTAGTGCCCTTCCCTCATTATGAGATTCAATAGGGAGGTTAGAGTGTTGGAAATAATTTCCGGGGAAATTTTAATTACTGCAGCTGGACAGGGATCCAAGGGGGAACCTGATCTGCAACCCATCAGCAGACTGGTAACCTCTTTGTTCCCTAAAGGGGAGAATCTATTAAACATAGGAGAATTGTCGATTACCATTTTCCCAGCTGCCAGATCACTGGCCTCCCCTTGTAGATTGCTAAAGGAGGAAAAGATGACCTCGACTTTATTCAAGAAGAAAGAGGCTAAGACATCGCAAAAATCTGGACAACAATGAGTAATCGGTTTAAGGGGGTTCATAAGAGTGGTGACTGTTCTAAAGAGTTCCTTCGCAGAGGACTTGGCACCGGTGATCTGTTCTGAGAAGTAGGCCTTTTTTGCTTCCTGAAGTGATTTTTTATATATTGTAAGGCTGGATTTATAATCTTCCTTATTGGTCAGATTATACCCTTTTCTCCAGAGCCGCTCTAGTCTCTTACAGTCTGATTTATGCTTCTGTAGGTTCTGAGTAAACCAGGGGGCCGAGGGGAGCCCACGTCTGGGGGTACACCATTTGACCGGGGCCAGTCTGTGACAGGCGGCATTAATCCAGTTCGTATAGGCCGCTGTGGCATCCTCTATATTATTGGAAATGATAGGAACCGAATCTATCAGGGTTTTATCAAAGCTGCACCTATTGATGTTCTTCCAGGCCCTTGTAAGTATTTTATCCCTAGGCTTAGGTTTAGGAGTTTTGAGGGGGGACGAAGTGACCGAAAAAATAATGGCTGAATGGTCTGTCCAAGGAAGTGGCAGAATGTCCAGGACAGAGAGGCTGGAGGAATTGGAGAAGATTCGATCCAGCAAATGACCCGCTTCATGAGTCGGACCATCAACCCTCTGCGTAAGGTCCCCGCCCGACATAATTTGCATCAGTCTTACGGTGTCTGTATCGATGGGGTCCTCCATATGGAAGTTGAAATCCCCAAGAATTGTAAAAGCTTTGGCACAGAACCCTCTCCTCCAGCAATGAGCCGATGGAGTCCAGAAAACCACCTCTGGGGCCAGGGGGCCGGTAAATAAGCATAGCCTTCAGCGTATCTTGGGGCGCAATTCTCACGCTGACTAACAGTGCCTCACAAGTTGTGTTGGAGGCTATCTCAAAAGAGGGCTCAAGGCTTTTATGGTAGATAACAGCCAACCCCCCTCCTCTCCTTAGTGGTCTGTCCAAAGTATGGCAGAGAAAGTCAGGGATAGAAGCCTTTACAATATCAGGTCCTGAGGCACTATCTGTCCAGGTCTCTGTAATGAAAGCCATCTTGATGTTATGTTCTTCTATAAACAGTGCGCATTCCACGCTATGTTTAACCAAGGATCGAGCGTTTAAGAGGAGACATTTGAGCTCCGGCCTACCCAACTGCTTCCAAGATCCTGTTTTACTATTGGAGATGACTTTACAGGGGAGCCCCAAAATGTGGGGTAGTGAGCAATGGCAGTTTGGACAGTATTTTGCCAATGCCGACGATTTGGCCGAAGGCAAAAATCTTGGGCAGCACGCAGCACCCCCAAGAGGGTCCAATCTCATTGACCCTACTTTTAGAAATATAGCATGCTGCCATAAACTTATCACTTCCCCATCTCTGTCGCGGTAAGCAACAAAATGGATGACTAGGCTTTCCAGATAAATCCTTTTTAGAGATGACATATTATCTAACACCATGCCGTGCTGCTTTGTGCCGCTGCCCTCTGAATGCAAACCAGGCAACAAAATTATACTTTAAAAAAAATGCAGCTCAGGCAAAATCACCAGGAACACAATTCGTTTCCTAGTGAATGAAAGGAAAACACACAATTACATTTGAAAATAATCGAAGTAAAGAGAGCCGGCATAAGGAGTTAGCGCTACTGCAGTAACTCAACTCCCATCACAAAGCTGATTATTTACCATTGCACAGCACATAATTTACAGTGGGAGCTACAACAAGTATGCAATGCTTTCTTTTCTTATGTTCAATGTACATATACAATCTATTTAAGGACCCCCTCATCTGTTATCAATACCCAGCCAAACAATGACCAGAGGCCACTTAGGTCCAATAAAGGAAAAACTGCTCCATCTTCTTGACGCGTCCCATAACCCACCTCACTGTACGGTGCCCCAGTATCCCTGACTTGGATTGAACTGCACGTATACTAACCCCTACATGCACACAATATATCTATCAAAATATATTGCAGGATACCAAGAAAGGATATTTCCAACGTGAGGTGTGTTCTCACCTGCATCTCATAGCAAGATTTGTAGCTGTGACCGATATATTAAATCTCCATAAACACAACAAACCCCAAAGTGCTGTTTTTTCACTCCTAATAACTAAAGCTATGCCTGGATTACAAGGGGCAAAGGGAATCCAATACATTTTTGTTCTTATCAATCCAGAAACCTTGAAGAAATCAGCAAGTTGGATGCACTCCCCTAAGAGCACCATAAACTTTTAATATTCCAAAATTCCATGCTCTTATTTTGGCAGCTTGTACACCATCTCACCTGTCTTCGAAGGGTACTGGTTGGTGCGTTATCCTCAAACTTCGCCAGCAGTTGTGTAGCCATGGACTTGACTTTATTTTGGCCAGTGCCTTCTTTGCACTCTCCATACTCACTCCCAGAACTTGCACTCTGGCTAGAAAAGCCGGTAGACTGTAAAGCAAAAGCGGAGCAGTGTCAAAAATGTTTATCATTACTTAAGCAACATTTAGTCGAGAGATGTAACTAATGAATGAGGACTATGATTTGCAAAAATGCTTCAATATTCGTTCTTACAAATTACATTTGGGCAAATGTTCAATATGCATTCTCTCAGATTATACTTTGGAAACATTTAATATATGTTGTTTTAGATTATATCATAAGAAAAGTTCAAAATTCAGTCTGATTAAACCCTGGGAATGGTTGAATATAAATACTAGTATATTAAGGATCTTGGGAAATTTCGACATACATGTTCTGTGATTTTATACTAGAAAATGGTCTATATGCATTCTCTCTTATTCAATTTTGGGGAAGGTTCAATATGCATGCACCTTGTTTGCATTTTGTCAAAGGTGGAATACAGATTCTTTCTGATAGTACCTTGGGAACAGTTGCTTATGTATTCTAGAGGTCTTTAGGTCTCACCTAGGGGTGGGTGGTAAACTTCGCTCCGCCGGCGGAGCTTTCAGAGTTTTGCCATGCTGCATTTCGCTTGAAACGCGGAGTCTGGCAAAAAACTCCAACTCCGCCGCAGAGTAGCGGAGTTTACCACCCACTACCGCTTTAACTTGTAAAGGTATTTCCTTTGGTGTTGTTACAGCTGCATAAAAGGAAGAGGAAATTGAGGAGCCGGGTGGCAGGGCGCATGCGCAGAGTTGTGGCGGGTGCTCGCAGTCGCAGATCCTACCTGCAGGTTTCACTTTCAGTTCTGAGCTGCCAGTCTGTGGTGCGCGTTCCGGCACAGCCAGCTCCGAGTCCCAAGAGCCGAAGTAATCCATGCCAGAGGCTGGCTGCAGGCGGCAGCGGGAGAATGTCGTCGACCTCGAGGAGCTGCAGCTGCAGCCAGGGAGAAGATCTCCTAGACGCTCCACTGTCCCAAAACTGACAGGTAGGTCGCAAGTGCCGGGGGTCAGGGGGCCCCTTGTGACGACTTTTGCTGGACCCATGCGGTGTTTGTTTTGTCCTAGCCTTTGCTTGAAGGCTTATCAGTAGGAGGCGGGACTCGCAGGAGGCCTAGGCTGAGCTTTCCGGCATCATCCCCAAGCAACTCTGCTCAGCCTTGGGCAGCGATAGCCCATCACCCCATACCGGTGCCTCGCAATGACCCCCTATGCTTGGCCTTCCCTACCCCGGATTAGCAGCTTAAGTTATTAGGGCGGGCGGAGAGGAATTTCACAGAGTTTTTATTCAACTCAATTCCGTGTAGTGAAGCTCCGCGAGATCCGCCCACCCCTGGTCTCAAATATGCAGAATGTGAACTGTCTCTTCGAGACATGCTGAATCTACTTTGTGGGCTTACAGCACGCCCATTGCTTTCTATTTGTAACTTTGTGTGCCCTTGTAAAAGGCTTGATTCCATCTGGTTAATATGTGTTCTTTGTCCCTCCTTTTGGTATCTTACTCCCTCCCACGGAGCATGACTATCACTAGTAAGCTTTCACTTTAAGCTATTTTGGCACACAATTGTTTTTGTTGGTTTCTGCCCATAACATGAGCGCACGTATTTTCAGTCGCTCCGGTTCGTTTTATCGTCATATTTGCTGGGACAGATGTCACTCCGAGCTCCGTTCCTGTTTATCGTCCCCTTACCACCTTTGACACGGGCGCTCGAGTTTTGAGTTGCTTCATTCCTGTTTATTGTCACATTCTCTGTGACAAATGTCGCTCCGAGCTCTGTTCCGGTTTAGTGTCACATTTGCCAATTTTTTTTTACATTATGTGTTTTAATTTTGGTTTTTTACTTTCTTTTAAGCGCACAGTTTTCTTTTTAAAATGTTGGCATGTGATGTAAAAATTCTTTGCTCATTTTGATCCTCATAACGCTTGATCCATTAGTCGAACCAGAGCATCCAAGATGATCGTTCACGGGAGGGGCGGGGATAACTCTTGGCACCCTGCGCATGCGCATTCTCTCTGTGGGTGCCTTGCTACTTCAGGAGGCACGGCAGCCAGTTCCTGTAATGAAAAGTGGAATGCTTGACACTTTAAGGCTCCCTCAGCCACCAGTACTTCTAAATCAGAGGGGCTGCACGTGAGTCCGTTTATTCTGCTTAAAAACACAGTGGCGAGGCATTATAAATGTGGTGCTTTACTTATCCTCACCCGCTCCCTGTTTTTTCCAACCATGTGCCTTCTCCCCCCTCACACCCACCTCATCTCTGTTTCTTCACTACCCCTGTTAGCCACCCCCACCCGTCGGCGAGGCCTATTGACTTTGCTAATGCTTGTTTAAGAATGAAACCATTTCCTGTTTAGAAGATACCATTGAAATGATAGTCACCAAAGATCAAAGATTTAGTCTTGCAAAGAAGCATAGGAACAAAACTTAATGAAATAATTTGTGTGAAAGTTATACAATATTGCATTGTCTTATAATAAGACTTGCAAGGGGCGGCCCATGCATCCCTTCCCCTTCCCAACCATCATCAAGCAATCCTGGGCTCCCACCTTCTAAGTCAGGTACTGAATTCCGCAACTGGTAAGAAGCCAATTGCAAGCTAATCAGTGACCTGTTCGATCACACTGGCATAATAGACTTCCCACAAATTCTGTCCGACTATGGCATCCCAGCCACTGAACACTGACACTACACAGTTATTGTACACTGGACCACCCCCATGATTCACCCTCAAGCCAGTAGGCAACTAACAAACTTAGAGAAATGGCTCCTCACTATGAGAGATTATAGGGTCCTACACGCAGACATATATAATTTTCCGAATAGAGCATCAGACCCGAGCAAATCACCAGCTTAGAGGTGGTGGGAGACCGAGTTGGAACATAACTTTACCTTCAAAGAATGGTCAGATATACTGCACAGGGCCCACATGTCTTCCTTTAGCACCTTTAGAAAAGAAGCCATGTTCAAGAGAACACACTGTTGGTACTACACCCCAGCAAGACTTGTGCAATGGTAGTCAAAACGGCATAGATGTCTGCTGACGCAACTGCGGCCACTTGGGCATGCTAACTCATCAACTTTGGCGCTGTCCCAAACACAAATGGTACTGAGAGGAGGTGTTGAAAGACATCAATGAAATCTTCGAAACAGATATCCCCTGCCTCCCTAGCTATAGCCTATGGAGGCTCCCAATGTGCTGACCTACCCATTAAACTCAAATAAGGGAAAGACAATCATGATGGCCCTGTGTGTGGCCAAGCAGGTCATTACCTTGAAATGGGGCACAGACGTCACACTAGCCCACAATGACTCACTACACATATTATGGGAAAAGAAAAACTCACTGCCTCCTTAAACTGCAAAATGCCACAATTTGGTCAAATGTTGGGATCCTGTTTAAAATTCCTAGCATGCAACTTCCGTGAGCTCACTTGCTCTAATTATCTTTGAGTACTACTGCTCACAGGAGATGGGGAATAAGAAATGGGGGAGGGACAAGTAACCCTCTAGAGTTTGGGCTAATTATGCAGAAAAAGAACAAAAAGTAACTCTAGCGGGATAAATTTTAGTCTTTAGTCAGGAATAACACAAATTATTATTGGACAAAATATATCACTTATACAGTGCACAAATGGAACTTTTATATCCATATTCCTCCTTTTATGTTACTATACAAAAACAATTTATTATGTAGATACTTCTTACAAACAAGGTTACAAAGTTTATAAGACATCAATCACATTATCCTTGTATACAAATGAATAGTTGTAACGTGGGACAGCCCAGTGTGCATTTCCAAAAAGGGTCGGTTAATAGATAGTCCACTTTATCTGTAGAAATGCCTAAAATTATGTGCAGAACATCCAATGAGATTTAGACGGCAGTCTTTAAATTAATTTGTCCTTTCCGACCATCAGCATGGACTTCTCTCAATATGTAGTCGACGAGTTCAGAAATCAGTTTGTGGCCTCTGCAAGACTGGACAAGGGAGAGTGAACCCGCTTTTAAAACAACACAAATCAATAAAAAATCGAATGAATAAAAATGCATTATATTGATGCATATGCATGCTCAAGTGTCCGTATCTAAAAAGGTGTTTCAAATGGTGCAGCATGCATACCAAAACTACTGAGACAGGCTATGCAGAAATAGACATAATAATGACAGACTAAAGAATGGGATGCTGTGTAGATCAATGCATCTGTCCTAGGCCATAAATACTACCGCAAAATCATTAAAAGTGAGAGTGAAAAGTGACCCCTTGTGAGTCACTCACGTTTAATGGTATAAAAAGGTCAAGGGATTGGCTGGTGCCCTCATTCAGAGTACTAAAATATAAGCTTCGACCTGTGTTGAAGACATCAAGTGTAGTACTAGAACCTGTGCAGGGCTACCACCACATGCTCTCAAGTGAAATGCAAAGAAACCCCACCCTATAGGTCATTCACTATGTGGCTACTTAAATTGGCCCCAGAAATTGCTTATCTCCTCAAACAAGCGGACCTTATTTTTGCTAGTGGAAAAACAGGTTTTAAGTTTAGGCAGGAGGAGTATACTCTGACACTAATCTAAGGGCCCCAGGACACTACTTAGAGGTAAGCACTCACACCAGTAGAAGCCACCAGTAGGGTCCAGAGCTGGTCCAGTAAGAACTTGACAGCTGGGCTCTTCAGGAAAGTGGGTTTCTTGCAGGTATGTGTCCCTGAAGCTTAACAAAAGGTCTGTCACCTGATCTCTGAAGTCCACTTCTCAGTCCTGGGCACACATGGGAGCAGGTCCAGCTCTTAGGGTTCTCCGCACAAGTCCCAATCGCAGGAGCAATCCTTCTGTCTTCCACAGGTCCAGAGGTGTTCTGAGGAGGGCACCACATTTGTGCCCAGAGCCAGCCTGTGGGTGGGGAAACTCCTGGCCACTCCCTAACCAATGGAGTAAAAGCTCCCAGTCACAACCCTACCCACTTTTTCAGCACTTCATGCATGTTTTACTGTAAACCACCCTACAGTGCCCTTCTCTGCTTAAAAACAAGATGGTACCACCCCTCTCCCCCCTGTGGAGAGCTCCATGTCCTCATTCATAGGTGTGGCTATGATAAAGGGCAAGCCCACCCTTGTGGTCACTCAAAACCGGTTCTGGGGTCAGTTCCTCTCCCACTTGGCCTGGTGCCTGGCTGGATTGCAGAACCACAGAGGGGGCAGGCTCAGGTGTGAGCTACATCTGCCTGTCAATCAATCAGTCAACATTTATAAAGCGCATCTAATCACCAGATATGGCATCCAGGCGCATGCAGGCCCCGGAGGCTTATTCGAACAGCCAGATCTTGAGGGCCATTAGTAATTCCAGAGCGAGTTGATGGTCCGGAGGTGTGTGGATGGTTGATCCAGTCCTTTGCTGAAATGCGGGAGAAGGAGTGTCTGCCACTTCTGCTTCGGTAGATGCAGGGAGTATGGGCAAGTGAAAGGGAGTGGGAACATAAACTTTGATGGTTGGTGGAAGTTCAGCCGGTGGTTAATGTAGGTGGGTCCTTAATTGTGTAGACTCTTGTGCATGTGGTTCAGCAGCTTGAATTGGCATCTCTTCTGTACAGAGAGCCAATGGAGTTTCCGGAGGTGGGGTGTGATGTGGGTGCGTCTGGGAAGGTCAAGGATGAGTCTGGCTGCGATGTTCTGTATGGTCTGAAGTCTCTGTAGAAGGTGTGAAGCAATTCCTACGTAGAGGGCATTGCCTGTGACAGGGTAAGCATCCTTTGAACTTAACTACGTTCCTGGGCACAGCCCGGATGGCCATTCTGTCAGGGAAATATCAACCACTCTCTCTTGGTCTCAGCTCTGGGAGCCACTTCACACCTCAACAAGGAGCCATTCAGCTCCTAGGGGATAGTGAACACTGCCAGAAAGGCACATTTGGCTCAGGCAGGAAAATGGCAACTTACTACAAGTGCCATTTTCAAAATAGTAATATAAAATCTGATGTGACTATTATGTTGGATTTTAAATTATTATTAAAATTAGTCCTTGAATCATTTTTCTAGCTACTCCCAAAGTGAAGTTAAGCATTATAAGGTGCTATAATGTAACCCAGTGCTTTCTTATTGGACAGCCAGTCTTGCCACAGTGAACAATGACTTTGGAGGTTTTTCACCACCAGGACTTGTAACGCATAAAATGCACATGCCCTACTTTTTAAATACCATGCACTCTGCCCTATGTGCATTCTATTCTAGTAGCATTGACAGGTTGGAAAATCAATCACAAAAGTCTGTTCTTCATCATCTGATAGCTGATGGTCACATTGAGGTGGTTAGTGGGGTTACAGAAGGCCTCATGGATCAGCAGCAGGTTTACTAAGCTTTCACTTTGAAAATATCAATTAGGAGGTAGTTTCCATCTACCATCAGACAGCATACAACAACCCTGCACAGTCACTAGCAGTGCCATGAGATTGAGGCCCTCTGCTACGTTGACAGTGCAGATCAACCGAGGGTAGGGAGATGAAGTCACCCTAATCATTACAGATGAGAATATTTGCTTGTTTTCTCAAAAAGATCTGGTAATCCATTCCTGCGCTGCCTAGTTTCATGAAGGAAGCCCTTTTTGGATGGAAATTCAGAAAAGGAGAACAAATCTGTCTAGAATCTAGCTACAAGGAAGTGGAACTAGACAGGAAGGAGTGTCTGTGTGATGTTTGGCATTTAACTATTTTCAAAGTTTCAAAGTGTGGTTTAGTAAAGTTCTTTAGTGCTGTGAGTTTAGTTAACAAACGTGTATTATGAAAAACATGCACAAACGCACTTTCATTCACCTAAGAGGTAAGAATGTTTTAAAGCGCTATTGATGGAAGAAAATGTGCATATGACAGGGAATTTAACTGGAGTACTAAGCCGATGATAATACATCGGCTACTGAAGTCTGAGTGGATGTAATTATACTAGTTAAATTCCTGATATTAATCAGACAGGTGGATTTAAGAGCTTTATAGAAATACCCACATGCTACTTGTTCAGAACTAGGACATTAATCAGCACTGAACACGTGTTAGACTTGGCATCTTTTGGCGTGTTTCCCCTGAGTTTTTGCTTTCTGACCTCCCGGTTTTGACTCTGTTTTGTGCTGGTTTAGTGTTTCTGCGCACTTTACGCACTGCTGATCAGTGGTTAAGTGCAAGTGCTCCTGTAAGAAATGTGTTATGGATTGGTATTTCCATGTTTGGCTATTTGATTTATGTGTCAGTCCCTAGTAACGTGCACTGAGTGTGCCAGGGCCTGTAAATCAAATGCTGCTGGTGGGCTTGCAGCACTGGTTGTGCCACCCACCAAAGCAGCCTGCAAAATGTGTCTCAGGCCTGCCACCGCAGAGCCTGTGTGCAGTCTGTGACTGCCATGTCGACTTGGCAAGTGCACCCACTTGCCAGTCCCTAAACCTTCCCTTTTGTACATATTAGTCACCCCTATGGTAGGCCCAAGGTACCCCTGTGGGCAGGGTGCATTGTAGGTAAAAGTAGGGCATGCCCTGGTGTGCGTGGCATGCCCTGGTAGTGAATTACAGCCTATTTCGTTTTTCACTATTGAAAGGCTACCTGTCCCCCATAGGCCAGAATGGGCAGTTTTGATTATTACATCTTATAATCCTAACTGACTCCGGGAACATGGTAGAAATTTGAGTTTAGTATGCCTGAACTCAGAATGATAAAATACATCTTTTAGTGAAGTTGGTTTTAACATTCTGTGTTTGAAAATACCACTTTTAGAAAGTAGGTATTTTCTTGTCTAACTATCCAGGCCTGCCTCTGCTAGGTTGTGTATTCCTTGTCTGGAGTTTGAGTGACAGGGCTGGGGGATTCCAGGAGACAGAATGAGTCAGCCCAGTGGTGAATAGAGAGATCTGCATCTAGATGGGTGGGAGGAGTTGCACCTGGGACCTGAATAGGACTGTGCCTGCCCCCCACAGTGCTGGCTCCACCCCCTGTGGTGCGTCTGATGTCTCTGCCCTGCACTGTGAAAGAAGAGAAGAAATCATGTCAACAAAGTGCTCCAGGGCTGTGCTTTACCTCCACAATGCTGGCTCCACCTCCTGTGGGGCGTCTGATGTTTCTGCCCTGCACTGTGAAAGGAAAGAAGGAGTCTTGTCAACAGAGTGCTCCAGAACTGGTTTGGACTAGGCAAAGGCTTCTCTGCCTCCAGAGAACAAAGGAATTTGGGATATAAATATTGGGGCCCAGACCCCATGAATTTAGATCTCGCTGGAATCAAGGAACCTGTCAAGAAGAAGAGCTGGAGAGCTGCTAGGAGGAGTACTGCCCCTTTGCTGAGTGACTGCTTTGTTGGGTTGGCCTGCAGTTGCTGCTTCTGTCTTGGGCAGTGAAAGGACTGGACTGAACTTTCTACAAACTTGTGCTGAGTATCTCCAAGGGCCTGAAACCGAGCTGGCCTCCTGTTAAGAAGTCTCAGGGACTGCAAAGACTTCACAAGCCTCTGGGTACCGCTTCTGGAACGCTGTTTCAGTTGCCACAGAGGAAGGGAACCGCAACCGACTCCGTCAACCGAATCCATCCCTGGCCGGTGACCTGTTTGCACCGCAGACCGCATCGTCCCGCTTCGCATCGCAACCCTGGTCTCACCGTAGGCGACGTCCGACGCCGTCAACACCGAGCCGCTGCTTGCACCGTGACCTGTGGGCACCGCAGTTCGCATCGCATCGCTTCACTGAACCAGCCAGACCCGACCGACGCGGTCGCTGCAACTGGCTCAACAGTCGTGACCGCATCGCATTTGGGGCACCGCTCGCACGTTTGCGACGCACCGCTCCGACTCGCACCGCTGCCCGACGCCAGCTCCCGCACTCCGGCTTGGTCGCCTGCATCACAACCTGTCAGCACCGCATCGTACACCGTCTCGCCCTGCACCGCACGCCATGGACTCACCGACTCCGTCTGCACGGCGCTCATCGAGCCGCTGCCTGCACCGCATCGAGGGACACCGCACCTTGCACCGCAACCGCGATGAACGCCGACCGGCTCGCACCCTCCGTGCCCGCCACAACGAGAAAAGGTACTGTGACCGAGTCTGTTCACGACTCTGCTGGCCCGTAGCGACGCGGTCGGCTGGAACTGTTAGACTCTGTGTATTTCAGCATCGCGGTAGACCCGGACGGGGCTACCGACTCGTACTGAACTTTGCTTTTGTGTTATTCCTGCAAAGAAGAAGTTACCTTATCAAGCATTCATTTTTAAAGTATAGTATTGTGGATTTTTGTCGTAATTGGTCTTGTCTTTGAGTATATAAAATATTGGTTATTTTTCTAAACTGGTGTGGTGTCCTTTTGTAGTGCTTACACTGTATTACTGTTGGTTATGTGCAAATGCTTTACACACTGCCTCTGAATTAAGCCTGACTGCTCGTGCCAAGCTACCAAGAGGGTGAGCAGGGGTTACTTCACGAGTGCAACACCCTTACCCTGACTAGGAAGAAGGGTCCCTACTTGGACAGAGGTGCAAGCCCTTGCCAACTAGAGACCCCCATTTCTAACATTGGTTGTCAGCGGTGAGGATAGGACTTGTGTTTGCACTTGACTTTCAGTGATTGGTGTGCACTACAACCATATCGCAGACCATTACGTACCACATACTGTCTCTTCTTCTTTTGGCCTATTTTTGATCTTGCCAGTTTTCAACTCACTACTTTCATCATGCCTGAATCAACTGCATCATCCGTTGCATCTCTGGAAGTTATCTTTGAGGAGGATAGGTTGGAATCCTACGCCGTAAATGAGCTACGAGCGATTTGTAAAAACCTGAAAGTCCAAATTAAAGGCCTCACAAGGAAGGAGGAGCTACAGAAGGCGCTGAGGGCCTGGGTAGCAGCCAGACATGCCAGTGGGCAGCCTGGTAATCTCAGTGAGGAGGTGGAGGAGCCTATTTCCAGGGTGGATGTGCTTTTGGGTGGGGCGGAACCCGCCAGGTCAGGCAGCAGCAGTCTGTCCCCAGAGGAGCTGGAGGACAGGTGGGAGGCAAGGCAGTTTGAGCTGCAGAAGCTCAGGCTGGAGAGTGAGCGGGAGGAGAAGAGGGAGGAGAGGAGATTGGCCATGGAGGAGAAGAAGATGCTCTTAGAGCATGAGAGAGAACTGAAGGAGCTAGAACTTAGGAGTAAGTCAGGCTCAGATGGTGGCAGCAATTCATCCAGAAAGGCAGACAGGATTGTGCACATTCCCAAGAATGTAGGCAAGGAGTTCAAGAAGGGGGATGACATACAAAGGTGGTTTCAGGGTTATGAGGCAGCCATACACATGAATGGGGTCCCTGAGGAGAATTGGGGAGCAGGATTGTGGCCACTTTTCCCTGAAGAAGCAAGGGATGCTCTGATAGCTTTGGGTAAGGGGTATCACCTCACCTATGCTGACATGAAGGATGCCCTTCTCACTAAGTATGGTCTTACTCCTGAAAAGTACAGGGATCAGTTCAGGTCCAGTAAGAAGTCTGATGCCAACACTTGGTTGGAATGTGTGGATGTGTTCTGCAGGTCTCTGGAGGGCTGGGTAAAGGGCAGTAATGTGACAGATTTTCAGGGGCTCTACAACTTGATTGCATGGGAGCACTTGTCTAGTCTATGTTTTGCAGATCTGCGCCAGCACCTAGTGGATAGTAAGCTAACTGACCCCAGGAAGCTTGCTATGGAGGCGGACCGCTGGGTGAGTACCAGGGTCCACAAAGAAAGCGTTTGGGGGAGACTCAGCCAAAGGTGGGCAGGGTCCCCAGCAGAAAAGTGGGGGGGACAAGGGTAAAGCACAGGAGTTCTCTAAAGGGCCCCAAACTAGTACCCAGGGTAAAGGTTCCCAGCCCCCAGGTAAGAAAGCAGTGGTCTCTTCAGGGAAGCCTGCTGAGACCGGCCCCCGCAAGTGTTATGCATGTGACCAGGTAGGCCACAGGAGGGGGAACCCCAAGTGCCCGAAGGGGCCACAGCCACCCACCGGTGGACAGTCCAAGGTGTTGGCTAGTGTAGCGCTTGGGGAGGAGGGGTGCCCACTGGAGGGTGGGGATCCCGCAGAAATGACCCTTGTCTCACTAGGGGACAGTGAGATGGTCCCAGGAAACCAGGTGCCCCCTAACACAAAGAAATACAGCACCTGGGTGACCATTAATGGGAATAGGGTAGAGGCTCTCAGAGACACTGGAGCCAGTGTGACCTCAGTCCGGTGTCACCTGGTGTCTGAGAAGCAAGTAGTCCCAGGAGCATTCCACCAAGTAGTTGCTGTAGACAACTCAGAGCGCCAATGTATGGTGGCGCAGGTTCCCTTTGAATGGGGGGGGGTCTCAGGTCCCTTGAGAGTGGTTGTGAGCCCTACCATGCCTGTGGATTGTCTGCTAGGAAACGACCTGGAGCAGTCCTTGTGGAAGGATGTTGAGCTCAGGTCTCACTTGGAGATGCTTGGGTTGCCAGAGTGGGCATGCGTGTCCACTCGGTCAATGGCAGCCAGGAAGGGTAGTCAAGAGGACTTGGAGCCTGAAACAGTGGCCCAAGTCCCTGCCCAGAGAAAGGGCCGGGGGCGCGGGAAACCGGCCCCCGATGTTCCCACGGACCGGGAGGAGGCGGACTTTGAGGGGGATGCCCCGGTGCCTACAGGGGAGCAGGTAGCCGAACTGGGAGACATCTCTGAGCTGACCCATTGGCAGCAAGAAGGGGGTCCCACCAGGGAGGAGTTCTGCAGGGAGCAGAAAGAGTGCCCTTCTCTAGAGGGTCTGCGGCGGCAGGCTGCAGACCAGGCAGCTGGTAACCAGTCTGGATCTCACCTGATCTATTGGGAGAATGATCTCCTGTACAGCGAGCCTAAGGTCGCTGAGCCTGGGTCAGCCCGTGTGCTGGTGGTACCCCAGCGCTTCAGGACCTTCCTACTGGGTCTGGCTCATGACGTGCCTTTAGCAGGACATTTGGGGTGGGACAAGACCTTTGACAGGCTTGTCACCCACTTCTTTTGGCCCCAAATGAGAAGGCAGTCAGATGGACATTGTAGGTCTTGCCAAACTTGCCAGGCAAGCGGTAAGAGTGGGAGGAGGATCAAAGCTCCTCTCCAACCCTTTCCAGTTGTTGGAACACCCTTTGAAAGGGTGGGGATGGATATTGTAGGGCCACTGGATCCCAAGACAGCCATGGGCAACAGGTACATCCTGGTCTTGGTGGACCATGCCACCCGGTACCCTGAAGCAATCCCTCTCAGGACAACGACGGCGCCAGTGGTGGGCCGGGCGTTAATGGGGATCTTTTCCCGTGTGGGATTCCCCAGAAAGGTGGTTTCTGACAGAGGGACCAATTTCATATCCAAGTATATGACATCCCTGTGGAAGGAATGTGGTGTAACCTACAAGTTCACCACCCCTTACCACCCCCAAGGTAATGGTCTGGTGGAGAGATTCAACCAGACCTTAAAAGGCATGATAAAGGGGTTGACAGAACCCATGAGGCGTAAGTGGGACGTCCTCTTACCATGCCTGCTGTTTGCATACAGGGAGGTGCCACAGAAATCTCTAGGGTTCAGCCCCTTTGAGCTTCTCTATGGCCACCCTGTGTGAGGACCTCTCAGTTTGGTGAAGGAAGGCTGGGAGGCAGCTCCCAGGAAATCTCCCCAGGATGTGTTTAGTTACATGCTGGGCTTCAGAAACCAGACTGCACGCTTCAGGAAACTCGCTCAGGCGAACCTAGAAGCAAGCCAGGAAGAAATGAAGAAATGGTATGACCAGAATGCCACTCTGGTCGAATTTCAACCTGGGCAGAAAGTGGGGGTGATGGCCCCAGTGGAAGCTTGTGCCTTGCAGGACAAGTGGACTGGGCCATTTGAGGTGGTGGAGCGCAAAAGTGACGTCACCTACCTGGTGAATTTGCAGTCTCCAAGGAACCCTTTGAGGGTCCTCCACGTGAACCGCCTCAAGCCTCACTTTGAGAGGTCTGAAGTAAGCATGCTCTTGGCGACAGATGATGGGGTGGAAGAGGAGAGTGAACCTCTCCCTGACCTCCTGTCCACCAAGGAGCACGACGGGTCAGTGGAAGGTGTGATCCTCTCCCTGCACTGACCCCTGAGCAGCAGAGCGACTGTCACCAGTTGTTGGGACAGTTTGCCCCACTGTTCTCTCTGACCCCAGGTGTTACTCACTGGTGTACCCATGACGTGGACACCGGTGACAGCCCTCCTGTGAAGCACAAGATTTACAGGTTGACTGACCGGGTCAGGGCCAGCATCAAGGAGGAGGTCTCCAAGATGTTGGCGTTAGGGGTGATCGAGCCCTCCAACAGTCCTTGGGCCAGCCCAGTGGTCTTGGTCCCAAAGGCTGCTGCGCCCGGTGCCACTCCAGAACTCCGGTTTTGTGTGGACTACCGTGGGCTCAATGCCGTCACCAGGACTGACGCGCACCCCATCCCCAGAGCTGATGAGCTCATTGATCGGTTGGGAGCTGCCCGGTTCCTCAGCACGTTTGATTTAACATCTGGGTACTGGCAGATTGCCTTAACCGATGGGGCCCAGGAGAGAGCAGCATTCTCAACCCCAGAAGGTCATTACCAATTCCGGGTGATGCCCTTTGGGTTGAAGAATGCCCCTGCCACCTTTCAGAGGTTTGTCAATCAGGTGTTGGCTGGGCTGGAGGATTTCAGTGCCGCCTACCTGGATGACATTGCTGGGTTCAGTTCCAGCTGGGAAGAACATTTACAGCACCTTGAGAAAGTGTTGAGGGCTCTGCAAGGTGCAGGCCTCACGATCAAGGCCAGTAAGTGCCAGATCGGGCAGGGTTCTGTGGTGTACTTGGGACACCAGGTAGGAAGCGGCCATGTGGCGCCCCTACAACCCAAGATTGACACCATTCTGGCTTGAGAGCCCCCCCAAGACCCAGACAGAGGTGAGAGCCTTTTTAGGTCTCACCGGCTATTACAGGAGATTTGTTAAGGGCTATGGCACCATTGTGACCCCCTTAACGGAGCTGACTTCCAAGAAGCAGCCCAGGAAGGTGATCTGGACTGAGTCCTGCCAGAAGGCCTTTGATGCCCTGAAGGCTGCCATGTGCACGGCGCCCGTGCTCAAGGCACCCGACTTCTCCAAGGAATTCATCGTGCAGACTGAGGCTTCAGAGCATGGTGTGGGAGCGGTGCTCTCACAACTGAATGAAGAGGGCCTAGACCAGCCTGTAGTCTTCCTTAGCAGGAGACTACTCCCCAGGGAACAGAGGTGGCTTGCCATAGAAAGGGAAGCTTTCGCTGTGGTCTGGGCACTGAAGAAGTTGAGACCATACCTGTTTGGGACTCATTTCCGGGTTCAGACAGACCACAGGCCCCTCAGATGGTTGATGCAAATGAGGGGTGAGAATCCAAAACTGTTGAGGTGGTCCATCTCCCTACAGGGAATGGACTTTACGGTGGAACACCGCCCTGGTACAGAACACACCAACGCAGATGGTTTGTCCAGGATCTTCCGCCTTAGTGAAGAGAACGCCCATGGGGTTGGGTAGTTCTCCCTACTTTCAGCTGGAGGGGACATGTGTTAGACTTGGCATCTTTTGGCGTGTTTCCCCTGAGTTTTTGCTTTCTGACCTCCCGGTTTTGACTCTGTTTTGTGCTGGTTTAGTGTTTCTGCGCACTTTACGCACTGCTGATCAGTGGTAAAGTGCAAGTGCTCCTGTAAGAAATGTGTTATGGATTGGTATTTCCATGTTTAGCTATTTGATTTATGTGTCAGTCCCTAGTAAGGTGCACTGAGTGTTCCAGGGCCTGTAAATCAAATGCTGCTGGTGGGCTTGCAGCACTGGTTGTGCCACCCACCAAAGCAGCCTGCAAATTGTGTCTCAGGCCTGCCACCGCAGAGCCTGTGTGCAGTCTGTGACTGCCATGTCGACTTAGCAAGTGCACCCACTTGCCAGTCCCTAAACCTTCCCTTTTGTACATATTAGTCACCCCTATGGTAGGCCCAAGGTACCCCTGTGGGCAGGGTGCATTGTAGGTAAAGGTAGGGCATGCCCTGGTGTGCGTGGCATGCCCTGGTAGTGAATTACAGCCTATTTCGTTTTTCACTATTGAAAGGCTACCTGTCCCCCATAGGCCAGAATGGGCAGTTTTGATTATTACATCTTATAATCCTAACTGACTCCGGGAACATGGTAGAAATTTGAGTTTAGTATGCCTGAACTCAGAATGATAAAATACATCTTTTAGTGAAGTTGGTTTTAACATTCTGTGTTTGAAAATACCACTTTTAGAAAGTAGGTATTTTCTTGTCTAACTATCCAGGCCTGCCTCTGCTAGGTTGTGTATTCCTTGTCTGGAGTTTGAGTGACAGGGCTGGGGGATTCCAGGAGACAGAATGAGTCCGCCCAGTGGTGAATAGAGAGATCTGCATCTAGATGGGAGGGAGGAGTTGCACCTGGGACCTAAATAGGACTGTGCCTGCCCCCACAGTGCTGGCTCCACCCCCTGTGGTGCGTCTGATGTCTCTGCCCTGCACTGTGAAAGAAGAGAAGGAATCATGTCAACAAAGTGCTCCAGGGCTGTGTTTTCCCTCCACAATGCTGGCTCCACCTCCTGTGGGGCGTCTGATGTTTCTGCCCTGCACTGTGAAAGGAAAGAAGGAGTCTTGTCAACAGAGTGCTCCAGAACTGGTTTGGACTAGGCAAAGGCGTCTCTGCCTCCAGAGAACAAAGGAATTTGGGATATAAATATTGGGGCCCTGACCCCATGAATTTAGATCTCGCTGGAATCAAGGAACCTGTCAAGAAGAAGAGCTGGAGAGCTGCTAGGAGGAGTACTGCCCCTTTGCCGAGTGACTGCTTTGTTGGGTTGGCCTGCAGTTGCTGCTTCTGTCTTGGGCAGTGAAAGGACTGGACTGAACTTTCTACAAACTTGTGCTGAGTATCTCCAAGGGCCTGAAACCGAGCTGGCCTCCTGTTAAGAAGTCTCAGGGACTGCAAAGACTTCACAAGCCTCTGGGTACCGCTTCTGGAACGCTGTTTCAGTTGCCACAGAGGAAGGGAACCGCAACCGACTCCGTCAACCGAATCCATCCCTGGCCGGTGACCTGTTTGCACCGCAGACCGCATCGCCCCGCTTCGCATCGCAACCCTGGTCTCACCGTAGGCGACGTCCGACGCCGTCAACACCGAGCCGCTGCTTGCACCGTGACCTGTGGGCACCGCAGTTCGCATCGCATCGCTTTACTGAACCAGCCAGACCCGACCGACGCGGTCGCTGCAACTGGCTCAACAGTCGTGACCGCATCGCATTTGGGGCACCGCTCGCACGTTTGCGACGCACCGCTCCGACTCGCACCGCTGTCCGACGCCAGCTCCCGCACTCCGGCTTGGTCGCCTGCATCGCAACCTGTCAGCACCGCATCGTACACCGTCTCGCCCTGCACCGCACGCCTTGGACTCACCGACTCCATCTGCACGACGCTCATCGAGCCGCTGCCTGCACCGCATCGAGGGACACCGCACCTTGCACCGCTCCGCTTTGCACCGCAACCGCGACGAACGCCGACCGGCTCGCACCCTCCGTGCCCGCCACAACGAGAAAAGGTACTGTGACCGAGTCTGTTCACGACTCTGCTGGCCCGTAGCGACGCGGTCGGCTGGAACTGTTAGACTCTGTGTATTTCAGCATCGTGGTAGACCCGGACGGGGCTACCGACTCGTACGAACTTTGCTTTTGTGTTATTCCTGCAAAGAAGAAGTTACCTTATCAAGCATTCATTTTTAAAGTATAGTATTGTGGATTTTTGTCGTAATTGGTCTTGTCTTTGAGTATATAAAAATATTGGTTATTTTTCTAAACTGGTGTGGTGTCCTTTTGTAGTGCTTACACTGTATTACTGTTGGTTATGTGCAAATGCTTTACACACTGCCTCTGAATTAAGCCTGACTGCTCGTGCCAAGCTACCAAAAGGGTGAGCAGGGGTTACTTCACGAGTGCAACACCCTTACCCTGACTAGGAAGAAGGGTCCCTACTTGGACAGAGGTGCAAGCCCTTGCCAACTAGAGACCCCCATTTCTAACAACATGTCGTTTATAATAAGTTATCTACATATTTCCCAGCTTTGTACCTATCTTTTTAAAAACAATGTTTTACCTAGGCTGGTTTCAAAAACAATTTTAACATGGTGCCTATGCCCTATTTGGTTTAGAACTATCTCACCGCATATAGGATACATTTAGATTGAGGAATTTAGATATTAGTGGATGAAAATGGGAAATCTATTCTGCCAGATTATTCAGAGCATTCAAGACATTTGTAATGTTCTCTCTTCCAGCCACCAAAGCCAGTTTAAGGTTGATCCTTCATTGCACTATTATCTTTCTTCTCATCACTAGTCTTGCAGAGATCAAAACAACCAAGAGATGTGATAGGTGCTACACTTCCAAGAATAATAGTAATGGTTCGATTGTGGTGGTGCCTGGATGGTGATGACAGTAGTTTGATGGTGTTAGGGGTACATTTATAGAAGGTGGCTGTAACCTAACAGGTTGTTCGGGCCAGCCATGTTTTAAGCTGTTCGAGAACAGTAGCGGCTGCTCCCGTGAAGCAGAAGTGGGGCAGGAAGGGGGGTTATGTGGGGTTTAAAAGACAAAAATAAAAAAGAACACTTACTTGCCGGCTGGCTGGCTGCCTCCTCTCCTCTATCCTCTTCCTGGCTTCTGGGCGAGCAGGAAGCAGACTCAGTCTCCCCTAAGCCAAACACAACGCTGCAATGCAGCGTTGTGATTGGTCTGAGCCGTGGTTCGGTTCGGTGCTCAGACAGGGAATGGGAGCCTGGGCATGTTCTCCACTGTCCATTACAGGAACTGGCGCCTGCTGAAGTAGAGAGGCACGCACAGAGAGTATGCGCATGCGCAGTGTGCCTCCCGGATGCTCTGGTTCTGCTAATGGATCGGACGTTATGAGGATCAAAATGAGCAAATAATTTTTACATCACATGCCAACATTTTAAAAATAAAACTGTATGCTTAAAAGAAAGTAAAAACCAAAATTAAAACACATAATGCCTGGTGGGGAACATGCAAAGTGTGCATGACTGTTTGGCCGGCCGAACAATCACGGGCACTATGAGAGTGCCACCACTCCTCCCCCTGCGCTGCCCAGCCCCGCCCTGCAAAACTGCCTAAGCATGGAAAAATAAAATGAGAATAACCTCGGGTTATTATTATTTTATTTTTCCTTTTTTACAGTGCTGAAAGGCGGAGGAGCCACCCCTGCTCGAGAAATATGTTATGATTATTTTGAGTTTTGAGAGTGAGAGAGATTATTCTAGAAAGTAGCAGCGAGGAAATTGTAACCATGGTTGCCTAAACAATGTTTGTGTGTATTAGGCAAAACTGGTATGAAAGTGGAAAGGGTGCAAAAAGCATGCTGAACATAACATTTGAAATGCTGTAGGAATTAAAGGTTGAGTTTCACCTTCTCGAAGCAGAGGGATACAGACGTATGCATTGAAGCCACTGTCTCCATGACCTTAGAATCAAACTAGGGGCAAGTAGAAATCTGACTCCTTTTGAGAGGTACCTGCACTTTCTTTATATGTCAGCCATTAGCCAACACTTTTGGTTTTACTAAAATTAGACATATAATATACTTACTTATATGGGCTTTCAGTCGGCCCTCTTCATCCATTGGCCTCTTCTTGTGTCATTCCCATTTTGCCTCTGCCCAGTGCAGCATACAGCATGGGGCAATGGGTCAGCTCAATTCAGCAATTGACTTAGGGATTTCAATGGCAATGTGTGCTTTTTGAGACAAAAATAATATTTCTGCTTTCAGACAATGATTTTTTTTTTTTAAAGATTGACGAGGGGCTGGCAGCTTCTCCAACTATAAAGTTTTGCGAAAACCATGGCAAAAAACAAACACTGACAAAGCCAAAAAGACTGGCAGCCAACGCCAGACCTATAAACTTTGCCCATGCTTGTCTTTTATTTGCATTTGGCCTTTTCTGGACTTTACATAAAAAGGGGTAAACAGACCACGTGGTCATATGAACATGTCAAATGTTCTAAACTGAGATAAATTTGTTATGGATAAAGAATGTGAAATATTTAAGCAGAAGAAAATCGGTCAGGAACATGTTGGAGTTTTCTTTAATTAGAAATACATACGTGCATAATAACTTGTATGGAATTTAAACCAGAACAATCTATGATATGTCAAACTGTTTTCCTTGACTAATGTTAACTAGGCCTCGGTTCCTTGTTTATAAAATATGGTTGCTGACTTGATAACAGTCACTGTGTGTTTATATTTCTCATTAATCCCACAGGCAGCAGTGCACTGTTTGTTTTGTATGACACATTGTTCTCATAGAACTGTCTGGGAGAAGACTTTCGATTCTTTTTTAAGGCTCTTCTGCTTTTACACTGTATTGTATTCGTGATTCTTTTTATTGTTTCTGTAACTAGTTTGTTCTGACACTCCTGGATGATATTAGGTCAGAAGGGGCGAGTCAATATTCATGTAGTAGGATAGGGTTAGGACGGTAGGGTTATAGGACATTTTATAATGCTGAAATGTGATCTGTTAATGTGTTATACTTTTGCTCACACCATACTCTCGTTGCAGTTTCTATCATTTCATTTTCTAAGGTGAAATTGGCTGTATAAACCCTTGGATTTGGGAAACGAGCCAGGTTCTTAGAGAGATCTCCACTATGGATGCTGCCCCGTTTTCTATTGAATTGCTGCACATTTGGGACTTACAGCCTCATTTGTAGTTTAACAATATCCGGGTTTTATGGGGTAAACATAAGGAAAAAGAGCAGCTGGACTTCACACTTTTTACTCATATTTAAACTTTGACCTCACCGAGGGATAACGGGCGGTGGAAAATGTCCACATGCAGGCTTTTTACCTGTAAGTTGCAGAAAATGCGTGCAGAAACAATATTTTTTATTCTGTTGTATTTATTCCTCCTACCGCCAATTTATAGTTCCAAGACAGTGTACCTGGATTGCTGGGATTCCGCCTGTACCCAGGTGGCCATTACACACGTCGCCATCACCTGCAATCGAACCCGTGATTAGGCGAACACCACATCCCTTCATACATGACCTATTTTTAAAATTGAGCTATTCCTAGTGATATAAGAGAAAATGTATCTGATAGGGTTGCTTACCCTTCCTGAAATTATGAACCATGATGTTATTATTGCAGAAACCTGAGCTTTCACAAGTGGGGTTGCTGTTTTGGCGCACACCCCGAACAAAGCTAGACAACTTCCTAACTCAAGCGTGCAAAGAAAAAAAACAAGAGCATGCGCACTTGCACGCTTACTGTTTTTAGCAATGGTTGTTGAAACGGTATGCATACAGGGTACTTTCAGGTACAGCAACGCTTTTAGAAAAAGATGCGATTTTACATAAATAGTGTGCATTTTCAATATTCGCGCATGAGCAACTATGTGTGGGAAAGGAACAGGATAGCGCAGAATGTATAAATGAGGATGTTAGTCTGTTTTCAGATTTTGCTTAATGCTGCATTTATTTTAAACTCTGACAGCCTTCATGGCAATTTATTTCAATTATCTTCAACTGAATTATTGAGATGCTGCTATTTTTATTCTTTCCATATTGCACTTTCATATTTTAATAAACCTTCATGGTTTCAAAGTTCCTGATCTTAAACTCACTTTTTGTGTCCATCTTCACTTTTCAATTGTATTTTTGAAATGCTGTGTGTTTCTGGTCTTTGGAGCCATATTTCCTTCTTTATTCTTGAGGACATCACAGACCCAGCATCTGCTGGGTGCTACGAGCATTATGATTTATGACTACCATGCAGATAGCGCCCACAAACAATAAAAGCATATAACCGAATGAAAATGTGGTTCCTAGGTGTCACATCATCAGTTTCTTAATCTTTCTGGGGCAGGTACATGGTCAGAGTATCTTGTTTGTTTATAAGTTCTAAGAGGGCTTCAGTGTTACTGTTTATGTGCTTAGAGATGGTTTTACATAACTTTAGTTTATCTCCTTGCTGTTGACTTTCTCTTGAAGTATGATTTTAAATTGTTTGACATTTCTACAAGAAAAGGGCCACACTCCTCGTAATGCCCTCAAATTCACCACGTGGTAACAGTAATACTTTCATCCTCCAGCGCAGACCTCTAATACAATTACTATAGAGAATGCTTTCTGGTGGCATGACATCAGGGGCAGGGACATAGGTTGTGTTTGATGTCTTCCTCAAAAGACTTGGGAAGTTCGCATCAGTTTCCCTGCATTCTTCCCCATCTTTTCTGGTGTGGAGAGGTGGCGGAGCCTGCTTGCTGGTGCACTCTCACAGCATCCCCAGGCCTGCTTCCAGGGCTCATGGCCCTGTCTCGCACTGCTCATCTACATGCCTGAGTGCAGCTGGCTCCTACACACAGAGGAAAAAGGTTATAGGAGAATTATTCTGTGAAACCCAAGGGTCCGGAAGCTGGAGTTCAACAACCTGTCATGGCGCCACACAGACTTCAAACAGGCCCCGGATCATCCTGAATAAACGGCTTTGAGGAATACACAGTCAGACTGTTATGATTGGCAATGCAAACGCGGCCACCTCCGAGGGGAGCGAAAACTCAAACATGATTCAGCACTGGAATGCCAGATGTACGCCGACACCCCTGAAGCAGGAACCGGAAGTGCAGCCTGGGAAGAAAGAGTGCTGGCGCTGGAATGAAATGTTGTAATACGGCTTGCAATGGAGGGGAAATCAATTCAAGATGGAGAACGACATTTCTCCCGGTGGGAACTGCAACACTAAATTAATTATCAGTTGTATTATGTTTGGCATATTTAGAATTTAAAGTTTGTTAACAGATCCTGCTGTTGGTGGTTTGTTTACAATTTCAGACTGGTCCATCAACGCAGATACAAATATAGCCAAGGCCTCTTTTCAGAAAGCCTGGGACACAGCCTTCGGGCATGTGAGCACCAGAGGTTCTGGGAATTCTAACGCTTCTAGAAGCCCCTTGGAGCCATGAAAGGGACGCATTGTTGACTCCCACACACTAATCTTCAAGCACCAGCATACAATTTAATTGGTCAGATTATGTGGTCATGGAGAAATGTACATGCTGGCAAAGGGTAGTGTTAGCGTAAACGCATGGTTTAATAGCAAGTCTATGTTGTGCCCATTTTTATAGTGATTTCTATAATTAGCATGTGATATCTTAATTGGGCACCTTTTTATATAGTTCTATGAATAGGGTACTGGATTAGTAGACAAGGCTGTTCCCAAAGCTTGTGAGTTGAATGGTTTAAACCATTTTCCTCTAAGGAACAAAGTCCCCACCGGCCATCGCAGTTGGGAAGTGGACAACAGCTGACATGTAGAGCATGCTGAAATTATTCTATGGCTATCACACCTGCCGCAATGGAGAATGTTTTCTTCCAGAGGCCATCTTGATTTGTGCAACACCATGTTCTTCTATATAGTACATGTTGGAGGATAGGAAGACAGCCTGACAACATATATGCTGGTAGGATCCCCTGGGTGCAGTTAAACGATGGTGTAGGAAAAATGCTGTTTGCATTAATGAAAGCCCAAACTACTGTGCTTTTTATAAGTTGTTTTCCCAAGAAATATGATCCTTTCCAATGGACTCCTAATGGCAACACTCTAGAAGGTTCTTTTAAAATCCTTTTTGCAGTCATCTGAAGAAAGACGACGCGTCCTACTGAAATAGATCATATGCTCTAAGACTGTTTAGATCCAAACTCTGTAGTAGTAAAGTTTCTGAATACTGCAACTAAGGAATCATAGTTTCACAGATGACAGCATCTGTGTGTGTCATTGCCTTGAAATAGCTGATATTTTCAAATGTTCATGCAACATTCCTAAAACAAGAGGAATACTCCTTGAAAAAAATCCAATTTTCCACAGAGATGGCATTGTACAAGGTAAATAGTGCAGAGAGTAGGCTAGCAAGACAACAAAACAGAGAACATGATACAGCTGCATTCCTTTTTGGACATTTAAGTGATATAATTAAATTCCATTTGTAGTTCTGTAGAAAACATAGGGGTTCAGGCACGATCTTCAACTTTTTAAAAGTTAGAGCCAATATTTCAGATCGAAGTAATTTAATGGACTCCTAGTTGACAATCATGTCTGATAAACAAGTAAACTTTTCAACACACCTCTATCTAATTGGTTAAATAAGGGGAACTAAAGATTTCAACATAACCATGAGTGATGTAAATGTTTAACTCAAATTTGCATCCTATACAATAACACAATCAATGAACCTTAAACAAAACATTTAATGCTATCATTCACCTGAACAGTTCCAAACTCTTCCGAGTCAATATGTTGGATATGACGTAAAAGATCCCACCTCATATTTGTTAATTCATGCACCTGCTTTAATTTGACTGAAAACAGCAAATGGAAAACCCAGGCAACAGTCATAATCCCTGGGCGATAAACTGATCAAAATGGTTATTAGTATTTGCTCTCTTACTTCTTGCAATATCTATTTAAACGTATTGATCAATTCAACTGGTGGCAGAGGGAAATATATGAGCAAAGAAAGTCATCATTCTTAACCAAGTCTTCATTCAGCAAATTTCTGTTAATGACCACCTCATATAAACATGTTGTTTAGGAGTCGGTCAGTACTTACATATGCAAAATTTAACTTTTGTTAGAGGCCCTGTTACTGATATTTGAAAGCTGAACCTTCACAATCCTGTTGTGGTATTGTGTTTAAACAACAGAATCAGAGAATCACACAGAGCAGGTTTTCAAGTGCTAAGTGTGCTGTTTATTTTGCCTGGCCCATAAACTGATCTAAGTAGATTTGTTTTAATGATATATAAAGTCGTTTCATACATTGTTGCACAGTGCCTTTCGGTCACCTCAGAACACTGATCTTATGCCAACATCTTAAATCTGTGAAGCAGCAATTAATAGGCTGCAGTCCAAGTGGGAAAAGGGTGGGGGGGCGTACAAATACAGTATTCTTCATTCACATCCCACCACCCCCATTTCAATGGATGTCAGTTGTCAGCGAGTGGAAACGATTCAGCTTAATGTTTCTGTGCTTTTAGAGTTAATTGCTATATAATTAATATCCATTGAAATGCATCTCATGAATATTAATTTTGAAAGGTGTGAGAAACTACTCTGCCTGTAGTTTTGCTCCTTTGAATATATATATATATCTGAGCCAATATCCTCTTCAATAAGGATGAAGTTGGCGTGTGGGGGCTCAGATAATTTTTATTAATGTGCTACTATATCGAACGCGTTTCGGCTGTAAACAGCCTTGTTCATATATAGAAAAAAAACAAAGGAGCAAAACTACAGGCAGAGTAGTTTCTCACAGCTTTCAAAATTAATATTCATGAGATGCATTTCAATACAATGAATGTTCATTCTTTTAAATGTATGGTTTCAAAACTGGTAATCTGAGATTACTAGAAGTGAGCTTTCCAGTAATCCACATTCAGGTATCGGTATGAGGTCACATCAGCACTTTACTGTAGACAAACTAATGCATAGGCACACTCTCCCATACTAGCATCTCGCTGCACTCTTACCAAACTAACGTATCGCCACACTCATCCTTACTAACGCATTGCAGCACTCTCTCATACGAACGTATATCAGCACTCTCGCAATTAGCAAACACCAAACACAAACATCGGTATCCGGGTTCAGGGCCCAATGGCAGGTTTTCCTGATAAGATGATATCCTCTGGTACACGAGCGGATACACTGCCTGCTCTGCACAGGAAGGGGAAATAAGTGTGGAGTAGCAACTACTACTTTATTGGAAGCATGGGAAGCCAGCACCGGGAGGGACACACTTTACCCCTGCTCCACCTCTCAGGAAGTTGTATGTAATTAGATACAAGGTCAACATTCTTTGGAAAAAACTAGATGATAAATTGGCCTGAATTGGTAATTAGTGTGAACTATAAACAAATTATTCCATAATGCAAAACTCTAGCAGGAAACTTCAGTGAATAAATAAAATGCCCTTTTAATCACGGCTCGGGGTAGTTTTACTGCACATTATCATGTTCAAAACACATTAAAATAGGAGAGAGAGAACCTGGGAGTTTCATAATGCTGTGCAATAATCCAAAACGAAGTGGTCACTGGGTAGGATCTAGTGTTAAAATAACAGATTCTGTACCAACCTCCTCATCCCCATCAGGGCCTTTCCTCCTTCTCTTGTTTGGCTCATTCTCTTCATCTTTCCTTTCAATCTAGGGTACAACAACACAGGATATCCAACAGTTAGTACTGAAATATGCCTACACAATCTGGACACAAACAAATTCCAACATGGCAGATTAAATCAAATGGACCACACTGGCATCAACTTATTGATACACGAGAACAAGTCTATTTAGAAAGCTGTGTACATTGTACCCAAGAGGGTGAACAATAAAAAACATTAACACACTTTGATGAAATTGACTGTAATAATACGAAAGGTAATTTTTGGTGTCCATCAACATCCTTTCGGTATGCATGATCTCAAAGAACAAAATAGGCTAACTATAAAAACAAATAGGACCAAAGAGACCTTTAATGAAACACTCCTGCTTTTGTGCTTTAGGTTCCAAAGAAAAGAAAATTCATGACAATAATCAAAAATATTCAGTTTAGCAAATAGTGTGAGAATCTATCGTCTCCTACTCCGCTTTATCGAAAACGTAATTAACGCAAGGTACTTACTTTAGGGACACGTTTTCTAGGTAATGTTAAGTTTATATGATTGTTGTAAATTCCATTTGATGTTTTTAACGGATAATCTGCACCATTTTCTCCGTTACCTCTGCAAGCATTGCCTGTTCAGATAAGAAACAAGACTTTTAATCTTCACTACATGAAGTACACCCATCATTCACATTACGGCAAAGAATACGACATTTACAACAAACACATCAATCATTTGTCTGGCATCACATATTACTGAAGCAAGTTGGTTCAACTGAATATTAAATACAGAGTTGCATGGACATACACTATGGCAAAATGAGAGCCAGACAGTTCGAAGATGCACTGGGTATTCAGAGCTGCGAGACATTAAACTTGGACCGACTTCAGGAACAGCTTAGCCAACCATGACGAGATATGATGCGATATCTTTCAAAAGAGAACCACAAAAGGTCACCTACCAACGACTCGCAGAGGTGTCCCTCTAAAGAGCTCGTAGAACTTGGACAGGTACATGACCATGCTGAGCTTATCAGGTTCGCCCGTGGACGCCATTTCCTTGCCCGTGGTGATTGGCGGAATCCCAAACTCTTTCTCGGCGATGTCGAACGCCAGCTGGTTGTTCCGGATGGCGTCTTCTTCATTTAAAGAGTCAAAGTCTCTGAAGAACAAAGCACCAGTGTCATTGAACCAGTTGCCATCAGTCTGGTTACTTGAGGAATGTACAAATGAGATTATTAAAAGGTCAAGGAAGCAGTTTTGTTAGTAAAACTAATGCCTTTAAGACAATTTTCTTATTTTTTTTATAAAGTGCTTAACAGTGGGCTATTTCTAAACCCCATCAATTACTGTAGTGAAGGAAAGTGGAGGATAGCGAGAGAGAGACATACAAATTGTTTTGCCCAGGGCCACACAATTTCTTCAAGTAGCAAAGCCAAGATTAAAATCCATGTCAATTGGTTCTAAACCAATGCCTGTTTGACATGGACATATCTTCTCCTTGCAACAAAATCCACTGAAGTATCATGCTGCACAGGTACCTATATAGACTTCAAGGGGCAATTCGCAAAGCCCTTTTCAGGCATTAAACTTTATTTGTGGTTAAAAATGTGGTGGCAGCTGGTTGATTCTGAACGGATGGTGAAGAAAGTTGGTATCTGTATTTAATGTGCAAGATGCCAAAGGGAGTTTGACCAGAAAGAGAGGGGTGGAAGAAAAATTTGAAAAAAAAGAGGACTTAAATGGGCTCATTGTACAGAACAAATTAATTGAAAACTTATTTCTAATGCACTTTTATTAAATTTCTGTTGTAAAAAGCCAAAAGTAAAAGGGCACCCATGATTTTTGAAGTAAAAGGTTTTCTCTGTTAGGCACACTGACATTCATTACACTCCAAAGTTGATGCCAGCGAGGTAAACAAAGAAAACATTCTTGAAACACACTGGTAGCAAGATGTGTGCTGTACAGTAAGTGTAACAAGCCATGAATGATGGTCTTGGTGCTAGAGAGCGACAATGCCATCAAGGTCTACCTCTAGTGACAGGTCTGTCCATCTGGACTGAATCCTTCTGTCCCTAGTGTGTGGTGTGGACTGGATCTATCTCAGAATGGAAAGTCTGGCGGACACATGCAGGGGCTATGTGGGAAGGCTGTCACAGACAGAAGGCCTGAGGAGATTTAACGACCAGCAGGGGGCGACACCCCCTTTAAAGTAATCTAATGACACAAAAACTAGCCACCCTGGGTCAAGGACAACAGAAAGGGGGGAAGGAGTGGGGGGGTTCCCTTTTATAGGACGAATTCCCTCACCCACCCGCGGGTGGCATGCTTCATCATCGGGAACCTCCTTGCACTGCGAACCTGGTCGCAGTGCGTGCTACGACCCCCTCACTGTGAGGGAGGAACTCAGGGATGTTTTACTTGTGTGTGACAAGAGGTATACTAAAACATTTAGATGAGCCGGGTGTGGAGGAAGTGTGTGAAAAGAAAGTGGTTGTGAAGTTAAAACTAACTCCCTGGTATGTTAAAACTCAATTTTAATGATACATCCGGGGGTCAGAGCTAAAATCGGTGTGTGAGCCATGCCTGGAAAATTCAATCTTGCATGGTTCGGTGTGGTCATACGGTCATCATGTCACCCTGTCTAGTTTCCATTGGCTTTGAGTGTGTGGTGGTGCCTGAGTGGCCTGGGAGTGTGGCGCTGACGGGCACCTTGGGCAGAGTTCAGTAAGGGAACGGACAGGAGTTTTCTTTCTCCGTCCTGGAACCTGGCGTGAGGCCTAAAACAGAACATGCAGAGTTATGCCAACCTGCAACACCTCTCCAGCAGCACTGGCCATGCTCACCCTGATTAGAGTCCAGTTGGGACTGGTCAGCCCTGGAGTAATGTCACTATGCACTGTGTGGGCCTGTAAAAGAGTCCTCACTCAGGCAGCAGTCTAAGGCTGCAGGAACAGGGCATGCAACACTTGTGGTGACCCCACTGCTAGTGAGTCAAATCCAGTCGGGGACATGTCAGAGGCAGGATCATTCTTGGTGATGGACTATCCTCCTGAGCTTCTACTGCTGCAGCACTGAGCAGTAGCGATGTCTGAGGTGGTGAGACTGACCCCAATGGCAGGCATGGACTGGTAGAGAAACTTTTGTTAGGCTGCAAGCCTTTGCAGAGGGGCTGTCTTTCTGAGTGCTCCATTCGTCCTGTTGCTCTTCAGCCTCCAAGCACAAGGACCACAAGACCGAGAAGAAAACAAAGGACCCAGATCGGAAGTGATGACTTGAAAACTGACAAAGATGTCTCTCTCCCTAAGCAAAACAAAACTTGTGCACTCTTTGTTCTGGAGCTTGCAGCAAGTTAAATCGGAAGATCAGAATTAAGACAGAGCTGCCGCTGGGCAGAAACTACGCCAGCAGTGTATGTGGTCAGAGGAAGCACCCATATTAAGGTTGCCACCAACTTCTCATTGCTCCCATCAGCCTGTCCTGCCCCTCCCCCTTTGCATTAATGGCGCACTGCTGACCTCGCCCTGGACCATAGCAGCAGACGCCCCAATGCAAACCTATGCAGCAGTGCTTAAAGAGGCCACACACTCCACTTTGACGTCACTGAATTGGCTTGTGCCTCTAGGACGATCAAAATCTCACCTGGCACATGCACAGTGACGTCCCCACCTCCTACAAAAAACAGACAGCAACCCGCACCACCGCCGAGCACACACAGCCCTTTGTATTGAGCTTCCCGGTGTGTTCTTTCTGCTCCTCTTGCCTCTTCACCCATAATGGTAGGGCAACGTCTTTCACACCTGCAAACATGGCTTCATTTACTCATCCCAGGCAAACACAAAAGGATATTTAACAGGCATAAATGTTGTTACCCGTGTACTTGGGGTGGGAGTGTGCAGCTCAAGACATGGTTTGCCTTGAGAGCTAGTGAATACCAACAAACCTGTGAGTTCTGGCCCTTCACAAAATTGTCCCTGACTCTTTCCCACCCTACAAATGGTCAGAGTTTTGCTTAAGCAAAGGACTGGAGTAAATCCTCTTCCTGGGTGGGAAGAGTAATGGAACTCTCAAAACCTCGTGGTAGTCTAAGAAAAGGCACGTCTCCACAAGAAAAATTGTTTTCCCTGTGGAGAAATAAAAATGTACATTTGCATAGCTAGTCCTTTCCCCAAGACAAGCTGCACTGGGCACATAGCTCTCTGCATTGGAGAAATAGAAGCATTACAGTCTCTTTTGTAAGACTTGGAAGCCTGCCAGCAGTGCAGCTTTCCATTCATGATACTGAACATTTCTGAACTTCAAAAAGTAGTGAATCTGTACTTGATCGCAGGAGTGCAGGCCTACTTCTTTTGTTACCTGGGCGCTCCTGCACATGTTTTACAGAAAGCTTGTGTTTGTTCATTAATCGTAACACTTTGCAAGGTACCCCTCTATATTGTAACAGCTGTCCTGACTCACCTCTCAAAACAGAGCAGAATCCATTTAATGACTGAGGTAAAAGGGAGAGGCCTGATTTTCTCTTATGTTTACCTTGCACTTCGTATATCAAAGGCCTCTGCGCTGATCATACAATGGGACAGCTTGGAACAATAAACCTCTTCCTTTTTAAAGTCCCAACCCATCACACAAAAGCACAGCTCAGCAGATTCCCACCCTTTGTTGTTCCACGGCTCTCCTGCAAATACACATCAGGAGGTTATACAATCACACAAGTGGCAAGGGAGATCAGTAAAGCAACAACGCACAGGAGCACCGCAGGTGTGAGCGTAAAAACAGGTCAAGGCTGCTCACAGAAATGCTCACTCAGAATTCTTTACAATAACTTTTTATTAACAACCAATGATGGAGGGGAAGTACCAAGGGCACGCAAGCTTTCCCCTGCTCTGTTTCCAGCCTGGGTTGGTGCACCTCTCATTACACAACCTGGAGTTCTAGCGCTCCCTCCAGAACACCATATTAATGGCCAACTTAGCATGGACACCTGATGAACACAGCTGAGTGCAGCCCAAAACTCCTGAGCTCAAGCAATCCACCAGCCTCAGCCTCCCAAGTAGCTAGGACAAAAGGCACACACCAACCATGCCCGGCATGTACCAAGTGCATTAATGGAATCCATGGTCATCATCTTTGCAGCTGTTTCTAGAGGGAGGCCCACCCATAAAAGTGTGGTTTAGAGGTGGTTCTTGGGTGCAGTAGCTACCTCGGTTTCTGCTTGCTTTGTATCCTCTAGGATTTAACCAAAATCACCACTACTATGTCATTACTAAATCACAGTTGGAAATCAATCTCTTTTTACAAAATGTATGGAAAGCGCTGTATAAACACCTATACAACGTTACCAAGACAGCGCCTTTAATTTGAAAAAGTATAATTTTGAAAAGAGCAAAGGCCATCATGCAGGTGAAATACCGTTCGATGACACTTCCAGTTATAGACTCAGGAATCAAAATCTGTGTGATGTCATGCTTGCTACCCGTTTGATGTCACCCTCCTACTCAATAGTTGTCCCACAACTGACATCACAACTCACAATAGAAAAATAACATACAAGTTTGGCAGATTTTGATTGTGAACTCTTTGTTGATAAAAGTCGACAGCAAAAACCCAAATCGACAAAACTACACACCCATCTCTTCTCATATGAATCTCAATCTTTGGTGTTGGCCAACATAAGAAAGGTATAGCAGAGGGAAACTTCAATTTCTGTCATGGAAAAGTATTTCTCCCTAAACGGTCTACCTCACTTTTATTGAATGTAAAAAACAGTCAAATTAAATAGGTTTATAGCTTGCACATGTGTCAATGAAGTGAATAACCTAATATTAAATGAACTGATGTTGTTCTGTTTACTTGAAGGATAGCAGGGCTGATCACTTTTATCCACGCTGATTCAAGGGTTATGGCCTTGACGGAGACATGATAATGAGGTTAGAAACCCTTACTTAAGATGATCATCTGTCTGTGGAAATACATCAGTCTCCACTATGCTCTCAAATTAACATAGGCCATGTACACTATACAACATTTGTGCTATACAAAATGTTAACAGGGCATGCACCCTCGGTTGTGGATTTCATTAAAAAATTCCCACAAATATTAAGCTAAAAATATTGAATATATATCGCTTTAATACGCCCATTTAACCTCTGTAATGTAGACAGCACAGTAATATATAGGTTGGAGTGTCCACAATTAACACTAAACATGTCACTAAAATGCCAGGCCTTCCTCAGATCCACCAAGGTATTGCCGATTCTAGGGTATGAAAAGAGCAGTTAGCTAAGGCCTTGGGTGCCACCTGTAGTGGGGCACACAGCGGCCTGCAGAAGAAGCCAACAGTGTCCCAGAGAAATTAAGGGTAGGAAAGCAAAACATCAATTTGCTGAGAATGGCAAATGCACTTGCTTTGGCCAAATCAAACCACAAACTGAGATCAGAAAGACTTACAAAGGAGTCATCTGCCGGTTTCCAGTCCTTCTCAAATATACTCCAGGAAAAGGGAACTTACTCTTGCAGCAATGTATTTACACACAGTTTCATCCAATTTAAGTTTCCGACAAAACAACACGAAAACGGCAAAACAACATGAAAACGTAATCGCAATATAAAAGAAACTAAGCCCACCTGCCTGTGAAAAAGACAGGTGTAAAAATATGGAAATGAATCACATTTTTGACCGAGAACACAATTTATTTGCATTTTTAGTGAATGGTGAAATAAACACATGCATCTTATATCTTTTGTTGATCGGTAAATCATTAAGAAGTGTGAAGATGGAGCACTTCACAGCTGGTGACATACAAGACATGGGGTCAAAAGCTCCTGCTCTAGGGTGACTTGAAGTGGCAAAGTGCTAACTCGCAAAAATTGGAAGATTCAGGAGAGGCACAGCACCAGGTCAATGCTCCATCCTGCATTATTGTGACTTCTAAGTGAGACAGCATGAGGGCTTCCAAAGCGGGGAAGAGGATGAAACAAAAGGTAATCACACATTCATTCATGCTAACTGAGGATGTATTGGCCCTACCTCACGTTAATAATCTTTTGAATATCCTCCCCAGCCTTTTATTTCAGTAAGTCCACTGGTTTGTACCCAAGTCTCAAGGATTTGTTTCTGTTGTACACCGATACATAGGAAGGAATTTCAAGGCCCTGACATTTTTCACCAAACTTGTTTGCGCTTTGATACGGAGACTGGTCGAAATTGTTAGGGAAATTAGTTTTAGTGTGTTGCTACTGGGCCTCTGTATCTTAAGCCCTGCCCCCTAATTTTATTTTTCTCTTCAGTTTTCTTTGCCCAAGTTAGGGAGAATATTTGAGCTAGTTGAGTCCATTTGTGTCCTTTGGTTCTCACCCCATGTTCCACTGTAATTGGTCCACGATGAAGTGAATACTTGATTCGTGCTTCTCAAGGCTACAGAAGGCTGCAAGCAGCTCTGCTGGTGAGATCTGCAGGAGAGACCATTCTCTAGTATCAACCCTGAATGTATCATGCCAGAGTTAAACTGATGCAAAAAGAATAACTGATGAACGGAATCCTGAACAATGTTAAACTGAGGTCCCTCAAAACCCAGTATTAGAAGGTTTAATGTCCACTTTAGAGACCAAACATAGCAGAAAATATAGACATCACTTAGAATCAGACTCCAATGGTTGTGATAAAGACAAAACACTGGGGTAGAATCTTATCGAGTTGTCTAGGTCTGCCGTATTTTGATATAGGGGCATTCCTTGGGGACATTTCAAATTCAAGTGCATGCATGATGGAAGCAACTCAAGTTGTACAGGACTCCACTTCCCAAACAGCTGCGTTACCTCAAAAATGTATCTGAGGAGAATCCTACTAAAGTAATCTGCAGGTAACCTGCCAGAGAATTGATCACATTGGAATGCATCATGGATCTGCCTCAGACTGCGTGATGTGGTCCAGAGAAACAACTGTTTCGAAATTCAAGAGGAAAATGAATCCAAAACTAGTAAGCCTGGCAAGCAATAATAAAGATACAGTACTTGGGCTCTCATTAAAAATGGACTGAAAATATCAATAACAAAAAGCTGACAAAACATTGAGCTGGGAAACTGCATAAAAATGACGAAATGTGGTTAAAATTCCCTCTTTCTTGGGGGCCTCTCAGGTTGCATCTCAAAATATCACAGTATTCCCACAAATCAAAATGACCAATACTCTTGGATGTAAATAATTCTGGGTGTAGGATTATCACATCGGTGTTATAGCGTCACCCATAGCGAGAGTCTTAGAATACCCTTGGAGACATGTTGTGGTGAGAATTAATAACCCACCATATTGAAACTAAAGCAGGTTTCCGACTTGGTCAAACTGTGAACTGGAGAATAAGTTCCTCTAAACTACTCCAGAGGTTGCCTGCACCCACCAACCATTTATCCAGCTTCCGTACACTGTGTGTACTCCATTGTAATTCTTAGCGCTTATTCGCTCATAAACCACCTCCAGAGATTAGTTACATTTTATAACGGGCTTCACCATAGAAAACTTCCATAGTGTAGTCAACCACTACAAGTGAATCTCCAGTTAAAGTCCTCACTGATTATTTTCCACCAAAAAATAAGTGCTCTCTAAAGACTGCTGTCAGGGTGAAGTTTGGGTACTGTTCCGACAACTCACCATAAAGGTTCACCTTATTATACATTTTATCAATAGTATTTAGGTTGTTTCATTTTAATACAACCTGGGGCCGTATCACGGAAAGTGCCCTGGGGGCGCAACGGGCGTTTGCGCCTGGTTTGCGCTCCCCCGGGGCACTTTGGGATTACAGAAGGGGCCACAGATGCTTGTGTGGACCCTTCTGTAATACCGATAGTGCTGGCGCACTTAAAGCACCAGCACTATCTTCAAGGGGCATTCCCTCATGTGCACGGGGGGGTGCCCCATGCAAATGAGGAAATCCCTTTGCCTCTGCACCCGCGACGTATTACCAATGCGGGCGCAGAGGCAAAGAAGCTATCAGGAGGCGCACTAACAGTGCCCACCCTAAACGGTGAGGCACTGGCAGTGCGCCCCCTGAGAGCAGCCCTCTGGAGGGGATAAAAGGGTCCTATGGATCCCCCAGACATCCACAAACAGGCGGGTTGCCGCCTGCACTGTGAAAACATGGAGCAGCTTTAAATCAGCTGCTCCGTTTTTCATCTGACTGATCGCGGCTGCCCCCAGGACTGCGCATTCATCATAATAGGGTGCATTTTCATTGTTTGCGCTGGGTGCACCTTTTGAACGCTGTGCCCGGCACAAATAATAAAAATGCGCCTTTTATGCAATGCGGCCTCTAGTGTACTTTTGCTTTCAAAGGTGCTGGCTGTAGAACTCTTTTGATTTTGTCTGGCCTGGTTTTCAATCTATTCCCTTTTCTGTTGTAGCCAGACTTTTGTGAATCTGTAGCCTGAAACCAGTCAGAAAACAGTTTCCCCTTGTTCTAGAGACGATGAAACAGTCACAATAGGAGTTGATTTCTTCTTCTCTTACTAAGTGTGGGTAGCAAGCAAAAGAGGGGAAAGGAGGCTGTCTCAGAGGACAACTAGAGAGAGGCGTGTTCCAAGTCTTTTACCAATGAGGATTATTCTGCATTGAACAGCCTATTTGGGATCCATAAGGTAATTTAGACAGCAGACTGGGGAGGAGGAGGAAGGTGGTATGTTTCTGTAAGGCACTAGTACTTTTAAAACCTGTTGAAAGCCCAGACAGAGCCTCTTGCCCTGAGGGATTGGAAGTTTTCACTTACATTAAAGCACTAAAGTATTTTAACGCACTGTCTTCTTTCCTGGTCCATTTTTAATAACTATAACACATGGTGAATTGTGCCCTAATGCATTCATGGCAATTGTTTGCAAGAAAGTGTGCTGCATACATACTATTGCACTGAGAAGGAGTAATGACAACACAGTAAGGAGTGACACCAGCATATATCACAGAATTACAATGAAGTGTTTGTGGCCTGCAATGTTCACTGGTTACTTCAGAGCTCTGTTTTCATTGGCCGGCAGCCTCAGGGCGCGGACCCTTCCACACGCACACTCTTTCCTGTCGCTTAGCCGTTTCAAGGGGAGTGAGGCTGTAGTGAAGTAAAACAGCTACTAAAGCAAAGGTCGAAAGTGGCAGCAGCCTGGAAACAGAGGCTCGCCGCTGGCATTACTTAGGCTGATGACACTTGAAAACACCTTCGAAGAAAGAAGTGACAGCATGGATTGAGAGGATGGTGAGCAGTAGCCCTCATCTGTCCACTTTCTGAGTACCTACCCTGACTCTGGAAGAGAATCGGATGAACGGAACTGTGGCCACAATGTCAGCAATTGGCAGGGTAGCCATAAAAGGGGTGCTGTGACACTGCAGTTGGTGTGATGATATCTACCTCCTTGCTTAAGCTGTAGGCACCGTCTATTGCCCTGCTGACTTTTTCTGCGTACTCCATTCATCCCACCGACCAAGCATAGCAGAAGGGACCACTGAAAGATGCAAGTGCAATGTACACACTCTTTCCCTCTCCCTTAGGGTGGCAGCTAACTTAAAAGTTCACCCCTCCTGTACGCACACTTGTCTGTTTTTAACCCTTGATTCTCACTGGGGCAGTCTTTGGAGAATTCGGGTATAATCCTCAGCCTGGCTCGCCAGTAGACATTCTGAAGAGAGCTTCTACGCCCTAATAGTAGGCGTTTAGCCCTGTGACCTGTTGTTTTTAAGCAGGCAACAATTCTAAAACCCTCCTGACCAGACAGGACAAGACCTAGAGTTTTTGCTGTACTTGGTGAAAATTCCCAATTACACCCTATCTCATATTCTGAGCCAGCATACACACACACACACACACACACACAATCACAGAGACACACGCAATCAAATGCAATGCCGTTTTTACCTATTTTTAATCTCATGTAACTTTCACACTTCAAGAAATAACTGAGCTAGGAACTCACTGAAGACAAAAGGCAAGCATGCACTTTTCTCTGTTAGTGAATAATTTAAAAAACTAGTGTTGTGTGTTAGAAGTGTTAGACAACACTTGCATTTTTGAAAAAATGCATCAAGTGCATTTTATTTACTCAAACGGTAGCTGCATGGTGATAATTTTTTACACGATCTCTGAGAGACACTCTGGCAATAAAAGAGTGAAGCTCGGATCAAATGGCTTCCTATGATGAAAGGGTTAGGCCACCTCAAACAAATGAGGTGAGCCAGGTTACAGGATCAACTCTGAAACCCGATTACCTCACCAACACAAACACTGACACAAGGCAGTAATACCTGGGAACCTTTGTTAAGATGGGGACTTGACACACATGAGAAGCAGCATAGAAATCCAGTCAGGCATATCAGATCCTATATTTTTCGTCTACATTGGCTACCAAATTCGAATCTATTTTATTTCCATTTTCGATGCATCATTTTCAAATGTACCAGGTTTCTGCCACCAAACTACGTCTCTGATTTTTGTATTTACTTGCACTGGAGATTTCGCCTCATGATAATCTTTATGTAATGTCTTCTTTTTGATGTCTTGATCTGTGTACGTTAAAATTCTTCTGATATTTTTAAAGATATATATGCACTGAGACTTAGGTTAAAAACACTTGATAAGTTCAAATAAATAAGTAGAAAATATTTACAGGATAGGTAGAAATGGCAACTTTATGAGAGACAGTAATGTTTTCAGGCACAGGCCAGGGGCTTTCACATTGATGTGTGTGCCACATCCAATTCAGAAAATGCAGCAATACATGAGGGGCTGCCCCTTCCTCATCACTAAGGGAAAGAAGATTTGCACTTTGTCCAGTGCAATGTAAACCACAGCCGAGTATGTAACCAGACTCATACTAAGCAGGCCTGTGGTCGACCAACGAATACATTCATAACCCCTGTAGCAAGCTTGCTCTCTATATAGTGCACTGAAAAGAAGTGCACTGTGCAGAGAGTCCAGGGGATCCCCAAGTGGTTGAGAGAGGCTAAAGTAGATAATACTAACGCTCTCTTTTGTGGTAGTGTGGGCGAGCAGTTAGGCTTATCAGAGGGTAGTGCTAAGCTTTTGTTGTACTCACAGATGCAAAAAATGAGACACACACTCAAAGACTAAATCCGAGACCAATTATAAATTGAAATGATTTCGAAATTATAATTTGAAATGATTTTGTAATTATAAAGTGTAACACAATATTGCGCATGGATAAATGTTTATCACTGCGCCACTTTTTGTTATTGAAAAAAGCGAATTAGAAACGTATTTCTGGAAAAATATTTTTCTGTTGAATGCAAATTTAAGCCAGTGATAGCACACAGCTGGTTAATTAACAATGCTTACAGAAGGTTGGTGTGAAAGTAGTCTCAATGAGTGTGAGCAGTAGGCTTTCCTTATCAATATTAATTCTAATGGACCTTGTTCAATGTTGAAATATGGAAAGGCACACATGATCGCATTGCCATGTAGTATGCAGGACAAATGATGGAATGTGCACATGGATTTATTGGTGCCAAAATGGCGGTTATGTTTACGAACGCAGCACATAGACAGCTAACTAACGGTGCTGAACGATGGTTGAAGTGAACTTAGTTTCAGTCAGGTCTCTCCATTTTCCATCAGGTTCAATGAATAATGTCCACTGTTAAAATAAGAATGGAGGCTCGAGGTTGTGGTCCGTGCATATAGTGAAAGAGAGCTAAAATGCAATTTAGAATGCACAAAATACTTAAAAGTACTTGGTTTATTAATGCAACGTAATACGTGGAACAAGTAATGGAATGTATATATACACAATGCAATTTAGAATGCACAGAATATTTGAAAATACTTGGTTTATTAATACTACGCAATACGTGGGACATATATATATATATATACACACACACACACACACACACACACACACACACACATACACAATGCAATTTAGAATGCACATTATACTTGGTTTATTAATGATATTCAATGCGTGGGACATACGATGGAACGTATATACAGATGCACTCGTGTTAAAATGGCGCTCATGTTTACAATCGCAAATCAGGCGAGAGTCCTATTTCAGTATTTACTGCAATAAATTATGTGCTTTTGTGTCCACCCCCAACCCGCGAGCAAGGATACGGCAGTCTCCGAAACGCATTGTGTTTGGTGTGTTGTTGAATGGATCGTTTGTAAAGTTCGTGGTATGTTTGACCTTTAAGCAGCACGATCGTTGGAGGAACAGAAAACAATATATGTTTTCGGCAAAAGGAATAGAAATGATGATTTAGCCCCGATGACGTCTAAGGGTGATAATCCAGGAGATGAAACCCGTATTGGCTGGATGATTTTATTTAAGTTCCTCGTGGAGGTGCACTATATTCTTTAAAGCATATGAAATTTGTTCAGAGAGGACCTAGCGAATATGGCTAGGGTATCTGTCCTTTGTCGTTAATCATTTAGGATCCTTAGAGGGCCTTTACAAAAACATAGGGTAAGACAAAGTCAGCACCATGAGAGCAGAGTTAGTCACTCCCAGTAATATCTCAGTGATGAATACTGGAATGCTGATTTGTTATCCTGATGCTGGTGTCGTAGAGTAGGTCCAGAAAAACAGGGATTCTATACAAGAAGTTTTATGGCAACATAAAAACTTGCAGCCATTGCGTTGACTCACCCAACTAACAATATCCATGAGGTGTGGAAATACAATGGTGGCTGTATCTATTCAGATTGAGAGGACGTCAGCCAATCGAGCATCTCCGCTAAGAAGCATTTGTACTAAGACATCAAATGTTAAAATTGCAATAGACGATCTGACTATCACTCTTCACCAAAACTGACGTGCAAAAAATGAGTGATTAACTGAATGCAAGAGATAGGGAAAGAAATTAGAAGATAGTACATGCTCCTTACATGAGTTCAGGCCGGAAATGATGTATTATTGCACATAGCGCAAGGCCGCTTTTCCAGGAGGTCGCCAGATCTGTGACAGTTACGTTTTTGTAACCTTCTGTCTGCTTCTGACACCAGGTCAAAAGCTTGTTAGGTCGCACATCAGATTCTGTTGATATAACAAACAGCACAACGTTAGTCCATTACAAAGATCACAAACTGTTTGCTTAACATGCCTACAGTTTTTCAAACTACAACAACGTACCATGTCTTGAAAGATTGACCGATCTCCTGATGGAACTCATTCTTTCGACAGGGAATTTCTGCAATTCGCTCGTAAGGAACAAGTGCCGCACCTAAAAAGAACACGCAATTGTCATCAGTGCATTAAAATAATAATGTCCAGGCAAATTGTTGGACTCCCAGCTATGCATGTTAAAACAGTGAAAACGTATGTAGGTGATGGAGCAAGGTTTCATAAATGAAAACTTGCTTGTATTCAATCCTCCTCACAGTATTAATTTATTAAAACTTGTATTGTTAATACTAACCTTTTGCATTCACGACACGAAAGAGAAGGAAGCTTGCCTATGTGTTTTACTAATGAATAACGCTTGTCTGTAATCCAAAATGGCCGCTATGCGCGGGAAAACTCAATGCGCATGTCGCAACCATATCACATGGTGTGACGTCTTTCTTTGCTTGGTGGGAAACTTCTGCTTCTGCGCAGTGTGCATTAAAATGGCTGTTTGATGTTTTCACATGCTTCAGCTTGCTCTCATGTCATTACTAAATTGTCGTTTCCTAATGCTACTAACGCGGGTTAGAATATATAATTAAATGGGAATAGAATAGAAAATGGGCATACAGTGAAACATTTTATTTTGTGATTTTAATATTTTCTTCTTGCACTTTTATTAGTTTGTAAACTTGGGCCTGGGTTGGTGACCTGAAACTCGAGAGGCAAATAGTTCTGCGCATGTGTCCTGTGTGCCTGCCAGATGAAGTCAATCTGGACGTCGTCCAAGGCCGCGACCTGATGGCCGAAGATGCTGTACTCTTGCCTTTCCTGTTTTATATTGATACATTGTCTATGAAAATTGGTGTACATTTGTCATGAGACGGGTGGGAAATAAAGCGAATGTATTAATTTGAAGGGGTGGGAATGTAAAGACAATAGGCTTTACAATTTAGGCCAAATCGATATGGTGCGACAATCCACCCCCTGTCCCTGTCCAATCAGAGGTAGTGGCCCCATATTTTAGCAACATTAAGGGGAGGTACATGGGCATAGAAGGGTATAATAGAATATAGCATTAGTTAATTAGTTAGAGCATGCGTTCACGAAGAACAGGCGTCCATGCTGCCAGAGCGCTCTTAACTCCAGACTGCCAAGCTGATCGGTTGCTGACTGAATCCCTGTCCTGAAGAGGTCCTGAGGAGGGGGCGGCGGAGTCCATTAGAAGGAAGGCACGGGAGAATCGAGGAGAAGTCGAGTATCAGAGAGGGGAACGACGCAGGCGTCGTTGTAGAGAGGTCACCGGTCCTGTCCTGATCCTGGAGGAAGTCTTTGCTCTTCATCCTTCCTGGGTCCTATTCTTTCCAACTCCGTGGCTAAGGGGTTTGGTTCTCGCACTTAGGTAAATATAATGCAACCTTTAGTTGCGCTGCTATCTCTATCCTCTCCTTTTCTTTAAACACTGTCATTGATTAGCAATAATCATTTCTATGCTTAATCTTGGGTATTGCGATTAAGTACCATGTGGCTCTGTATTTTACTCTGCTAAATCTTTAGATAAACATTTTAAAACTTCCTGACTCAGTGGTTATTTCAGGATTATGTACTATAATGAATGTCACTCATTTTAAATTTCCCAATTAGCAAAGGATTCATTGGTAAGTCATTACTCTTCAATCAGAAGGTAATTGGTAGCAGGGATTTTGATAGAGAGTAACAACTGATAAAACCCAGCGTAAGTATTAGCGTAGTATGAATGTATGGGCCCAAGTGAGTATCTGGTGTATGAATGCTGTTTGCTAATATCGCGCTGGATCAGTTTTCTGGTAATCAGAGGATGGTTACTCTTTGTTAATTGGGTAATGAGAATTTTATTTTTATGAACTAACATCCGTGTATTCAAAAGTTTTGTTTTATGTTGTCCAGAAACCCCGGGGTAAAAAGAATAGCGGATGGTAAGTGGAAGCCATACTGCAGTGAGGTTATCTGCCAGGCAGAAATAGTACTGAAAAGTTAAGCAGGACTTTCAGTACTTGTTAGGGACTCTATGCGTGTGAGTGATAGCAAAAGAGTACGCTGGTGAAAATTTGATGTTATATCACCTAGAAGGGTAACATTGGAGAAGTAACAGGTACTTCTGGAGCTTGCGTGAAGAGTAGACGGAAGTGTTTTACTCGTAGTATATGTTAGTAAACGGAAAGGTTTTACTAAAGTGTGGAAGAAACTATCTTTTTCGAATTTAGAAGAAACTGGCACGATAGCGAATGTTTTATGTTGTTACTGAAATTAAGAATTGTAGAGAAAATAAGTTTGCGTAAATTTTTGTAAAGGGAGGGTCAGTTGCCGGAGAGGGAGCTGACGTCACAAAAACGCCGCGCTGAGATTGGTTGAATCAGCGGGTGTGGAAAGACCCTTGCAAAGGAGGGGTCAGGAGTAGTACTGACGTCACAGGTGCCGCGCTGGGATTGGTTGAACCAGCAAGGATAGAAAAGAGCAGATTGTAAAGGAGGGGTTGACAGATAAACGTCACCAAAAGGCCGCGCAAGGATTGGCTCGGAAATAAAAGATAGCAGACATTTGATTGGTCAAAATTATAGAAGCGAAATTCTTAGTGGATAAGGATTGCATGTTAGAACGCGATCCGACTTTAACAGGAATTCGTCAGGATAGGAGATATTTAGGCTTTGCAGAATCTAATTTTATACATCAGTACTTACCCAAGATGTACGGAGAAAGGAGAAAAATGTCATTTTTTACAAAAGATCAAGAATTATTTTAAAAAGGACAAACCAATCAAAACTAGAGAAGGAATTATTATTCCACCAGCTAAAACGCCCGCTTCATTCATGATGATGGAGAGAGGTTATCATACTTGTGTATGGATGGAGAATTGGATAGAATATACCAAAAATGATGGAATACTAGCATTTCCCGAGAATGGCACATTCAATGGGCGAATTCTACAAAACTTGAGATTGAGGATGAATGACTTAGAACCCAGACCTAGATTAACTCAGTACGAAGCTCTAGAGGAATGGGAAACCGAGGCATTTGAGCGGGACCGATCTAGGAGTAATAGGGGTTATCCAGGATTTTTCCCCAGATACCTACATGAGTCTAGGAACGGTCAGATGAAACAATGGAGAAGGGCAATGATTACAGAAGGATTATATCCATTGTTCTTAGCAGAGGAGAAATTAGGAAGTAAGTGCACAGAAAAGACAAAACATTTAATGAGAAATGAGGAGTCTGAAGATGAATTTATGGAGGAAATGTTAAGAAACCCCCCACCATATCAGGAAGGGACAAGTGGATGCACCCCAAGTGCACCACCAAAAACTCCATTAGTACCACAGGTAATGCATGAATTCACCCCGAGTAGAATACTTCATGACAAAGAAAAAGAAGCCCTAGAAAAGACCAGAACAGAATTAATACAGAAAATAACACAGATAAAAGTACACCCTGGTTCGTTGACCATACCTGTAACAATTGGTCCAGTAGTTCCATTATATGGTACTCCGGGAAGCTGTCCTCCACCGATACTTGCACCTACTCCTGTGAATAATCCCAAACCTGAAGCTCCAGTTATAATTGAGGATCAATTTAGTGACTGTGAATCCACAATATCACTCATGGACTTGCCTATTCGAAGTACTGTAAATAGCACTCCCAGAAAAGATGTACCTGGATGTTCAAAAGATGTACGTTTAATAACTTCATCGGGAGCAAAAAGTGCCACCATAGTAACACCTGAAGATCTAGAAAGATGGGTGCAAGGGTCAGTTAAACAGTGCACACCTCCGAAAATAATGGACATTCATAAATTGAAAGTCGAATTAGAGGAAATAATAGCAGGAAATGTAGGACTAGAACGCTTAAATACCTATGATGAAGAAGAATTATTGTTCCTGTGTAGGAGTATCACCAGAAATGTAAGGATATTCCATGAAAAATTATCCAATTTAGCACTACAGATGGGAATAGAAATAGGGAGATCAAAGGTACTACAGAAACCCTATAGAGCAGAATTTTCAGACAAAGATTTAGAAAATATGAATGCCTCTGGAAGAAGATTACAAATAAGAGAATTAATGTTAGTTTTGCAAAAATGGGGAGACCTAGATGAAATGGAGAACTAGGTGGGCCAAGAAAAAGGAAGAAGCACGAACAAGTAGAACAGCATCTGAATATGTGATGAAGGAAACAGGGAAAGCAGACCAAATGTATCCAATGCGAGAAGTTGCGGGAGGAGGATATGTACATGTCCCATGGAGCAGACAGGATATTTTGTCATTTACGAATGATTTTCCAAAGTTGAGAGAAAAACCAATTGAATGGTACAAGCAGGTTGACAGGTTTGTGAAGGTGTCGAAGGTATTGTTGAAGGATTTGGATGGTTTGTTTGATATAGTGGTACCTGCCGATTTGTGGACAGATTGCAAAATCACAGTGGATTGGCCAAGTGATGAATATCCTAGAGATCCAAAGGCAGGTGCCCCGTCAAATGATGTAATGAAAAAGTATCAGCAGGTGATAACTTACCTGAAAGGGAAAATACCCCCGAAAGAAACAGATTGGGTAAAAATAGATCGAACTACCCAAGAAGCTAATGAATCAGTACATTCCTACTATGAGCGTCTATTGCAGGTATTTAAACAGTATAGTGGATTTGAGGACATTGGAGACAAGAACATGAGTCAGTTTGTGTATCGATTTGTTTACGGTTTGAAGCCAGAGATTTGTCAGATGATTAAACAACACATGCTGTGTTGGCAGGGAAAGCCCATTGATGAGATTTTGAAGTATGCAAAATATTGTGGAGACGATATTGAGGATAGACACAAGAAATTGCAGGGAAAAGTAATGTGGGCTCAGGTGAAAATGGCTGAGAAACAGGGAATCAATTTGGAAAATCTGAGTGAAAATCAAGGAAAAGATTCTGGAACGAATGGTGAAACTGGGAATGGTGGAAAATTTAGAGGACGAATGAGTAGAGAAGAAGCTAAAAAGAAATTTCCTTGTCATGGATGCGGAAAATTGGGGCATTGAAAGGATGAATGTAAAAAGATTCGGAATAATAATGGTCCAAATCAAAATTTAAATCCACAGACGCAGAATGACTCACAGCAGGGTGTAAATCCTCAGAGTCAGTTGCCACCTGCACCTATTCAGGGTAATGTAAGCAGAGCAAAGCATGGTACAGACATCGGATATCAAGGAGGAAGTGGTAAGAATGATTATATGACATCACAATTTCTTTTACAGGACGATTTCTGTCAATTCAGTCCATGACGGTGCCTAGGAGAAGGGAAGAAGGAGTGCATACTTGGCGCATCCTTACAGGTAGATCAGTCAGGTCCATATGTTGAAGGGAATGTGAAAGGTAATAATATTACTTTCCTTTTGGACACTGGTGCTACCCGGTCTACTGTGAGAACAGCAGACATTCCAGACCTTCCTCTCTCTGGTGAAGATATCCAAGTAGTAGGGGTAGCTAATCAAAGAATTAGAACACCTCTTACCAAACCAATGGAAGTTAAAATAGGAAACTTTAGAGAAATGCATCAATTCGTAGTGTGTGATTCTAGCCCAGTAAATTTATTAGGTAGGGATTTATTGTGCAAGATGAATTGTACCATTTTCTGCACACCGGATGGTGTGGCAGTTCAGACACCAGATGAAGATCATGTATATAAAATTATGATTGCAAAACAAGGTACAGAAGTAGACGAGATGTTTTCGTTAATAACAAAAGATGAGTTGCCAGAAGAATTAAAAGGTACAGTAAACCCCATAGTATGGGATTTCACCGGAAAGGAAGTAGGACTTATGGCTAAAATAGATCCAGTTAAAATTACTGTAAAAGAAGGTGCAATTTTCCCAAATACCAGACCGTACAAAATGAGTGCAGAAGTAAAAGCAGGAGTCATTGAAGAAATAAATCGAATGATAGAACAAAATATCCTAAAAGAAGTAATGAGTAGCCCATGTAATTCACCTATAATGGGGTTAAAGAAACCTAGTGGAAAATATAGGATTGTTCAGGACCTGAGAAAAATAAATAAGATTGTAGAACCATGTTGTCCCATAGTGCCAAATCCTGCAGTAATTCTATACTAGATCCCTTGGAGTGCAGGATGGTTCACAGTAATTGATTTGTGTCAAGCGTTCTTTTCAATACCATTACATCCAGACAGCCAGTATCTTTTCTCATTTAAATTTGAGAACAAGGTCTATGTGTGGAATCGTGTTCCTCAGGGGTACACAGAAAGTCCTTCTATTTTCAACCAGATACTGAAAAAGTGCCTTGAAAAATTAGTGATGCCAGGAAGCTCAGTCTTAGTCCAATATATCGACGACTTATTGGTGGCATCGAATACTAGAGAGGACTGTGTTGTTGATTCCATAGCATTGTTAAATCTTTTGGCAGAAGAAGGACATAAAGTCTCACCTGAAAAATTGCAATTCTGTACAACAGCTGTTAAGTATCTGGGACACCAAATTGAGAGAGGAAAAAGAAGAGTAACAGCTGAAAGAGTAGCTTTAATAAAGAAAATGCAAATGCCTGTAACACAAAGACAAGTGAGAATGTTCCTAGGAATAGTAGGTTACTGTCGACAATGGATACCAGGATTTTCCATGTTAGCTAAGCCCTTAATTAACATGACAAAAAAGAAAGCAAAGGACCCTGTGGAGTGGGAGGATGAAAGTGTAGAAGCCTTTGTAAAATTGAGAAATGCCCTATGTTCAGCACCTGCTTTAGGCATGCCTGATTATAAAAGAGAATTTGCATTGTTCTGTCATGAGAGAGAAAATTGTGCACTTTCTGTCTTAACTCAGAGACATGGATTAGAAAGACGTCCTATAGCATATTTTTCTGCTACATTGGACCCAGTAGCAGCCGCGTTGCCAGGATGCTTAAAAGCAGTGGCGGCTACGTGTTTGAGCATTGAACAAAGTGAGTCAATTGTGATGGGACACCCTGTAAAAGTGTATGTTCCACATGCAGTTGTCATTCTGTTGACAAGAACCCGAACTCAGCATCTTACTCCTAGTCGGCTGACTAAATATGAAAGAATAATAATGGGTGCTGAAAATGTGAACATGGTAAGGTGTACTATAATAAATCCAGCAACCTTACTACCAGACCCATATCATGATAGAATTAAAGATGATGAAGACGATGAACATGATTGTATACAAATTACAGAATTATGCACAAAACCACGCCCAGATATGGGGGAACAGCCTCTTAAAAAGCCAGACAGGGAGCTATTTGTTGATGGTTCATGTCAAAGACATGAAGACGGTAAACTAACTGCTGCCTATGCGGTATGTGAATTAACTGGAATAGTTGAAGCATCTTATTTACCAGGAGTCAAATCTGCACAAGTAGCTGAATTGATTGCGTTGATAAAAGCATGCAAAATTGGGAGGAATCAGAGAGTAACCATATTTACAGATAGCCAATATGGTTACGGGGTTGTGCATGATTTTGGCCAACTATGGATGCAGAGGGATTTCATGACTTCTTCAGGATCCCCCATTAAAAATGGACAATTTGTAAAGGAATTGCTAGAAGCAATACAATCACCAAAAGAATTGGCTGTGGTGAAATGTGCCGCACACCAGTCAGGAGATGACTGGGTGGTAGTCGGCAACAGATATGCAGATCTGGTGGCTCAACATTGTGCCAAAACCAGAATGTCAGTCAATAAGAGGGTGGAAAGAATGGGAATCAGCTGCCAACTTATGCTGTATATGCCACCTGAAACTTGGAATGACGTCAAGAAATTGCAAGATGAGGTTGATGAAAGTGAGAAGAATTTGTGGATCAAAGTGGGTTGTTCCCAAAGAGGAGATGATGAAGTGTGGATCAGTGCTAATGGCAGACCAGTCATGCCAGACTGTTTACTCTCACAAATGGCTAGGATGTATCATGGAGACACACACATAGGGAGAGATGCAATGATTAGGCTGTTCAGACAAAATTGGTATAATCCTAAATTCAGGGCTGTTGCAGAGAGTCTTTGCCAGAGATGTCTAACTTGCCAGATGCATAATCCGGGGAGGAAGACAGTAATTGGATTTGGGAAAATTGGAAAGGCAGAGGGTCCATTTATGAGACTTCAGTTTGATTTCATACAGTTACCACCATGTAAAGGGCTGAAATATGTACTAGTCATAGTGTGCCTGTTTTCAAAGTGGGTGGAGGCTTACCCTACTAGGAGAAATGACAGCATTACAGTTGCGAAACTGTTGCTACGAGAACTCATTCCTAGGTTTGGTTTTCCAGTAACTTTGGAATCAGATAGAGGAAAACATTTTAACAGCGAAGTGATCAAACTAATCTGTGAAGCATTCCAAATCCAACAGAAACTGCACTGTGCATATCGTCCAGAAGCTTCTGGAGTGGTTGAACAATTGAATGGCACTATAAAGTCAAGATTGGGAAAAATGTGTGCATCCACATCATTAGAATGGCCAGATGCATTGCCACTTGTTCTAATGGGACTCAGAAGTATATCTGACAGAAACACACAATTGAGCCCCCACGAAATAATGATGGGAAGAGCAATGAGACAAACACATGTTCCCACAAACAAACTGGTGAATATATCTGATGATATGGTTCTGGACTATTGCAAAGGATTGGCTGACCTAGTGCGTTCTGTCTCTCATCAGGTTGGAGAAGACGCAGTTTCCAGGCAGCCTGAACAAGAACATGATCTGAATCCTGGTGACTGGGTGGTTGTGAAGAATCACACCAGAAAAACGTGTCTATCACCTAGATGGGGCAGACCGTGTCAAATCATACTGACAACGAATACAGCAGTGAAGTGTGCCGGATTTCCTAATTGGATTCATGTAAGTCACACCCAGAGAGTACCAGATCCTGAGGAAGAGAGTCCTCAGACAACGCCAATCACTAAAGAAGCTGAAGGTTGCCCAGCTGAAGGATCTCAGGTTCGAGATTCCAGAGAAGCTGAAGAAGAACAACCGAGCACAAGTCAGGATTGGATACCCGTGGTAGAGGTTCCTGAAATATACCACAGAACAAGAAGTCAAGCGAAATTGGAAGAAATTGAAGAAGATCAGATAGGTGAAGAAGAAGCAGTTCAGGAACAAGAAGAAAAGACATTAAGAAATCCTGAACAAGGTCAGATAGGGAAAGGAAACTGGACTCAAAACAGTGAAGATCTAATAGACTTTGAACAGGGACAGACAGGTCTAGAAGAATCCAGTCAGGCTGCAGAAGTTCACAGTGCAATAAGCCCTGATCAGAACAAGTTAGATCAAGAAGAGTGCACAGAAGAAGAAAACGTTGAAAAACATGAACTTGAAGAAATAAACAAAGAACAAAGTCAATTATTGGAAATTCACAGTGGAGCTGTTACAGAGAAACCAATCAGACCTGAAAAAGAGCAAACAGAAGAAAAAGTAATAAAAGAAAACGAAGCAGTGCTAAGCAGTGAAATTAAAAAGATTTCTGAAAACGAAGATAAAGAGACAGTTCAAACAAAGAAAACAAGAAAAGGAGATCATTGGCCAAGTGTCATTAAAAGAGTGAAGTACCACATAACAACCAGAAGTGAAGCTCCAGATCAAGTGAATGAAGTGTCAAGTCAAACTGACCAAGAACATAAAACTGCGAAAAGAAGAAGTAAAAGACTGAAACTTGTGAATAACAAATTCAAGGGTCCTGATTGGACTTATATCATCCTTGAAGATTTTGAAAGCTCAGAGTCAAGTGACAGTGGTGGCGAAGGAACAAGTGCAGAACTGACGTACGAAGAAGAAACAAGACCACCCTGACTAAGCAAAAGAATAAGCTAAAGAAAAGAAGAAAAGATAAGAAGAGCAATCTTACTTGTCGAAAAATGCCTGACAATAGAGTTACTGGGAGACCAAAACAGAGATGTTGTAGAAGATGCTGTGCATTATGCATATGTAGTCTAGTGATGGTGCTTATAGTATGGTTAGTCCTGATTGTAGCAGTTCCTTACCTTATGATAATAGATAAAAAGATTAATAATGAAACTAAAGGGAGGACAGCAAACATGAAGGGCAATAGAGTAGAACTAATGGCAGAGAATGAACCAGAAATTCATCATGAAATAGCTGATAACGACACTAGTTTAAACGTTTTCACAAAGTTATTGTTTCAATATGTAGACACAATGGAAATTAGTAATGGTTATGTCTGTATGAAGTTACCTCAATCAGTAGCAGAAGGATTAACATACCATCACTTACCACTGACATATGGCATATCATGTAGTGTTTTGTCTAGTTTATTTTATAGAACAGGGAGACTTCTGTATTATTATTCAAACTTAGATGTGATATTTTCTGAGGTTCCGATTCGCAAAAGTATGAACCCAGTGCTTAGTAGTCAAGACGCAGTTTATGGGAGAATTTTTCTTAACAATGAAATCAATAGACATAACACATGCACATAGACACAATCTAACATGTTCTTTACTTGAAGAAGAAAAGATATTTTTGAATTTAGTAGAAGATAGAAGACAAGATTTCCAAAAGAAAGCTTCTGAGCATAAGGCTCATTTACCACCTTGGGCTGAGAAAGAAGGGAGTTACACACCTGGCAAGGCTCAAGCTGCTATGGCTCTGGATTTTGTAAAGACAGGGAAAATTTGTCTTCATAGGTTAAAGACTGAATATAACAATGTTTTCATCGGTACCAGTGAATGTGAACACAATTTTTTAGTTCTCGGAGGTTGGGGACTCAAAGGGGGAACAGATTCAGTTTTTCCTGGAATCTATTATGTGTGTGGGAATAAGGCTTACTTTAGGCTTCCTGCACGGTGGTATGGAAGTTGTTATTTTGGAATAGTATTTCCAAAGATATACCACGTAAAAAGAAACACTGAGAGCAATAAAAACAATAGTGAATTAATACGTAGTAAAAGAGCTAGTTTTTCAGAAATCGTAGGTGATATATTTGGTGCATTGATACCTTCAGTGGGAATAATTCTGAACTCCAGGAAAATATGTAAATTGTCTACAGTGGTTGATCGTTTATCAACGGATACTGCTGGAGGTTTTCTAATGATTAATGCGGAAATGGTTGCGATTAGATCTATGGTTATGCAAAATCGACTTGCTCTTGATATTATATTGGCAAAAGAGGGCGGAGTCTGTAAATTATTGAAGACGAAACATTGTTGCACTTATATTCCTGATAAGAGTGCAGAAATTGGAACATACATACAGAATATAACTAAACTTGAGAAAGAACTTAAACCACTGGAAGTTGATAGTGTATGGGAAAGATTGACAAATAGTATCTCGTCAATTGGAACCTGGTTTGCTAATGTAGGGAAAGGACTTATAGGTCAAATATTAGTACCCTTAGCAGGGATAGCAATAATAATCTTGGCAGTAACAATATGGTGCAAATGCTGTAAAAAGAATGGAACATATAAGGTGACAGGAAGAGGAAAGAAACGAAAGGTAGATGAAATCGAACTTGAAGAGTGGAGAAGTGAATTATACAAGAAATTAAAAGGAGATTGTAAAAATGGAAAGTGTAAAGATGAGAATGAAGTAATTTCATAAAAGTTGGCATCTGATTGAGGGTAGTGTTTTGATGGCTCAGAAACGCCATCAGAGAGGGGATTGATGGAGCAAGGTTTCATAAATGAAAACTTGCTTGTATTCAATCCTCCTCACAGTATTAATTTATTAAAACTTGTATTGTTAATACTAACCTTTTGCATTCATGACACGAAAGAGAAGGAAGCTTGCCTATGTGTTTTACTAATGAATAACGCTTGTCTGTAATCCAAAATGGCCGCTATGCGCGGGAAAACTCAATGCGCATGTCGCAACCATATCACATGGTCTGACGTCTTTGTTTGCTTGGTGGGAAACTTCTGCTTCTGCGCAGTGTGCATTAAAATGGCTGTTTGATGTTTTCACATGCTTCAGCTTGCTCTCATGTCATTACTAAATTGTCGTTTCCTAATGCTACTAACGCGGGTTAGAATATATAATTAAATGGGAATAGAATAGAAAAAGTGGGCATACAGTGAAACATTTTATTTTGTGATTTTAATATTTTCTTCTTGCACTTTTATTAGTTCGTAAACTTGGGCCTGGGTTGGTGACCTGAAACTCGAGAGGCAAATAGTTCTGCGCATGTGTCCTGTGTGCCTGCCAAATGAAGTCAATCTGGACGTCGTCCAAGGCCGCGACCTGATGGCCGAAGATGCTGTACTCTTGCCTTTCCTGTTTTATATTGATACATTGTCTATGAAAATTGGTGTACATTTGTCGTGAGACGGGTGGGAAATAAAGCGAATGTATTAATTTGAAGGGGTGGGAATGTAAAGACAATAGGCTTTACAATTTAGGCCAAATCGATATGGTGCGACAATCCACCCCTGTCCCTGTCCAATCAGAGGTAGTGGCCCCATATTTTAGCAACATTAAGGGGAGGTACATGGGCGTAGAAGGGTATAATAGAATATAGCATTAGTTAATTAGTTAGAGCATGCGTTCACGAAGAACAGGCGTCCATGCTGCCAGAGCGCTCTTAACTCCAGACTGCCAAGCTGATCGGTTGCTGACTGAATCCCTGTCCTGAAGAGGTCCTGAGGAGGGGGCGGCGGAGTCCATTAGAAGGAAGGCACGGGAGAAGTCGAGTATCAGAGAGGGGAATAACGCAGGCGTCGTTGTAGAGAGGTCACCGGTCCTGTCCTGATCCCGGAGAAAGTCTTTGCTCTTCATCCTTCCTGGGTCCTATTCTTTCCAACTCCGTGGCTAAGGGGTTTGGTTCTAGCACTTAGGTAAATATAATGCAAGCTTTAGGTGCGCTGCTATCTCTATCCTCTCCTTTTCTTTAAACACCGTCATTGATTAGTAATAATCATTTCTATGCTTAATCTTGAGTATTGCGATTAAGTACCATGTGGCTCTGTATTTTACTCTGCTAAATCTTTAGATAAACATTTTAAAACTTCCTGACACTGTGGTTATTTCAGGATTATGTACTATAATGAATGTCACTCATTTTAAATTTCCCAATTAGCAAAGGATTCATTGGTAAGTCATTACTCTTCAATCAGAAGGTAATTGGTAGCAGGGATTTTGATCGAGAGTAACAACTGATAAAACCCAGCGTAAGTATTAGCGTAGTATGAATGTATGGGCCCAAGTGAGTATCTGGTGTATGAATGCTGTTTGCTAATATCGCGCTGGATCATAGGCTTTGGCTAATGTCCTGAAGTCAGCCATCTTGGCCGCAAACCTAGAGGAGCTTAGGTGCATATACAAAGCACAACTACAGCTACACAAAATGTCAACAATTAGAGGTTAATACGGTTCCCCCTTGCATTGTCCTTATTATCACAAGTCTCAAGGGTCAATATGGCAACAGGAAAGAAAGAAAGTGAAGCAAGGTGCAAGAACCATGTTTACTTTCTATAGTCTCCTTTTTTGCTCTTGCTGGAACTCAGAAGCGCGTAGAGACTGCACTACGTATTAATAATGAGTTAAGAGATCAACCATATGACGTCATTGAAGGGGCAAAGTGTGTGACGTCACTTCCACTGCCACACAGTGCCGGAATAAACCCTGTGGAGGACCCTACGCAGTCGAACTTTCGGGGGCCCCCTCGCAACTTATCTCCTAATACCCAACCCACTGGATTTATTTACAAACTGAAAGCTGCCAGAAGATGAGCTTTTAAGAGACAAACTGTTATGTGAATCTGCTATCTCTGTTTTATGTACTTCAAGTTAATGGGTACATTACATTAATACAGTATTTTCTCTAGAGAGTCTTTAATGTAAAGTTTTCGTTTCTTTGAGTTGATAAATTTTTTTTCTAGCTTTTGGAAACAATATTTAACCCATTAAGTGTGCCCGTCGGGCAACGGCCGTCGCGAGCACTACCTCCCTGGTGCTGCGCACGACCGTTGGCCGACGCAGCCCCGCCCACCCTTTAGAACGCCCGCACCACGGCGGAATGTTCGCCGCGGTAAACGGGTTAAGAAAGCTTGATTGTAATTTTCTTCCAAGATAAAATCAATATTATTTTGATCCGTTGTCACGGGGCCCCTAAAAGGAGTGGGGCTCATAGGCCGGTGCCTACTTTGCCTTTTGGTCATCCAGAACTGCTGCCACAGGCATTTTTGGTACAGAAATGCCAATACGTACACGACCAGTCTCGGAGAAAAATATGGTGTCTACAGGAATGCTAAGGCAGCACTCATTGCCAACAAGCTACTATCTGACAATTAGGGATAACAATGGGTCCTTAGTAAATTGTGACATACCGCGGCATGGCATTTTATCATTTATTTTTCAGGAAATCGCTAGATTTTCAAATATATGCGGTTGCAGTTGCACAAAACGAGATAGGAGAGCAAGCCACGATTGTGGACAACTTCAAAATAATTAAAGAAACACGTTTCAGAACATTTCTTTTGAGAAAAAAAAAACAGTTGTGGATAAAGTGTAGCAGATAAGGCTGCAAAGCAAAAGTTTTTTTTTTTTCTTAGAACTGGAAAGCGGACAATCAAGTATGTAATGACTTGGACCTGTGCTCTGCGTGGAGTCACATTTCCGAACCTAAAAACATGAATCGCATCAAATTAACATAATCACAGCTTGGAAAATATGATTGAGTTACAAAGCTTCCCCGGCGACCTCTCATCTTCCACGCTGATTCTCGGTAATCAGCGTAAGCAGGAACTGGCCCTGAAGCGCAACATTTCCATTAGCAGGTATTACCATAGCGCCTCGACAACAAGGATTCATCGACGCTTTTATAAACCGTGCCTGGGCAGACACAAAACTCGTAAACAGGAAATTAGGGAACAAGACGATGGGTCTGCTTCTATATTTATTTTCTGTTAATCTAATCTTAACATTGTGAAATATGTGGAAACACGAGGAGGTTGTGGAAGGATCTGTTTAGATTGCTTTTGCAGTAATCTATGTAACTGTCCACAACACATTCAAACAGCGCCGTCCATTTCCAAGAAAGAAAGCTCGTTTTAATGAAATGGTGTCTTTTTTGGCCAGCATCGTCTGTTGGCTCTCATCAGTGGAGGATACATTTTGATACTGTTTAACTGCTTCATTGCTATGTAATCAGGGTAATTTGTCCTCTCTCTGGTGTGTTTATCTGATGATCAATCTACATTATTCTAAAACAATGACTGAGGGGCGAATAATTATTTTCACATTAAGAACCAGTTACTAAATGCAGAAAAGAACTGGATAAAATGTATGGAGTTCATGGCCCCTATTGAGGTTCGCACTAATTTGGGTACACAGTTCATGGCACTTTTTGGAATTCTCCCGTCGAAAAGGTTAATAGGTAAGGCATACATTGTGCTTTTTGTGCAGAAAACCGATTTATACTGACCTTAGTTTTAAGAATTCTTTGTTAAAATTAAAGTAGAAAAATATTATTTGTGACTTCAGATTATATTTCTTAAATACATACACGCAGAGTAGACCCATCCACAGAGCAGAAGGCAGATTCACATACCTTGCTTCTCACAAACCACATAGTATCAATGGAAATACCCAAAGGTCTGGCAAACTGTGATCCTATCTCCAACCGCCTGCACCGTAGCAAGATTATGGAGGCAGAGGTCATAAGTAACCATAAGAACTTTGTGGAACTTCATTTAATAATTTGTGAGTGTCAATCTGGAGTCAGACCTTCCAGGTGGACAAAGAGAAAGTTTCCCCTTGCCTTCGTCCATTGGCCATTCCTAAGTCCAAGCCCTGCTAGACTTACTGGCGGCGCAACAGCATTGCACTGGACCAGCAGGTGAACACTCACCTGTTGTCAACCAGAGTTTAGGGGAGCCAAAAAATCTATTCAAAAATTAGGAATTTGAAGGTATATTTTGAGGATGACTTATTTTTCTATCAGATCCTATACATGAAGCCAGACAGCTACTTTGAACTCACAATGCTCTGCAAACACCGTACCACTGCTGAAAATGACGCATTAGGTGGAGCTCACCAGGAACCAATACTCTTCCAATGACAATACTGTAGCATAGACTGCACAAGAGCACTGCTAGGAATCCACAAGGTATGCTGAGAGGGAATGGTAGCCAATGAAGCTTATGACTAAGGTCAGATTCCCACATGAACATAATTAATGAAAGACTGGAGACAAACCACTGACTTATCCTCGTCTCCCCATCTAGGCCCAGATTACGATATCCACTGTACTGGTGGGGTGAAAACTCTGCACACTAAATTATTATTACAGTGTGGTAACACACAGCAAGTACTATGCAATTATGAGTTGAACCCCTCAGAGTGGAAACCAGCCGCGGCCCGTGCAGGTAGCATCGGTGGGGCCGGGTAAGGGGGAGATTTCGAGGGACGATGCAGAGGGGATATTAAATAAATAATTAATTTTCCCTCTGCATCATCCCTCGAAATCCCCCCTTACCTGGCCCCACTGCTGTTACCTTCACGGACCGCGGCTGGTGGAAACACAGAATTACGGTGGGGTATTTTGCAGAGTAGTCCCTTTTCCGAGGGGGTTTAACCTGCTATGAGTAGCTGGTAAATGTGTGCAGTGGCTTCTGTGTGGGACAGAGAGTGGAGTGAGGGGATAAGAAAGGCGCAGGACAGAAGGAGTAGGAAAAGAAGTATGGGGACCCCCTGAACCAGATACTCTTTCAGTAAGAATGAGAAAACTGACCTGATGAGGCCTCACACAGCTGGAGTTCAGGTTGGGATACCGTGTTCCTGGGTCTATTGTGTACTGGTCAAAATTCTTGTTGATATTTTCTGGAGTAGTTTGAGGCAGCAACCGATACAGGCTTTCTCTGAAAAAGAGAAATGAAGGCATAAATGATCAAAACATATTGGCAAAGACTGATTGCCTACTTTTATACACACACACACACAAATATCTATTAATAGAATGTTGGCTCCCTTTGATGACCTCATACACGGGCTGGATCACTCTGCACCAATAACTACATGTTCTCCATATCAGAAGCCATTCTTGCTTAATGAATGACTGACCAAGTGCAAGACACCAAATATGGTGGGTCCCTTGATGAGATTTACTTTTACTACCAATGGGAAATATGCAATATTTAACAAAACAATTTAATATGGCTTGTGTAGGTGTACAACAGGAAAGAAGGAATAGAGTGGCAGATGCCCATTTATTTGGCCTAACCGAGGATGTGGATGTGGCCTAACCGCTAGAGCAGTCGACCTCGAAGCTGGGGAACCGGGTTCAAGTCTCGGTAGGGACACTCACCATCCAGAGATTCTGGGCAAATCACTTAATCTCCCTGTTCCTAACAAAATGAATGTGTCCATTTGTAATGTAACTGGTGCTCATGTAATGCACTCTGATACCTTTGGGTCGAGTTTGCGCTATATAAAACTCCCCCAAAAATTAAAACTCAGCCCTACTGTTTACTAAACATTTTAATGTTTTTAATCAAATCTGCACTTTCTGGCAATTTATCAAAAATTCTTGTTCCTATAAAGTTTGAGTTTAGGTTGATGTTTTCTAATCTAGACAACGCACACCAAGAAACACCACCACTTTGGAAGATATTTTCAAAAATATCTTTGTGGAAGAATTACATAGGAAAGCATGGCTCAAGGTAATGCATGCAACTATAATACATTGAGACAATATGTGAAGTACAGAGTACCTAATCCCATGCTGCCTTTTTAATTAATCTGTGATTTAACGGATACTTTACCTAACATGTTGGTGTAGCATTCCTTAACCTGAGGCAATACCAGAATTGCATGCTTCTTCAGCTTCAGAGACTTCAAAGTGAACGTAGCAGACTTCACCCAAAATAATTCCAATTGCCTCCTCCAAGTCATGTACGGTAGCCTGCCACATAGTGGATGGTTCCTCTTTGATGAAAACTAAATTCACACTTATTGTGTTCTAAATGTAGTTGACTGAGTCGCCAGGCCTATTGGTGGTGCTTTTCTCACCATACATTGAAGCCACAATTGTATGACAGAATTACTCAATGAGCACATTTTATTTAGACTTACATTTAGGAGTTTGTTGGGGTCAGTACAACTGTTACATTAGAGGTCATACGCCAATTAGCCTCTTCCTTCTCTCAAATCAACGATTAGCAGTGAACGTCAGACTTCTGAGCATCTTCCTGTCCAGCATATGAGAACTTAGTGAGGGTATCATTCTGATCCTACTAAGACAATTCTTCAACTGAATAGTTCAAAGGGTTATCATTTGCCTCAAATATTCTTCTTGTACTAAATTCTTTGCAAAACCAGAATATCCCTAAGTGAACTGGAATAGCAGTGAAGGATATTCACAAGGATCAAGGGATTATCTGGGTCAGATGAACCTATCTGGTTCACAGCTTTGGATGCATGTAAGACCTTTACCTCCTTTCCAATTTTCTTGAACATTCCACATCAGGACATGAACCCTGAAATTCCTTAGAGCAGGGATTCATCTGGGAAGAGGAATGCAGGTCTCCATTTCATGGAGCAGTGAGTGGACAGTTGCCTACAAAAATACTGAAAGGCGTATCCCACTGAAATGGTCAGACCCATACTAGACACAAATTACATCTTTCACGTATAGCTCCTTGGCTGAATGTGCTGTATTCTCTAGGATCATTGCTTTAGGTACCCAGAAAAAAGAATGTATTCAATAAATCACTTAATTTAGGAGGCTCTCAGAAGAGGGATTTGGTGGCCTAAAGTAATCTTCGTCATTGTCAGGGTTCCAAACGAGTTCTCCAAATTCAGATTTGCCACTAAACCTTGACAGTCAGGGTTTGGCAAGGGAGAGACGACAAGGAGCTACCCAGGATTCTCCCACTTCCCGTGCAATACACCCGGTCCAGGAGCAGCTAGGAACATGAGCAATATGTGAAGCTCAGAGTACAGTTAATAGGGAGGTTTGCATTTACTAGATGGCAGAAGTGCATTTTTTAAATGTGCTAACCAAGGGAACTTGACTTTTGTCTTCAATGAGTTCCTAGTCCTCTATTTCTTTAAGTGTGGAAAAGAAGCATGTGATTTAAAATAGGTCAAAATGACATTGGATTTGAATGTGTGTGTATGATTGCGGGGAATGTGTGATGGGGACATGTGGGCATTGTCATCAAAAACTCCAGGGCTGGTCCTGTATGCTTAGGAGGGTTTATAATCGTTGCCTCTTTGGCAACATGAAGTCAAGGGTTAAAAGTCTATCATTATCGGGCTGAAGCACTCTCTAGAATGTCCACTTGGGAGAGGGGTTTAGGGTTAAACCAGAATTCTGCCCTAAATGAAAATGTTCACGTCAGAGCTGTGTAGTAGAAATACCCAGATTGCTTATGTTTTGTACTATTCAAGATCGGGTTTGAGAATTACCTTTCCCTCAGGGTCACATGAAAGATGCATAGTATAAAGGAAGGGTGTGTAAAAACTATCATTTTGCAGGGGGAAATTTCACATGGAAGGAAGTTCACAAATTTGCAAGGTTGGTCGCCTTCACAATTCTTCATCTAGAAATTCCCATTAAAACGTTTTGTCTGCAGAGGAATTACCTGCAATCCCTTATTTTGCGAGAAAAAAATCTCCTGCTAATAGTGGGGTTTTGCAGGTTTATCTTTCACAGTATTTTGTTTTTATGTTTTGCTCTTAGTGAAATTCAAGAAGCTTGTGGTTAGGGAAAATCTTGGAAGAATTGCTGAGGAAATCAGTAATATGAAAGAACATGTATTTCTTAAAGGCAGGCGAGTTTATGTAACAACCTGTCAAAAACGAAAGTTCTCCAAATAAAAAAGGAAGAATATATGGGGCCTTTAAGGGCAATAAGATGCATTATAATGGTGTTACGGTTGCACATGCTACAGTGGCTTCATCCCCGAGTAGATAGTTCTTTTTGTAGCAACAAGTTCATGGGCCACAAATAAAGACGACATTGTATTTTAATATGTAACACTTGGTTTCACTTCTTTATTTCACTTAACTACAGCAGATGTGCATGCTAATCCTAAACATATATGGTGGCCCTACGAAAATAAAAGCACTGAGCTTCCTTCTATATGAAATCTGCAAATGAATATCAAAAAAGAAGCAAAACAGCTACAGATATTTTGTCTTTCTTTACACTGCTTAGTCGAAATAATTTCCTTCCCAGTTAACTAACAATGCCAAACGTCTACAGAACATTTTTCTATAACTAATCATATACATAAAATAGCTTACATTAGTTCCCCTGAATAGAAGCGCGGATATAAGACAAGCTAATATTGTTATTAAAAGAGTTACCTTTCTGCTATCAGCTCCAGGGGTGGTGCAGCTTGGGCCCAGCCCCTCACCATCCACGCCGTGTCATAAACTGCTAGAAATCCTCTTGCACAACCTGTGCCCATCGGCCAAAAGGGCTAGAAAAGAGTTACAGGTTAGGACTAGACTAATACATAAGGCATCCTTTCATTTGATTAGTCTTCCAGACCTTGGCCCGTATTACATAAAAAAGGGTGCCAGCTGATGAAAGCATTATTTCAATTGGCTGGCAATCGTGATTTCTATTGGCTCGCGGCAACGCCTGTGTGTATAAAGATTAAACAAAGTATTTCCTCTCAGTCTGAGCCAGAGGAAAAAGCTGAGCCCTCTTATGGGTCATACCCACCCAGCACTCCAAAGGAGAGGTCACTGGTTTGAAATGGAACTGCTTGCAACAATCCCCGCCCTCTGCGACTCTTTTGGTGAGAGGGACTGCATGTCACTGGCCCCTGGCCCTCTCCTAACCATAGCAGAAATTCAGTTCTTGGGAAGGCCCGCGGAGTCCGTCCCACAATACAATTCTGCCCCAAAGTAGTTGCAGGTGTGTGGGGTCTTCCATCATCGCTTCAGTCCTGCAATGCGGATTCACCACAGGAGCAGGTGGCACAAGAGCATGAGACAAGATTTTACTGTGGTCTGCCTCTACAAGCCCACTACCTCCCACTGAAATTTCCTGTCAGTGGCAGTTTTCAAATGATTTCAAACACAAACTTTACATAGGAACCAAAGTTAAAACAGTGATTAAAACACCACAAATGCAATGTTATTATGGTGCTAAATAAGATCAGGATTGTCTGCCCTTAATAATAGTGCTGGAAAATATATATATATATATATATATATATATATATACATACATATACATACATACCTCGAGTAAACTATCACCGACAAGAGCAACCAGCAGGTGATGGCCTCGCCGTTCCCGGATGAGTGCTGCGTTTTCAGAAGCCAACATAGACGTGAAGTCGAACATCGCCACGTCGGGCTGTCCATAATGGTTAATGGCATAGTCCAGTGTAGGCAGCTGGTAATTGGTGGCAAAGTCCGCCGCTTCTCTGGCATAAGACAGGAGGTTCTCCTGGTTCACGTTCTCCGCACTGAGGAGCATCTCCGTGTCTATGTAATCCTGTGAAGACATGGAGGATATAGGGTTACAGAAAGCCAGAACCATGCCCACTTGTGATGCACTCATTGGTAAATGCATTTTCAGTTTATCAGCATTATTATCACTTTGGCACCGGTGTGTCACAAGTATTGATCCATGCTGTCGTCATCTTCAGGAGGTCACCATGTGGTTCATTCCTCCATGTTGGTTGCATGTGCCTCCGTACATGGATACACCGACTCTTCTAATTGTGCATTCTTACTCTTTGCACCTTTGGGCGGGGTCTTCTTTTATACGTTTGCCCCCGTTTCACACTGCGAAAATCCCAAAGGAACATAGGAAGGGACCTGTCTAAGGTCTAATTATGTTGTGCATAGGTTGTTGTAAGCAGACGCATTTTTGTGAACACTTAGAATTTGACTATTAAACAGGAAATAGACAATGCCTATATTTGGACTCTGTATGTCACAATAGAGCCCTGGGAAAGGACAGGCTCCCAGTGAAGCCTTTGCATCAAAGTCCTTCTCTTGGTGAGACCGACGTGGTTCATGGAGTGCGCTTCTTACTTGTCAGAAGGCACAGGAAATGTTTGTGTTATTATCAACCCGCACATAGCACTTCCACATGGATGGGAGTTTGGAACCATTTCGGAAAATAGTTGTTTAACAACATAGTGCAATATATCGATTTCTCAACTAGGGAATTGTGTCTGTCCTGACATCCAACTAATGTCTCTCCAGCAAGGCTGTGATGAGGGCCAGGCAACCAGACTGCCCTTTCAAGTAGCCAAGGCTGTCCATGCCAGCATGTGTGTACAGCTTGGCAAATCGTCATTTAGCCTACTAAGGTCGAATTAAATGTCCCCATTCTGAATAAGATCACTCTTAACCTCACTGCATAATAGACAGAGCCATTCAAATATCTCATTTTCTCTGCTCAACATCTGTCTAGGCCAAAAGAAAAAGAGAGCTGGTTCCACTCTCTGGTGTTCATATTCAATTGTACTATGTATGCAGTATTTTAAACACGTTGTCTTCTATATATTTATCAGTTCGCGAGATGTAGGTGCATGCAATAAATGTCAGTGGCTTCTTCAGGGAAATATAGTATCATGAATGTAGTGTGTATATTTAGAACAGATATTTTGTTTGGTTTGTCCAAATAAAGAGCAAGCGTAGTATCCCAAACTACGTAGGTAGAGCAAACAAAGAAGAATGCAACTAGCCAATGTATGTGCATAATAAGGGTAAACATACATTGTTTATATGTGATATGGACCAGGGCAATATTACCCTATTGAACTTCAACACTTTGGAGGGTGGGCAAAGGAACAAACAATTGCAAAGTGACCCACAGTAACTACCAGAGGCTGAGATAAATTCAAGAATTCCATCCATCACTTTTCTGTGTACCTCGGTGCGATGCGCTAAGTGTGAAGTATACCAGACAGTTGTGGCCGGTGCAGGTAAGGGCGGTGGATGGAATAGAGGGGTGAAGTAGACGGACGACGATGAGGGAAAATAAAATTTAAAAAAAAGAAAAACACTTACCTTGCGCTCGCTGCATCGCCTCGGCGATGCAGCGTGCACAAGTTAAGTGGTTTTCTTTTTTTACATTTTATTTTCCCTTGTCGTCATCAGTCGACTTCACCCCCTATCTCCCGCCCCACCGCTCTTACCTGCACCGGCCGCGACTGATACCAGATGTGCATCTCATGTTCACTGTGCCATAGGACTCAAGCTGAACCCTATCTACAAGGCCAGAAGAGGCCGAAACTGGTCTGGTTTTACTTGTGTTCCCACTCAGAGGGGTTCCGGCATGGCTGGCTGTGTTGGACTGCTCCTACTGAAGCACGACCAAGACTAATTTGCATATGGTTGATTCCTGTCTGAATCGGTTTGTTGTCGAAAAGAACAATGGATTGGTGTGTGGCCCAGTGAAGTTACCAGTGGAAGACATTCATTCAAGCTTTCTCCCCATCACTTTTTTTTCTTTCTTTATTGGCATAGAAGGCATAGGTCCCTAGAGCACAGGTGCACATGTTTAACAGGTGTGGCATTTACCCAAGAAATGTGCGATGGCCTCTTACTGCCAGTGGCAGGGCAGGTGTTTGAGCCACAGACACTGCCTTCATGTGACTGCCTGTGAGTGGCATGCAGGCTATAGAGGTGGCCTGGTGGTTCCACCTCATGGGAGCCTCCATACCGAACCTCAATGAGGATGCTTATACACAGGTACACTGACAAGCTGTGCACATGTGCACTCTTGGCCTCTCTTTTGAGGCAGAAACTCGGGTAGTTTGTTAATGAAGTGCCAGAATGTTAGAAAAGAAGCTGGTATTTTCAGTGTATATATTCTAAGTCAATTGAAGCTGTAATGTACCCAAGTGCAATAATGCTAGATTGAAAATTAAAAAAATAGTTGGCAGGCGAAGGAGTTTTTCCATTAATGCACATTTTCCAGACAATTCACACTTATGTACTACGGGGCTAGCTTATTAATTTCATTACACAGAAGTCAGGAGCACTACTTACAAAGATAATGACTCCTTTGTCCAAAAGGCTCTGCTTTTTGCTGTCATTACAAAGTAGTGCGTGCTGTCTTTGTAGTAAACGATATTCTCCAAGTCAATCCCTAAAAAAAAAACAAATACAAAGATGGCAGAAGAGTTCAATTAAATGTAAACACTGGTACATGCCTTTAAATATACATTTAGTTCAAGTTAATACATTACACATATAAATACAACCGTATTTATCACGTTAAAAAACTATAAAACTCAGCATTCTATTTTAGGGTTCATTCAGATGGTGCTGGGACTGGGATGATATATAGTAAGAGAGTGGGACAAACCTGTCTCTTCCTTGAGGTCTTGGAAGAATTTTTGGTTGAAGATGAAAGCCACACCACTTATTTCCTCCACTTTGGCTTCCGCCGTTGTATTTCTGTTGATGAAGTTTGCTGTTATTGCAATCGCCAGTTTCCCTCGAAACTCTTTTCGTCTGAATCCTTAAAAAAAACAATACTTGAGTAACTGAAGGAAACCTCATGACAATGAACTGAAAACAATTAAATAATCAGCAAAACAAAGATTTCTACCATAATCTCTTTAACCAGTGTCTTTATTTGGCAAATAGTGAAATAATTGCAACCACTGTCCTATGCTTACCCATTGTAGAAGCCCAATATATACATATAGTCACCCAAGTGGAGTCATGGTTGCGAATTAAAACAACAAAAACACTAACATTGGCAATTATGGGTAGGACTGCAATCCATAGCTAGCACAACAGAAACACGAGACAAAACTCAAACACCAAATGCAATGTTCATGACCTCATCTATGATGTTAAAGATTACTGATGCAATTACATACGTCATAAATAATCCTAGACATGAGATTAGATGATATATTACTATTAATACTGTGCAGGCGAGAACTATGTAGTACTTTTCATAAGTTTTAGTATGTATTACTAATGTATGTAGCGCTTTTAGGCATTGGCGTCTGGCATGCAAGGAGGGTAGTGAGGCAGGAGAGGAAAAAATAAGTTATTAACAAATGGAAAAAAAAATACAATTACCTTCAATCCTGGTGCAGGTCTTCCTCGCTAGGGTCCAGGCAGGCAAGCAGGCTCCAACGCGGCAGGACCACGAAGCGACAGTAACCAATGCTGGCGCTGCTTTCATGCAGCATGAAAGCAGCAGCAGGATTGGAGGGAGCGGCCTCTCTCACAGCTTCCGAGGGCACTGGAGCCCGATGCGGTCTCTGATCCAGCTGTCTTAAAACAGCTGGATTAGAGAGGTTTACACTGTGCATGTCTAGCTGGCCATCACAAGATGGCAGAACAAAAAGACATGCGCAGTTTAAACCTAAGTGCCCTGCCTATCACGGCTTTCTGCTGCTGACTGACTGGCAGCAGCAGAAACCAGAAAGCCCTACCCCCGTTCTGACGCTCAGCTCACGGCTGGGTTTGGAAAAATAAAATGGTAATAAATGAAGTTTATTACCATTTTACTTTTCCATATATGGGGGCAATCTGGTTAGTGGGGCGACGATCAATGAGTCTGTTGTGCGAGTCTCCTATGTCGAGCAAGGTGCGGAAGTCATCTGTTGTGGCGATCAGGGCTTTCTCTGTGCTTTGCTTGGCTCTGAAACTTGATTGGGCCCGGTCTATCAGATTTTTTCTCTCCAGGTGTTCGGTGAGCTGGAGGTTGATGGCCTTCTACAGGACTTTGTAGGGCAATGGGAGAAGGAAGAATAGATGGTAGTTCTGGAGCTTGCTGGGGTCTGCCAATGGTTTCCTGAAGAGGGGTCTAACCTCCACGTGTTTCCATCCCTCTGGAAAGGTGGCTGTGGTTCAGAGACGTTTTAAGGCATGGGCAAAGTGGGCTCTGGCCCAGGGCCCCAGCTTTTCAGGGGGCCCCCTGATAGAGCCAGCTCTGTGCTGCAGAGTATTGCCCTCATGATCTATAATAACTCTTGAACAGATTGTTTTAAATACCGTTTTTGTTTAATTTATTTATAATGTGGGTGATGTGTGAGAGTCTATTACATTTTTCAGAGAAATGATGTGTTTGTTTCATGCAACATCCATAAAAAGTTTCTTTTAGATCAAAACAGGATCTCACGTATGTGAAATGGGAGAGGGTCACAGAGATTATTTACAGTAATATTAGTGAGCTGCTGCTTTGACACAATATTGAAAACACACATCAATATCCCTGAATATTACATGTAAACACATTTAGAATTTGGATGATTGTGTCTGTGCACTAAGTGACCTGGCCAATGAGGGTATGAAAGAGCTGAAATTGAATCCTAAAATCAAAACTGTTCCGAACAGGGGCCCCCAAAATACGTTTGGCCCAGGGCCCCCAAAATCCTTAAGATGTCCCTGCTGTGGTTATGGAGGCATGGAGGATAGTGGTGAGCTGGTAGCTGATCTCGTCTCTTCCGAGGTTAAAGAGTTGATGGGCCAGACTTTAAAAAACAGGCCCTGTGGTAGATTTATTAGTGTATTAAGCCACCTAGCCATCTTAAGAAAGAATGGAATGCCTACCATTTGGAATATATTTACTAAGATAGTATCTGAAGGGAAAAAAATATTTCTTATTTGATGAACTCAGCAGAAGACAAAGATCTCCAGGACCAAACAGTCATTTATTAACATGCACATAATATTTACATCGGGTCTCATTTAGAATGTGGAAAGACCCAGAAATTGTTGCATTTTTTTAACAGTTGAATCTTGATGTGAAAAAAGAGGATGCAACTGATCAACTTTCTGCTCAGTTTCAATTGTTCTACAGAAGAGGCTTACAGCAAGTAATAAAATATTTAATATTCACATATGCATGTGACTTTCCTACTGGCCATCCTAGACTTTGCATTTCCAACATAACCCTAGGGAATTTAAATAGGTTTCTGCACTCTCTGCGGAACGTTTGTGAGTCATGGAGTTCAACTAGCTCAAAAGAAGAGCTGGACTCCACAATAAAATAGTAGCCATAACGGCCAGATTAATTATTGTTATTCTTCATTCGTCTGCGTTCAGGTCTTGCATATTCTGGGCCTTGCATCAGTATCACAAGTACAATGACTGGGGATATCATTGAAGTTGAAATGACCCCATTACTGGTCAATAAGCTCCATTATTCTGAGGCTAGATCTTCATCGCAGTCCTTACTACGATGCTTCAACAACTGTGCCCAGAAAGACTGATGGAGTGGTAACAAGCATGGGCACGTTACGTGAAAACCACCTTCAGCTTATAGTATAAATCACTAAGGCCATTCAGAAGCTGCAACAGCAATTAAAAAACACTGCTCACCTAGAGCATGCGCCTAAAATATCTATAGCAGAGATCCACTTTTTGCTTACCTTCCAACGTGTTTCGTCGACCATCGGCACCAACTATAACATCAAATTCATATTCTGACAGAGGGTGATCCACTGGTAAGAATTCAGCACGCCACCCTATTTCTATAGAAATAAACAAACATGTATTGAGCAATCATAGCGAAACAAAGAATACCACATATATTTACAGCTACGTCAATAGCAGAATGTCATACTATCAAAACTTTATCTGCCTCATAAATAGGTGGCTGGCCAGCATGCTACTGCAGTGTCCACTGAAATTATATTTTACCGGATAAAGCAGGTGCTCTAACTCCTATGCCTTCTTCATCGGCCCTATCTCAAACTGCGCCTTTTCTAAGCTTCTCAGGGCTCCAACATTGCTTCAATACTTCTCTGTATCTCATTCATTACTGGCTTTGGGCATATCCCATGTGGGTTCATAATGGTCAAAGAGCCTCCTGCAGAACAGAGATACCTCAGATAGCACTGACATGAAGGATATGTGTGCTAAGCCAAAGGTAGTGGGTTGGAGGGCCAAAAGCACAACAAATGCCTATCCGTCTTCAGCAAGGATAACAACTGGGAGTGAGAACTAACTGTGATGGTACTGCAAGGCCCTCGGTCTTCAGCTGTTCACCAAAAGAATGAAAGAGTACTCCTGCTCCAATACCACACTATACGTAACCACTACCTTATGCATAAGTAAGCTTCAACACTTGTGTGGCGTTAGAAAAGACTTAATGGCTGTTAATATTTACACAATTATTTTGAGGATCTGAGAATAAACAACACTAAACAGACAAGATATTACTGGAAAAGCGTGACCATCAAACAGCCACACTTGGATTACTATTTACAAAGAGCGTGTGGTGATCCCCCTGATCATAAAATGAATGTGAGTTAATCAGCGGCGGCTCCGCCATTGAGGCGGAGGAGCGTCACCCCACTGCTCTCTAAAAATAAAATGACAATAAAACTATTTTATTATCATTTTATTTTTCTTCGCTGTCACTGAGCCGAGTCTTGGAGGTGGGTCCATACTGATGGAGTCAGCAACAGAGAGGAGGAGTGGTGAGCAATAAGTGCACGTCCGTTTGGCCGGCCGTTTTATGACGGCCAAACCGGCATCCGCACTTAGCCTTGCTCCAACCCAAGCTGTGTTGCACAGCCAGGTGGAGAACATGCACAGAGTCTCAGTCCCTGTCTGAGCACCAAACCAGGCCGCTCAGACCAATCCTAGCGCTGCTCTCATGCTGGTAATGATATTACCAGCATGAGAGCAGCGTCTGGATTGGCCATGGGGTGTCTGGTAGCCTGTACATTGGCTGGTGGGAGTCGACAGAAGCAGAGGAGGAGAAGACTGAGGCGGCAGCCAGCAGGTAAGTAATATTTTTTTCCCTATTTTTCTCCTCCACGCTGCCCCCTGCGCTGCCCCCACGCTGCCCCTCACGCTGCCCCCCAATTTGCCTTTACAGTAGCTACCACCGAAGTTAATGCCCCTTCTCCTAGTGCTGTGGAGGCTCAACAGTTAAACTTGGCAGTCACCACTCCTCCCCATTATGTGTAATCCTCCATTTTAAGGGTAGAGATAGCAGCTTCCACCCACCAACATATCCATGGTAGTGAACTGTTACAGAAGTGCTGTTGGTTGGAGCAGGCACTTGTGCGAACTTTCTGTACCCCCAGATCACTTCGGTGTTGCAGTAGGGCTAGAGACGCTTGTTCGCTTTCCCTCTTGGAATTCCTATTTCATTGGCACACATTTCATGGTTGTACAAAGTAAAGGCGGTGGTTGTTAATTTACTTGTGGGCATGGCACCAATTAAATGAGGGACTACCTTGACCATGCGTATGCGCCATATTAATGATTTTTTTTTTTTAAACATATTTTATTTCCTTTGGTGTGCATCCGCATTATACCATTGTGTACATTATACTTTACATTACATATTTTCATGGTATCATGTACATATACCTGCGTAGGTCAATCAGTCTACTTAAGTGTAACATTATGTTCATTCTTAATTCCCCCCCCCTCCCAACTCCCCCTCCCGTGCCCTCACTGCAGGTCGTCGGTTTATCTTGTCCTCGCTAAGCTGTCACACCCTTTATTGTCTATTGAGTGGTTGCCCATTTTTCGGAAGTTGATCCTGGTCTTGTATCATCCTGTGTTCCCTGTTTTATCCTAAGTATTTGCTTCCACAGGTTCCTGCTCTAATGCCCCCTCATGGTTATGTCTTATGGGGCTCCACTGTCGTGAGGGTGTTACTGGAGTAGTGGATCGGGATCTCTGGTCAATGCGTCGCATCCCCTCTACCAGTGCCTCCCATGCCCTGGCTCTTTCAAGTTTACCAAGGCCCTGTCGTGCATTCCTGAGCAGGATTCTGCCCTCGCAGCCCACCCATTTCTCTAGTTCCTGCTTCCATCTAGCTACACTAGGGCCGTTCGGTGCCTTCCACCTGCTAGTAATTTCGCGCTTGGCTAATATGAAGGCCAAGTCCTGAAATTTGTCAGTGACTTTTGTCTTGGCTGCATGGGGGAACAAACCAAGCAGGCAATGTGCCGGAGTGCACAGCACTTCTCGGTCGGTGATTCGGGCCGTTTCGTTCGTCACTGCCTGCCAGTAAGGATTCAGAGCCTGACAACTCCATATCATGTGAATGAAGCTCGCTCCCACCTCCCTACATCTCGGACACTATGCATCATCTCTATGGAAGTAGCGGTTAATTCAGTTCGGAGTGATGTATGCCGGGTGCAATATGTAAAAACTAATCAGACCAAATCGGGCGTTTTTTGAGACCCCGGGCGTCCTATGCAGTATGTTCTCCCAGTCCTTATCCCCAAGGGGCCTTCCTAGTTCTTCTGTCCAGTAGTTCCTCAGCGTGTCCAGTGGCTTAGTGGAGTCATTGGCTATCGCCCTGTACATATAGGTGACTGCTTTTATGGTGCCCCCAGCTGTTCCTATGTACCCACACCTGGTGTGGCGAGCAGGCTCAAGGGTACCCATCCCCCAGTGTAGTCGTATAGCTCCCGTAATCGCCCTATGGAGCAGAAACTGTCCCTGAAGGATGTCCCAGTCCATGCTAAATTCCTCAAACGGTATCAATTCCCCATCCCTGTATAAGTCCCCCACTTTCGTGGTCCCTGCCTGCTCCCATTCTTCTAGTCCTCCCCATTGCCCCCCATGTGGTAATGCCAGAAGCATTGTCAGCAGCAGGTCCGGTGAATAGGGCTGTCTAGTCCGTGTCCTCTGGAGGCATCTATTCCAGCACGCTGTATCACCTTGTGTTTATTTGTGTGTGTGCGCTTTAGCCTTGCGGTTTTCAAAAGGGTACGGATTAGTACATCTCTCTCGGGGGTGAAAGAGCCTACCTCCCTATCTGGTGTCATTCTCCATGCTATCCACTGTGTGAGTCTCTGTAGCTGCCCTGCCAGGTAGTATGTCTCAAAGTCCAGGACCGCCAGCACCCCCTCTGCCAAGGGTCGTTTTGGTATTGTCAGGGCCACCCTGCGTCTTCCAGTGCCCCATATAAAGGCCGAGAGGCATGAGTCTAGCTCTCGAAACCATGCTCTGGGTATCAACAGAGGCAACGTGGTAAAAAGGTACAATAGTCTGGGGAGGGCCACCATTTTTAACAGGGAGATCCTTCCCGCCACGGAAATAGGATGTTTCACCAAGAAGACCATGTTGTCCTTTAAGGACCTCAATGCCCCTCCTATGTTCCCTTCCTGGACATCTAACAACGAGTGGAATACTTTTACCCCCAAGTATTTAAAGCATCGGGGCTCCCACTGCAGGTCCCCCAATCCCTCAGGCGGTTGCCGGTCTTCTACTATCGGGAAGAGTTGAGATTTCTGTCAATTAACTCTTAGCCCCAAGAGGGTCCCAAACTCTTCCATCATGTTCCTAGCCCCCCGCAGTTCCTCCACTGGGTCCTTCAGAAATAGGAGAAGATCGTCGGCATATAACGCTATGTGATGTGCCTGTCCTCCCAAACATAGGCCTCTGTATCTGCTGCTCGTCCGTGCCAAGCAGGCCAGGGGCTCCATGGCCAGGGCAAATAACAAGGGGGAGAGGGGGCACCCTGGCGCGTGCCCCTCTCCACTTGATACTGTTCCAGGATCATGCGGCCCATGCGCTCTCTGGCCAGTGGTCTCGAATACAGCAGTTTCACCCATCCTATGAGCATCTGGCCCACTCCCATCCTTTCTAAGACGGCATAGAGAAAGTCCCATTGTAGGCTGTCGAAAGCTTTTTCGATATCTATGGCAAAGATCGCTCCCTCCTGTTCCTCGCTTCTGCCCGCTTCTAATATGGAGAGAAGCTGTCTTATATTTAGAGTCGTGTTTCTACCCGGGATGAACCTCGCCTGGTCCAGGTGGACCAGGGAGGTCATGCATGGAAGGAGTCTCATCACCAGTAGTTTACTTAGAACTTTAAGGTCGAGGTTGAGCATCGACAGTGGCCTGTAGGCCACGCATTCAAGAGGGGACTTATCCTGTTGGAGCAGTGGAATCACAATTGCCTCCCTGGTGGTCTTTGGCAGGACTCCCTCCTCCCTGGCCGCTGTATATAACTCTACCAGCTTGGGAGCCAGTTCTTCCACATAGGTGGCATAGAACGCCCTAGGGAGTCCATCTGTTCCTGGGGTCTTGTCTCTGGCCAATCCTTTAATCGCTGACCTAATCTCGTGTTCCAAGATTTCAGCACCCAGTTGATCCGCCTCGTCAGACAGTGCATGGAGAGGAAGCCGGGCCAGGAGTCCCTGTGTTGCTCCTCCCCCTCGGGACCTCGAGCTCTTATACAGATGTTTATAATATTCAAGGAACCTATTGTTTATCTCAGCCTGCCTATATAGTGTGTGTCCTGCTTGGTCAGCCACCTCCATTATATTATTACCTCTACGGGCCGGATTGGCCAACCAGTCCAATAGCCTGCCCGCCTTATCCCTTTCCGCGTGGGTTTGGTCCATGTATGTTTTATAGTCGAAGCATCGCAATCGTTCTTCCTGGGCTGCTACTTCCTCCTTCGCATCCAGGAGCTCCTGACGGAGCTCCGGGTGTTCGGGGCATCGTGTCTCTATGTCTCTCAACGCTCGGTCCGCCCTTTCCACGTCCATAATTAGTGCCCGCCGTACCCCAGTGGATGTCGCCATGCACCTCCCTCTGATCACAGCCTTAAAGGCTTCCCATTCCGTCAGTCTGGAGTTAGTGGTGTGGGCGTTGTCAGTAAAATAGGATGTTATATGCCCCCTGATCTCCTGAAGAAAGGCCTGGTCCTCCAGTGCCTCCGGTTTGAGGCGCCAAGTAGGGCTGGGTTGGTGTTGCGCTCTCCATTGTAGCCTCATCAGTATTGGATTATGGTCCGATACCGTACGTGTCAGGTACTCCACCCTCTGCATTAAAGCATGCATGTCGGGTGAGAATAGAAAGGTGTCCAATCTTACGTGTAGTTCGTGGGCATGTGAGAGGTGCGAGTATTACTTGTCTAGTGGATGTGTACGCCTCCAGGTGTCCACCAACCCCCAGAGGGTCTGCCATCCTCTAAAGGCCTTAGCCATCCTGTGCACCGGGGAATCCTGGAGTAGTGGGTGGGATCAGTCTAAGTCTGGGTACGCAACGCAGTTAAAGTCTCCTCCCATGATGACGGAATCGGTCATGTAGGGTGCTAGGATGCCGGTCATCCTCTCCAGGAAGGCGGCCTGATCGATGTTCCGCCCGTATATGTTGATAAATGTCACATCCTGTCCATCTAATCTACCCGTGACTATCAGGTATCGGCCCTCCGGGTCAACCTTGTGCCCAGTATGCTGAAAAGGAACCCCCGCCCTTATCCAGATCAGCACCCCCCTAGGGAATGCGGAGAACGAGGTGTAGAATGCCTGGCCTCTCCATCTCCGGTGTAGTGCAATGCCCTCTGAGGCCAGGATGTGGGTCTCCTGCAACATGGCAATATGAACCCCGTGTCTACTCAGGTGTGAGAAGATTTTATGTCGCTTTTGCATGGAGTGCGTCATATTAATGATGCTAGCAAATGGTCGAAAGGGCTCCTTTGGAAGTGCGCTGAGGGCCATAACCTGGTCAGAGGTGCAAAGTTAGTGTGGCCTCCAAAGGAGTCATTTGACAAACAGCATGGAAGATTCCAGTGACCTCATATGGGCCCCTCCTGGGGTTGCAGTTGTAAGTAGGCATCACCTCCCCTCCTTTAGGGGCAGGCTGAGTCCTCGTGAAGAAAATGCAGAGCAATGGTTTGAACCCTCTGCTTCCACCTTTGGCTGGTGTGCTCTCTTCAGCAAAGGTTTGTACTCGGAGAACTTTGCTCCTGCAGTGGAGAAATCCAATTTCTTGACATCAGGCCCATGTTCTCAAAAAGGGTGTGGAATGATACAGACTGGTACCATGCACTCCATTTGTTACAGGGCTCCTGTTCACAAGCAGCAAAATACTTACTTGCTCTCTTCAAATGAACAAATGCTACTGATCAACCTAGTGATCTTAAAGTGGTGGAGGGCGGGTTTCACCCTCCACCACTAGAAACGACTATGTTGTAAGCATCATCACACAGATATCCTGCACCAGTAACCCAGTACCCAGTGATGTAGTACAAATAACGCCAGAGAAGACTGCACACCAATAGTTAACATCAGCCTCTGTTGCTGCAGCCAGGGTCCTAAAATGGCGACGCTGGCATAAAGCGCAGCAGCGTCCCAGAAGAGACAAAGCTACCACTATTGAAGCAGGTCCAGTGCCGGGTCCAGTAGAGGGACACCGCTGGTGTGTGAAGGACACAATGAACTGCGACTCTGTCCGTGCTTTCATATCCAACATGGGGAAGGGCGCTCATTTTTCTTGCCATGCCCCCCTTGCTTTATAACTCCTTGTATGAGCCCTTGAAGTACAACATCCTCCTCAGGCTTTTGCCCGCACCTGGCAGGGGCACGGCACATTCAGTGAGTGTGAAATGTCTGAAACTTGACAAACGCCCAAGGGCCCAGTTGGGACGCAAGGAAAAGCCTAACAGCCTAAGGGAGTAGAGAAATCTGCTTGCGCAGGGAAAAAGAGTTCGGCTCAATGCTACATTTTAAGAGGACTTGTGTAGACTGAGTGGAAAGTAGGGGAGTTTAAGAAGGCATGGCGGAGGCATTTTATTCCGTTGAATAGGTTTCCATTCCCTGTTTAATCTCGCTCTGTTTCGTTGCTCTCTACAGAGTTAAAATGAAAACCACTGACCCACAGGAAACCAGAACAGTTGTGTCAAACCAGCAGGCTGTTACTGTAAAGGCCTCGCCTTATCCTGAGAATGCAACGGAAGCTCCTGCTCCCTGACTAATTACAGGTTTTTTACATGTCTTGGGACCATATAAAATTGGTTTGACGTAGAATATGTATTAAAAAGCAGGAAATGTACATCCAGCAGTCATTTCCCTGCAAGGGCTCAAATCAGGAAAGATCATAGAGGGACCCTGCCCAGCGTGGTAACTGGTTGAAAAGTCAGCTATTGCGGCCACATTTCCTTCTACAAAAAGCTTTTAAAATGAGTCATTGCTAGTTCACAATATCATTCAGTGATGAGATGTGCTATGAGTAAACCGCATTGTTTTATGTCTTGTCTGGATAGGAGCGCAAACCTAATACCACTTCTTTATTCGGAGAGTGCACAGTACAAGCATCAGGCCACTCCGAATCTGGAAACATTGTGAGCGAGGGACCGACAGGCGGTCAGGCACTCTGAAAATACACAGTGGCGGCTCACAGAGGTAACGCTGTGGGGGGCGGTGAGGCGGGGCGGAGGGGGTGGGGTAGTGGAGTACGACATACGACAGCAAAGGTGAAAGTAAATAAATAAATAAAACCACTTACCTTGCACTCGCCGTATCGCCGACTCGGCATGACATTCTACAAAGGTTAAATGGTTGGGAGGGTGAAGAGCAATGCAGCCATGTATGTTGGAATTTGTGGGTACAGTGTAGGGTCATGTTATATGTGCTACTCTGGGCTACTAAGGAGCATGGCAGACATAGAACCTGAGGCATGATAAAAAAAAAAACACCTTCTGACGCAAACAAATATTTGACCCTCTTAACTGGAGGCTGTGCAATACACGTTATCAGCAGTAACAGTTAAGCCGCCCTCAGCACAATATTGCCTCCAGTCATTATCTGATGATTTGAGAGCTCAGCACTTCTTCCAAGCTGCCAAAGGCCCTATCTAGGCCAGATACGAGAGGGGCATACCACACTTGTTACTACATTCTAAGCACATTCTGGCAAGCTCAGCGAGACATAGCGAGCAGCTATCTGCCGAGCCTGGAAATATTTCTATATTTATCAGTGCCAGTGACGCAAGGACTGTTAACATGCTTCCCTGCAGGCTCAAATGCCTGGCTTTCATATGGCTCCCAAACACAAACAGAAGGGAGCAAAGAGAGGAACAGCAATGAGGGAACGCATGGACGTAGTTTCACCAAAATGCCGGGGGTAGCGCAAGTGACATCATATACCCTTTGACCTTAATGATGTCACAGGGAGTGACATCATAGGACATTTGACCCTGCATCACCCGAAGAAGTGATGTCACTCAACCTTAATCCTGATGACATCACAATAATTAACATCGCTGAAGTTACATAATTGCATAATTCATATTATATATTCTTCTAGAGGAGAACAAAGGGTGGGAATGTCTTCCCTGAGAAAAGTTTGAAAAAAATAGGGTTTACTAGTGCATTTTAATGCACAATGTTCACATAAATTTGCTAAAAAGCCATAGGTTCTACAAAAAACAGTCACGTCCTTTCATGGTGTGCCAAGCTACTGAAATCTGACAGTCCCCATGAGTTCACCCAATTATGTTTTTAAAATGTCCTATGGGTGCCCCCTTATGTCACAAATTACCTCCATTGCTTGGACCGGCATTTTGCCATGGTGGCACCTTTTGCCCAAACATTACATACAATATGCCAATGCCAGAATGTTCCTAGTACTGCTTCTCTTGCACTATGGAGGTTGCTTATGTCAAAGGTTATATCTAATATGTCGAGGACCACATTTTGTCGTAGATGGCCCCATGGCATTGCCACATCATGTCTTTCAATATGCCAAGAATTTCCTCCAATGTGCCATCACAAGCAATTTGCCACAGGTGCAAACTATGTCAAGAATTTCCTCCAGGAGGTCAGCACTGGCATTTATTCATGGGTGCTCCACACCAAAATGTACTTACAGAATCTCAGCAGTAACATTTTGCAGAGGGTATCCCATATACAAGTATTGCCTCCAGTATTCCAGTGCCAACATTTAGTCAAGGGTGCTTCTATAAGCCGAGAAGCATGCCGGGTCCAAAAGCGGATCTGCAAGCATAACAACACATGCTCACTTACATTCACTTATTCACACTCTTCTATCATTAGCACTGACTTGCACTCATTCATTTTTACCTACTCTTGCGCACTCACTCTCACCCTGAATCACTTATTTGCACTCTCTCACTCACTCTTACTCTGACTCACACTTACTCACTCATTTTGACACACACACACATCCACGATCCCATATACATACATACTCACACATATACAAGCTCTCTTATCCAAACTCACTCTCACCTGCATGCACGCACACAACATACATTAAAACTATTTTATTTTTCTTATCTAAGATGCCAGTGAAGGTCCAGATCTTGATGCTCCACTTTTAAAATATTATTCACTGTTAATGTAATAAAAATGACCAGAAAATGAGGTTAGAGCCAGACTCTGATAATGTGAGACACTCCTGTGTTCATGGCACTTATTTTGCACCTCTAAGGCCAGGGGGCACAAAGGCAGTGCAAGGGGTAGCAAGGAGTCGCAACTGCTGACCCCTAAATAACGTCCATGAGTGAACGCTGAACCTCATGGGGTGCAGAGAGGGCATCGGCTGCTTGAAATGCCTTCTGGTCCTTTGCAATGCTAGTGTCACATTGGTAACTGCGGTTCTTTAAAAGTTTATAATGTTTGGAGTTAGGGGGGGGCGCAACCAGATCCAAACTTTGTTGAGGGTTGGGTAGGGGAGTGGGCTAAGATTATGAATGGTGATGGGGGAGCCATGATCAGAGACAGAATCAAAATAATGTGCCATCTTCATTGTTCTTTTATATTGTGTAACTTGTGCAAGGTGAAGCAATCATGCAACATGACTTATTGGGAGAATGCTCAGTAGTTGTGTAACACAGTTCGTGTAGAAAGAATGACAAAGGCATAAGACTGGATTCTCACAGGAACGCTGGATCTGACCCAGAAAGACAACTGAAAAAGGTTTTGACAAATGGGAGAGATCTGTGTAAAATATGAGTTGCAGACTTCCTGGAGTCTACCATGTTGCTGCAAGAAACGAGGAAGGCACAACAGATACTCCCAGCAATCCTAAATGCAACTTCATTTTATGTTCCGTGGTAGAGCACTCAAACAATCGGTAAATACTTTCACTTAGAATGTTCTATATCAAGCACGGCCCTTCTGCTAACTCAACTCCATCTCCCCCTTACATCAGCCCTCATATCTCCAACCTGATGGTCGGTACCCTTCCAGAAGCCCAGGTCTACTTCTCTCCATCTCCCTCCTTCGGTACGCTCTATAGCTCATAAGAGGTGTGACTGCTAGACACTGGACCATCTTCTGCTTACCCAGGGCTCTCCATGACCAGCCTTAGTATATCTTCAACAGTGGCTTCTAAGCATTTGTCTACCCCCGAGTCCTCTCACCATCTTCCCTCTTTTCCTCCAGTCCTCTTTTCGTATAATTATTTCTTATTTTTCTTCCCTCCCTGACTTTTGGACAGATGTGTATGGATAGCTACCCATGAAGCTCTGTTGTTCTGTCTGGTGAGATATCAGTGTCTTTGGAAAGACCAACGGGCCCACATGCTCCTTCATCGTCCCCTCTATCATGTCACATGCTTTCCTCTCTACTGGGCTCTTCTCTTTTTCCTTCCCTCTCTGCTGACCTTCAGCTCTTAAAGGTGACATTATCGTGACTCAAAGCACAATATGAATAAGCAACATTACAACTTATGAAAGTCACAGTCAAGAATCAATGACCCTTTGTATTGAAATTCTAGGTAACATTTTCTTTACTTCAAATCACTACTACATTTCTTCCACTCACTCACTCTCTCCTGGACTTACAATGTGCCTAGAGGCCTCCCTCTGTCTGGGTTTCCTTTTCCAGGTTTCTTCAACTCTCTAGGTCTTTCTATCTGGGGTTCACAGTCTTTTATCCACCCCATGGTCGTTTGCACAAAGTAGAGGGACAGAAAACTATGGCGCCATTCATAGGAGAAACTGAGAAAGATTATGTACTTCAGCCCCTGTCCTCCCATCCTCCTACCTTCAGAAGTTGCCCTCATCCTCAGTTCCAGCCCTTTCACTCCTTTATAGCATCATCTTTCTCCTGGTCCTTCCTCTCATCAACTTATGGCAATGCGGAGCTGCAACCCAGTCCATTGCATACTTTAGCTCCAATAGCATGCTCTTTTATATGTTTCTGTGTGACTCCCTAGGTGGGACAGGTATTCCCAGATGTGGGTCCCGTGCACACTGTGCCATTGGAACCAAGCTATGCCCGGCTGGCGAGCCCTAACGGGGCACAACCGGCCCTGGGTTCTTATGTTCCAGTTCAGGGAGGGCTTGACCTGCCAGTTCAGGCAGGACTGATCCCACTGGTGCAGGGTCAAGACTGATTTGCATGTGGCTGGGTCCAAGGTGAGGTGGCATGGCATGCAGAGTAACAATGGACTGAGATGTGGCCCAAGTGATTACCAGTGGCTGAGATTGACTCAGGCATTCCATCCATCACTTTTTTGTATGCTTCAGTGTGACGCCCTTGGTGAAACGTGTATGCCCAGACGTGGGACCAGTGCAAATTGTGCCACCTGAACAAGGATGTGCCTGGCTGTTGAGCCCTAATGGGGCAAAATCGGTCCTGGGCTGCTTGTGTTCCGGCTCGGAAAAGGCCTCGCCTGTTCAGATTGGACTGTTCTCATTGTAGCAGGGTGAAGATAAAATTTGGGTGAGGCTGGGTCAAAGTTGAGGTAGCATGTTGTGCAGAGTAACGATGGACTGGAATGCGACCCGAGTGATTACCAGTGGTTCAGACTGATTCACGCATTCAACCCATCACTTTTTTGTATGCTTCATTGTGCATATGCAGTCAGGTTGCAGACTACTCTATTGGAGTGCTTGAATGGAAGAATGCGTGCCGCTCATGTGGCCTACATGGGAAATTTTTAGATGTGTTTTGAAGAACCAGGGTTGTGTTCTTATCCCGTTCTGTTGACCCGTCAAGGGATGTATTGAAGAGAAAAGAGAAATGAAGTGACAAATGTGTTTAAGTGCCTTAGATGACAATATGTTGTTGGATAAAACATAACTGTATGCAATGTGGCATATGTGGGAAGTACTTTGGTGTTGTTAGTGTTTCGTAAAGAATGGTCTTACTATTTGGCATCGAATGTGTAGTTGCACAGAAACCTGGCAGTAAGCCTTGAAGCTGTACATATAATACAATTTAGCCACACTGACCATGGAACAAAGGAAAACTCCACGACTATTGACCCACGTGCAATTCTGTCAAACGACTGAAGATTTGCATATATATTACATCAATTACTTTTAACCTGCTCACTGCTGTTGGAAATACAAGGAAAAAATGATTTGTTATGCCTCCTTGACTTTTGGTCTTAGAGCTTTCAGCAGGAGCCTTGTGTTTAACATTATGGGACTTGATTCAATTTAGTGATGGTGTCTGGGGGCTTTTTTGATTGTATTAGTCTGATTTGTTTATATATTTGATTTAAACTTTGAAATATTGAGTGATTTGTTCATTAATGAGATTCATGTCAATAAAATTGTGTATGTACTGAAATAAGTATTTTTTTAAATAAAAATTCTGTTGGCACTTAGAAGAGTTGTGTGTTTGTTGTCATGTGATAAGTGGGAACTCTTTTGCTCATTTAAATCCCATGTCCTTTGGTTTATTGCAGGAAAGGAAAACTGTCCAGAGCCAAATGGCGTCACCTTTTGGAGAGGCAATAGTTCAACAACGATAGTATACGCTCTGATGAGTCCACCCAAGAGTGGAATAGGAGCAACCCACATAAATGGGAATTAGACATCAGTGTTAACATATATTCTCTGATGAGTCCAACCAGGAGTGGCAGAAGAGAAACCTTTATACTATCAGCCATAGAATATCCTCTGAGCAATCCACTTAGCAGCAAGAGCAGAGCAGCCAATATGCAGCCAGCCATTTTGGTTGCTCTCAGGTGACTACTCTGGTGTTGCAGGAAGCAACCCATAGGAACGGATACTAAACAACCAGTCTTGGCCTGCTCTTTGAATTCCACCTGCTGCAGAGGAGCAACCATTAAAATAATCTGCTGTAATCTGCACTCTGAGAGGTTCAATTAGGATCGGCAGTGTACAACAGACAGGAATGAGTATTCCACTAGCAGCCATATTAGGGTTTATAGAGTCTACTTGGCATAGTTGAGATGCATCCCTAATGAGGGAACTCTCCCAGGATAAAAAGAAGCAGCAAATAATGACTCTAGCGCATCTAGTAGTATATGTGTCAACTAGAAGGTAAATGCTGTGGGGCAAATTAGTCTGAGTTGGTTGAGAAGTAGAAGAAGGGATTTAGGAAGAGAAGGGTTTGAAGGACATAGGGGTAAATGGGTCCGCGAAGGAGCGTGTTGATGCAATCCACAGGATGGGTGATTCTATGTCCAAGGTGAAGAAGGTTGTTGATTAACTCTGTGGAAGAATGTGGTTAGGGTAGAAGGATAAGAGGTCGTAACAAGAGAATGGATTGAGCCCAGGTCAAAGGGGCCAGGGCAGGGGTTTTCCCATATGCCAATCCTGGCTCAAATAGGGAATAAACCATTAACATTTCTGTTCTTCAGCTTGAATCACCTGGCTGGATGCTCGAGGGGGGCGAGGGTATTTAGTGTTAGGTTAGGTGGGCATGCACCAGGTCTCTCATCTGATCCTCAGATCTGGACTAGGTTCAGTCGGTGCAGACACTAAGGACTTAAAAATATGAGAGCAAAAAAAAGAGCAACACACAGTCCCAGATCCATCTTTATTTCAAATACAAGCCCTGCTCCACTTCCTAAATGTTTTACATTGGCAAAGTCAGTGGAATTAACTGCTTACACACACAACACAAATGCACAAATGCACATATGGATTTACAAATGTGTTTCAAATGAATGGCCCTCAGTCCAGGACTAGATGTTGGGAGAAGACGTATTTAGGTTTATCTGTTCTAGGCAGACAGTTCACCACCTCCTTTGCTGGTGCACTAAATCATGGCTGGCCTCAAAGAATGAGACTGGGGGTAAAGGTAACATCCTAGGGTAAGGACAGGCTGAATGCCACTTACCTGCCCATCAGAATGCAACAATTATTCTGAGCAGTATACATTTAAATAATGCTTTCTGTAATGAATGACCTGAAAGTACAAACGCTATAATCAAGAGCGACCCAGAGTGGGTTGCAATATTTGTGTCTAGAAAAATCCAAAACCACAGGTTTCAGATTTTACCAAGTGAGATACATTTCACCTATTCTAAGTTTTTCCCTAAAAATGTGAAATGACAGGCAGAATGAAGTGCTTTCCGTACCAAAATCTGCATGTTATTTGATTACCGGGAACTTCTTTCTTTCTTTATTCGGATTCCACAAGGAAAACCGTAAAAGTACACAGTAAAAACAGCCAAGCTAAAATATTAACAATGAATTTCAAACAGAGAGCATAATTAAAACTGCTCAGCTAATTTGTTAACATTAAAATTTAAAACAGAATCACAAGTTTCGATACCTACACCCTAAAGCTAAACATAAAAGGTTGAGGTTAAATCTTAAAAGAAAAACCTATCGAATGGTCCGTCATGTTAGTGGTAATGAAGACGCTGCGCTACCCTCACATATTACTAAATCCAGGGCAGGTCGAGAGGACAATGAAAAGACATACAAGTGAAAAAGTAATATAAACAGACATCCACAACTAATATGTAACGCTTAGACGTAGAATAACATATATCAATAAAAACATGATAGGCACTTTCAGCTAGATATATGGCATAAAAAAATCAGTCAAATGCTTCCTAATGTTCACAAGAGCGAAAACAAAATGTACAATTGATAGGGCTCATTGGGAACAGATTGAAGAAACAGCAAGGCTTGCCCACACGGACTAAAATATAAAACCTGTGCTCTTATATAGCTCACATTGTAACAAGGCAGCAAAAAGTACAAATTAAAAAGTGCATAGTGCATTGAGAAGACTGATCATCACAAGGTCAGACCCTCCTTTCTCTGTTCCATTAGCCTCTCAATGGGTAAGCCACCATCAAATGGACTGAAATAAGACAAAACTTAGTTAAAATGTACCGATGATAGGTAGATAAAATGTCTCTCAAATTCAACTGCATGCTGCACACTGGGGGAATAGATAAATATGAGGCCACCGAGCTCTTCAAGAGGTTGTGTCGATCCCTCGCAGCCCGCGCCACCCCACGTAATCTGGCCTTTAATTCTGCTTTCGAGCAATCAAAGTTGAAACACCCCTCAATGGGGGTTAAAGGAATATTCAAAGATGAATATACCTTCCAGATATAACTAAGCCAGGGTATCTAAAGCGAGTGGTTGGGAGAGAGACAATTCATCGAGTGCCACAACAGAATAGGCTCTGCCTTTATAATACCCACCCACAATTTCTTTCTTCTCTCTTTTATTTAGAAGTTATTTTTGTTTGTATTACCTGTTGCAATGTAGATTAGGAAAAATGCATGGGTGTGATTTTTATCACACATTTCCTCTCCCATCATGATTTCCCCATACAGAAAAAAACACATTACTTGGATTCCCACTTTTTGCGATAACAGGAGTTAACAGACATACTGGAATTCATGAGGCACTCATAATCAGACTCTGAGAAAGCAAAATAAACATTCAGCTCCAATTTCAATTTGCTTTTTTATTTTTTTACTTTTTATGGAGAATGCAAATGCATTGAATATTGTTTCTGTCATATCACAGAGCCTTATTCTTAAGTACATTGTGATGGAAGCTCACAGTTTCTTTTTTGGCTAAGCTTGAGGTCCTCTTGGTCCTCCGAACCCAAAACAAGCCGGCTTTCATACGGCTTCTGCCTGCCATCCATGTTCTAACCTCATGCACCAAGAATTGAAAACAAAGCAATAAACTTTGATGTAGAGAGAAAGCGAGACCCATCAGGTGGCTGAACTGTATAATGTGAAACGAGAAAGCCTGTGATCAATCCCAGCTTCTCAGCTTGACCTATTTGTGTGATCTTAGGCAACTCTCCATCATGTTTAAGTCACTAGAATATAATATTACTCCATGGACAATAAAAAAACTAGGCCACATATAGGGTGCACACAACTGACTTGCCTCTTAGCTCCCTAATGGTACTGTTGTTAGGACAGGGGTGAGGGCATGAGTGTTTTTAAATTAATGTTTAAAAACTATCAATTTTAATAATGCCTCTCAATGCAGTGATATAATAAGATGTACTAGGTGAAATACTCCTGCATGTTAATGAAATGTCACTTTCATGTTTTAATAATAAAGAGATTTCATCCTATTTTCCATGATCTTTGGTGCACGAATTGCATGCCAAACATGTGCATGGCTCGGTTCATGCATGGGCTCTTAGAGGCAAGCCAGACCCTTGGCTAAGCTCTGACTCGGTTCTCCTTGTTAATTTCTTGGCTTGCCCAACCCTAGTCAACATACTTGAGGATAACCCTCCAAGCGTGACGGTTAGGGAATATAGTAGGCCGACACTGGGCAAAGCACAGTACACAATTGAAAAAACAAAAGAAACATTGTGAGGCTTTAGATGGAGAAAACTTGCCGTACTTTGGTTCTCCTGGTCTTCCGGAGGTTCCAGGACCTTCACAAACTCCAAATTCACATGGATCTCCACGCCAAGCAAAAGGGCAACTTTGAAAAGTATTAGCTGAAGTTGTCGTATACCTAGACACAAAAGAGAACACAGAAAAGCACTGAATATTTCCGTAAGGTGTTCAGGTTGGAATCTGTCACAGCAAAACTTCATGTGTAATTCCGTTCAACAAAGTTGTTGTTTTATCAGGGCAGTATAATAAAAAGTGACGTCGTGGTTTATTAAATGCTTGAAATAGTGAGCCAGGAACTTGGTTATGTACTCTCTACTCGTGAAATTGACCTGTTGTCAACATATTCCCTCTTTTTTGTTTTACCAGATACTTTCCTTTTATTAGTAGGTACAAAATTCGATAGGAGGAAGATATCCATTGGTACAATACAAATCAAATGTATTAATATTAATGCATTATTGCTTCCTATATACATTTTAATATAGTTGTATGTTATAAACCTGGTTATTTTTAAGTAGCGCCTGTTATGTGTTATTAGCAGTAGCAGTTCAGAGGGTCTTCTCATCAAACATGTTGCTTATGAGAGTGGTGACTAGATCTTACTTTCTAATGCTTCCTAATCAGGATTCACTTATGACAGATATGTGTTTATAATATCTTTTGTTTAACAGCACAAGCCTATAGTCCCATTATTTGTCGATGAGATGTAGTAGCTAATATCCAACTTCACATATCAATTTACGGTGAAATTTTCATTTACATAACTCCAAAGATCTCCAACTAATTGAAATAAATGAAATAGTTAGTACTTACAACACCCATCAGGCTCTGCTCCCTTTCTTCCTAGGTCTCTTATTACTAACGAATCCCAGTGTGAGGGGACAGCCCAAGCTGCACAGTTATGAGGCTAGAAAAAGTCAACCATCTTTTCGGGGCAGAGTACTTAAAGAAGAAGGGAGCAGGAAAAGAGGCAGCCATCTTTTCGGGGCAGAGTACTTAAAGAAGCAGGGAGTAGGAGCCTGACAATATCCCATTTGGCGCAAATGCAATCTTCGTATTACAGTGAAACTTTCAAATCTACAAATTATTGTTGTTATATTTATAAAACATAAACATATGAAACGATGAACTAAAAAGTAAGACATTATGGTTCAATACCTTTTCCATTCCCACCCAAGTGTTTGCAATGTATGTGAAACATCTAAAGATGGCTTTTTTTTACTATATTGGTCCCTGTTCTCATAGCAAGTGAATGAGAGAGACCTCAGGGATCAGGCTAATGTAACCTGCTTTTTATGATCTATAATGGCACATGATATGCAGGACTGGACAATGGTTCATGTCCTCACAAAGTAAAAAACTGGAAGATCCTAAATTGATAAACTTCATGGATAGGTGGAACAAGTAACTAGGCCCAATACTTGAAAAGAAAACAGCAGGTGCATTGTTAAAAGTCCTCCTTGTCTAACGAATTTCAGCAGTTAAAGTGGCCATTTATAGAGGGGATACCTGTGCAAAATCATTTGATGAGCTATGATAATATTATGAAAGGGAAGAGCAAACTACCGAAAATAGCATTTGTGGGCAATTTTCTAAAGTGTCATTGTGTCAATAGAAGATGCATTTAATTCCTGTACTGTTTTCATGTGGTTTAGTAAGACATCTGAGTGTTTGTGAGTCCACAAAACCTTGGTTGGCCCCAACTAGTCACTACATAGGCATCAATAAAAACAAAAACAGATAAAAGTAACAGTATAGCCACTAGAGAAACGGAAACACTGCTGGCACATACCAACACATAGAAGGTACCCTTGGGTGAACTACAGCTTAAAAAGCAAGTATCCACTAGCCAGGCAAGGGTTACTTACAGTACTCTGTGTTCATGAGCTCCGTCAGAACTTGGAACACTGAGGCAAGAAAGTACCAAAAGGGCGGGTCATGAATAACATTTTGGCAACATCACTTCAAAGGCCCTCAGAACTTTATTGGAATTATTTATGGGTGGATTTATACACTCTCAAAAGAACAGAGAAAATAATTACAACTTAAGCACTTCCACCACCAGTAAATCAGTAAGGAAGACCCAAACCATTTCCCCTCTACTGGATCGCCCACCATAAAAAGCAATGCTGTCAAAACCACACTTAAATGAAGTATGTGAAGGATCTTAGCGCACAGTTACTGTTGACTCAAAAAAGGTTCCAACCAATTAGCTACACACCTCCCTACGTTTGGAGTGCCCCTCTCCAGCTAATCTATGCAAAGCCGGTTATACTGGTTTTTGACACAGAGCATCAATGCCAACCGCACGTTTTTCTATTCTATTGCTTAAAGAAAACAACTAGACACGTACAGTGTGGCCAATTACATCATTTTTAATGATCAGTTCCAACATTTACTACTGCGAGCCTTTTACAATGTGTAACCATCCGTGTAAATAGAACCTGCTTAATACCATCCAACAATGGGCTGATTCACATGCGCAGCTGGCCCCGCCTCTGTGCGTGAAACTCATAAGCAAAGCTGAGAGCAGATCTTCAAAAGAGGATGAAATAGAAGTAGCGTAATACTCACTAATGTGATCAATGGATCCGGCGCAGAACTTCCCGTAGAACTTTTTGGCGCCAAGACTCCTCAGGTCATGTATGATAAAAGGCCACAGATGAAGCACGTTGTTTCTGGAAAACGTGTCCCTCTTCTCCACAACCACGACTTTGGCTCCTAGGGAGGCGAGCTCTATGGCAGTCCTTAGGCCGCATGGTCCACCCCCAATGATTAAACACTGAAAAAAGAACAGTCACAAGTAGTCAAATTAGCTCTAGTGGCTACCTGTCCTGACACATTTCAGACTAGAACTGAAGCTGAGTTACCCCAGAACAAGGTTTAATTATAATGCAATTTTTCACAATGCGCTCTTTTTTATTTGGTTGGCTTTCATGATTTTGTTTAACACATGCTCTTCGTATTGTTTTATTATTAATAAATACAAAGCTATTTATTTAAATTTTTTTTTTTTTTAAATCGCATAAAAATGTGGCACAAGTTCATCAACTTGGATAACGTTTAAGCTCATGTACCAAAAGAAAATCACCATGCATGTAACCATTGATTCATACTGAATTTCATAATGCATGAAAGATATCTAATTAATATATGATCAGTAGCGTTATTTGGAGAATGTGACTTCCATGTTAAATAATTTTCAACAGAATATTTTGGATTTTTTAACATTTTGTTTATATTTAAAAGAAATGGAACAAGTTCCACATAAATGTACAGATAATAAACATGAAGTTTGAAATAAAATTATGAAAGATGTATATTGTAGTATTAAATCACACAGCTAAGCTACAGTATGCAACAGTAATAAGGAAATATGTACGTTATGGCATTGCCTCTCTCACATAAATTCTTATTTGTAGACCTTTATTATCAACCGATTTCGAAAAATGGGTGGTACAAGAATGTAGGTAGGCACATAAGGAAAATGGGAAGGGAAAAAAAGGAGGGGCGGCTACACAACAGTAAGTGGCAGCAAACAATGTATAATGTGCAATACATTATATGCACTGTTCAAGAAACTGTTTTCATACTTTCTCAAATATGTAGCCGGTTTCTTTTTTATGTAAAAGCTTCTCAAATATGTTTGGGAACACATGTCAATAACCCATTCATTCTTGTTAGAGAGCTTGCCGGTCTTCCATGTTGCCAAAATGAACCTCTTTGCAATCATTACTGCTTTCCATAGGAATTGTTCCTGAGGGTTCTTGAGTAAATTCACTTTATCATCATAACCCAGGGTAATCAAAGTTTTAGCGTTTGGTACTACCAAAACTAATGAGATCCTGTAGAAGATCACTGCCCAAAACTGTTTTACTCTTTAGCAGACATACATCATCTGTATTAGACCACCAAAAAGGCTGTGACATGCCCAACATCTAACAGGCTCCATCTGAAAAGTTTACGCCATCCAATATTTTCTGAGGAGGTGTTTTTGCTGTATATAGGTTATTGGTAGATCAATTGAGAAATTGAAGTCTGTATTAGGCATTTTAGACCGAAACGCATATGTTATTTGTTCCTCAAGACCAGGGCCGGACTGGCCATAGCAGGCACCGGGTGTTTCCCCGGTAGGCCGCTAGGGTGGGGACCGGTTTTGGGCCCGTGGGGGGCCGTTTTTATTACGGGGGGTCGGCAATATCGGCCCCCTATAACAAAATCGGCCCTCGCAAACTGCTCAGCTGCACTCCCCCTCACCCCAGGGGGGGGCGGCTGAGCAGTTTGCCAGGGCCGGTTTCTGTTCCCAGTCCGGCCCTCCTCAAGACTAAATTCATGTGAATTCTTTAAGGTTCTCAATGAGGTACCCTCATCAGAGGTTTCCAGAAGCCTGTGAATAACACAATCTGTGTGACGTGGCAGAATGCACACCCGATTCTCAAGTTTATTAGTCCCTTTTTTTGTAGTATGATCCTCGGCAACAACGATCGCTTGCAGACTGGCGTTGTGCCTGGCCCCGAAAGCACAAATGAGTAACTCCTTGACCTATGGAGCGACGTGACGCTCCATTCACCAATCGCACAGCAATTCAAAATATATTTCACAGACTCCATTTATAATTAAATCATCCATTTTAATCCATTGAATCCTTCTTTTATTCCAAAACTTTCTCTTTACTTTTTCCTTTCACGTAAAGGCTGCATAATACCCAATTTTTTCAAATGCTGCAGTTATGCCTTTCCGGGCCTTTTACTGCAGCACGTGGGATGCACAATTTATTCTAGGCAGCTATATTCCCTTGTTCCCAATGCATTTCGGGCTGGACAGCCGTTCGTCAGGGGTAGCTATAAATTTAAATTAAAACCACTATTAGTGTTTTGGAACATTCAACATTAGACAAAAGCTATAGTATCTTAACCAGAGTACAAGCTGTAATGCAATCTTATTTGGTGAAAAAAAATAAAAAATTCAGTGCCTGAACACATGTGACCTGTTGTTTTTTAGTAAATAACATGAAAAATCAAAAATAAACATGGACACCTAAACGAACTCCGTTAACTAAAGTCATTTCTTGTGCAAAACACCCTACATTGTGCATTCACTTAGCGCGATACCCTCCCTTAAACCCATCTTCATTAACTTTACCTGCTCATACTAAACACTGTCCCTAGCAATGAGACTGGCTCCTCTCTTCCTAACCGCATCACTGTGTGAGTCCTCAACAAACGTATCTGTTATTTGTTCCTCAAGACTAAATTCATGTGAATTCTTTAAGGTTCTCAATGAGGTACCCTCATCAGAGGTTTCCAGAAGCTTGTGAATAACACAAGCCAAAACTTTCTCCCTTTACAGGCCCTGAAAACGTTAGGGCTGGAAGCCAAATACTTGTGCATTGCTAATATTTTTCATTAATCGTTTTAAAATATTATATATTCGTTCATTACAAGATTGCAATGTGTATTTGAATTTTGAATGGATAAAATTCAACAGGGATCCATTAATCAACACTTTATCCAAGTTAAATATTCCAGCACAAATCCAGTAGGACCACACAATGTTTAAAGGTTGAGTGTGTTCAGATTGTTGATTCCATATGAGGATATTCTTCTAGCTTTAACTGCTTCAGAGCTTGTTCATAAAGAATACCTGCAGCAGCACATTGGGTTAAGTTGACTTTGGCGGCATGCTGCCTGAATTTAAAGGTACATCAATACTAAAAGGTTTCAAGGTACTAGATTCCAGGTCCATCCAAATGAAAGTATTGCTTTCCATGTTAGAAAGATATTTAAATAACTGTCTCAAAGCGTTAGAAAGGTTATAGTTACATAGATCAGGGAATCTAAAACCACCCCCTCTTGATTCCTTTTTAGTAATTCCCATTAAAAAAAATGATTTTTTTACCTGACTCTCCCTCCCCCCATAGGAACTGCCCAAGCAGCTTATATGATGGCTTTAAATATTTTCCCTTACGTAACATTTTGGATTCTAAAGAAAACCAAACCGTTTATTTGGAATTTGAGCGAGGTCGTGGTCATATTTATAAATTATAATTATTTATAAGTCCCAAGCATAGGTAAATGTTGCTTTTCCTACCTTTCCACAAACAACGCAACTAGTGAAATTAATATGTAGAATAGCGTAGCCAAGGATGTGCATTGCAATGACATCACAAGTCAACAAGAAGCTGCAAGCCATTTCCAATTGAGGCTGCAGGCCGAGTGCTTAATAATCCTAATTTGTGTAGCCAGATCAGTTTACAATTTGTGTGAAAGTACTACGAAGACAAGGTGGTTTTTCCAGGACAACTTTCACCAAGTAAATCTTGGTGGAATTTGTTCAAGGGTTAAACATGCAATATATCCGAATTCAAGAGGTGCTGAACTCAGAATGGAGGAATATTATTGCATGATGGAAAAATCAAACCCACAGTATCCGTATGTATTTTCTGGGGTGGTATTATCGCAATAAAATACTGGCTGTGGGAGAATAAAGGCCGAAGAGTACCATTTCTATCAGATTTGCGGCAGATCTAGCTTGTGTAAATGTTGCGTACTCAGCACTGAGTCAAACACAGCCTTTGATGATTGAGACAGAAGATTGTGAAACAAGCGTTTAACACATTTTCATCACCCTTATTGCTGTTGGAACACATTATCATATCAATAACTGCTGATGCCATATCGCTTACATAAATAAAGACAGTCCAAGTTAAACTAACCATGGGAATTAGCATGACTCATCAATGCATTCTAATGAAGAGCATTGCCCTAGATACTTTATCCGTAGATCACAAATCATGCACATCCTTCAATGCATGTTTCTACTGGATGTTAATTGCAATCTACATTCTTAAGCCATGTGGAAATGTAACAGTCAATAAGTACAAACACAGATTCAACTGAAGGTCATCTAATAAAACAAGCTACTTTATTCTTCAGTTCTGGCAGGATAGATAGACACCGGTCTGAGCAGCAAGATTCCAGGTGACAGTGCTTGCATTTTTTGTCAGTATGCCAACCTTATTATGGAACCATTATCCAAGTTGTATCTCAATAAACTTCATCAATGAGTTAAAGACATAATGGAGATTAGAACATTGGAATATTGGGAGCTCCATTGAAGAAAATGGAGTGCTCCAGGCTTCTAATGGCCGGTAGAAGCCCAGAAGCATCAACATTTGAATGTTTGTCTTTGTTCACAGGTGTTGCTGTGAACAAAGGCCTCACGGAGCCCGGGGGCATTTCAACCCCCTCAGGCTTTGTGAGCCCTTTGTTTTACTATTTGGAACATTCTGCCCTCTAGGAGCAGAATGTTCTAATAGCCTTATAGCCCTCCGTAGCGGGCTATACTGGCCATTAAAGGCCCGCTCCCTTGTGAAAGACCCTCACCTTCAGCTCGAACCTTTAATGCTGGAGCGGGCGTTTAATGGCAAGTATAGCCCACTATGGAGGGCTATAAGGCTATATTGAAATAATAAGTTTGTTACAAAGTAAAAGTCCATAAGTAGAGAAGAATAACTCCACTCCACAAAGGAAATCCAGCACTAATGTTTTTGAAAGAAATGTGCGTATGGTTATCCTGAAAACTAGACTCACTCTTACAGAGAAACTTGCCAATGTCTGGATAAATAGTAAGAAAAGTCTATGATGTGTGATTCGCTATGAGATTATTACAGGATTCTTGTAAAACTGTCTCTCAGAAAGCAGTATGGCCAGGTAGGAAACAACTAAAACACGTTAGCAACTGATGAGAAATACATGGAGGAACAATCTCTTTAGATTAGTGCCCTGTAGAAATTAGCACAAAGGCCAGTTCAAAACCTTTCATCAGAATTCCATAATAAAAAGCTGAATCCTGGGGTTTAGACATCGTTGTCACTGTGCCCTCCATTTGAAAAAGTTTGCCGTCACCAGCTTCAGCCCCATGCCTTCGCCAATAACACCAAACTCAATTTCTGAATATGCAAGGATACTACAATTCTTTACCATATTCTAGCAGTGCACAACGAAAACCTCTAGAGAGTCTGACAATTTCTTAGGCTCAATTCAGGTTCAAGTTAAAGCTTTGGCATTGCATTTGTGTGTTAGAGGAAATTGAGCATCAAACCAGGTTTCTCTTAAAGTACCTTCTAAATGGAGCTTCAGAAACTAGACAACCTAAGCAGATATACACCTGACTGACTTCTTGCATCTTTAAATTTATATTTGCAATGTTTCAGACACAGATTTGGACTGTGAAGCAGAAAAGGGGAATCGTGGAACTCTCACATGCTGGAACCACTCGCATCATTTGCAATGCCTGTGCAACCTGATGATTCTGGTTAATGAAATCCAACATGTTGATTCTTTTTCCAATCATTTCAAACATTTCCTGAATCACCTCTTGAAACTAATGCTTCAACATTTTTAACTCGCAATACAAAAGCTTATGTCATATCCTAGCTTACGGTAAGTTCTATCATCGTCCTTTTTCATTCAAAGATAAACCGCCTTCACAAGGTTACTGCACATTCTACTTCGTGCTGGAGGATCAAACCTTTAAGTAGTTCACCGTGAAGAAGCAGCAGCACTCTCCCGAGCCTTGTACATTATTTAACAAGTGCAGCTTCAATGCATTCTTGTAGTTAAGGAAGTTCTATTTTCCACTTTTTTTTTTTTAATCATTGAGAAAAAAAATTGATGATCATTGACAACATGATCGTCCTTCCTTCCTCTAGATCCTCACTTGCTTACCAAGCTATTCTCTTTGAGGAATCCTTCTACTAATTCAGAAAACGTTCCAGCAATATCAGAAGTCAAAATATGTTCTGTGGACACTGTTCCCCTTCTCCTCAAGATAATCAATTCCTCTCTAGAGGAAGGCATCTTCTAAGCAACACTCAAATCTGCCTGAATGTCACCCCTATTCAAAAAAGCAAACCTTGATCCAAACAATCTTGAAAATGTTAGACCCATCACCAAGCTAACATTCCTAGGACAAAAACAATACAAGAGAGGTTGCAAACAGACTGCTGAACCATATATTAAACAACAACCTCCTGTACAAATGTAACACAGACAGCCTCTCTCCAAATACTTGGCAATATCCTAAAAACATTAGATAATAGGAAAGCCTGCTTACTGATCCAATAAGTTTTGGGTGCAGTATTCAATACCATCAACGACGACTCACTGCTAAACAGTGTATCATCCAGACTGGGCATAAAAGGCAAAGTTCTAAACAGTTTAAATCCTTCATATCAGTGAGAACATACAATGTGTTACTTTTAGCTCTGCCAGATTATCTTCCTACCCAGTAAAATATGGAGTACCTTAAGGTTCAATCTCATCGCCACACCTTTTCAATCTCTACATGGGGCTGCTAAGCACAATGGTCCTTAATAAGAACATATCCTTACATCATTATGCTCAATACCTCTGACATCACATCTCTGAAGATCTTTCTTTAAAAACGAATTACATGGATGACAGTCTTCTCTCTAAAGCTAAACCACAACAAAACTCCTACTACTCTATTGAAACATCTCCCCTCAACCTGCACAAAAATTACTTGACGCCCTTCTCTCATTGTGCATCACACCCTCCTTATTGCGGTCAGTGAAATCCCTTAGTTTTATCATGGACTCCGACTTCAGCCTGACTGAACACCACAAAAAAATTCAGCATCATACCAACTGCACCTCAAAAGAAAAATCAAACCTGCAATACCTCTGGTGGGCTTCAAGACTACTGTTCAATCCCTTATCCAATCACAAATTGATGAAGGTAAGGCGCTCTTAGCTAGTCTAACAGAAGCTTCCACTGCAACTTTCAGAGCAACTCTACATCCGGCAGCCCAGCTCAGCTGAAACGCAAAAAAGGAGGCCATATCATAAAATCATTAAGCAGCTACATCTACTTCCTCTAGAAGCTCACATCAATTCCAAAATTGCCTGCATTACACACTCGGCCACCCCTGCTGGTCTCCTGTCTTACCTCTAGGAAAACCTCCACACAACATGCGATGAAAGAACTACAAACGGAAAAGAAAAAACCTACCTCTCGAAATCCCTAAAACGAAGATTAGCAAAATCGCTAAACAAGCCTTTTCCTGTCTGGATCCTAGACTTCGAAACTCTATTGCCGATGCCCTCACAATGAATCTGAACTTCCTGTCCTTCAAGATAGACCGTAAAACTCATCTGAACAAAAATAATTTTCAGTTTAGCCAACCTCCTATCCAAATAGATGGTCCCCTTCATGTCCTCATTGTAGGTTCAATGCTTTATTGAGATGTAAAACCCTGCAGCATTTGTGTCATGAGAGGTTTCAAGAATTTTTTTTTAAAAATTGAAAAATGTTTGAAAAAAAATGCAATACAGAGATAAAGCGAACATCACATACCAGAATGCACTGGAGCACACCAGTTACCGTTACTTGGCTAATGATGAGACGCTTCGGTTTGTGAGAACGCAGCCACAAGCTCTGAACTCATAAAATGTTGGTTGGTGTTCCAAAGCAAACAGTGGATTATGCACCATGCTTAAAAAGGTTCAGACCATTTGCATGATTGTGTCAGGTTTATACACAGTTACAAAATATGTGCTTCTGATGATATATAAAAGCCTTGAAGTACTAGTGTCAAGAGCTGCCTCAAAAATGATCATAATATTTCATAAAATTCATTGCAATACTAATAAAAATAAGCTTCATATCAGAATACACGTTAGTCGCACCTTTGACCAGTCTTGATAAGTGATGTGAGAGGTTACCTGCTCTACAGGAAAAGAAGACCTTCGTCCCTGCATTTGCATTCCCAAAAGGGAAAAAGCGTTTACCGTTTGGGAAAACATCAATTTGCACGCTAGCTGGTTTACAAATGTGAATGCAATTTGCAATGCAACCTATGTACTATTGGGTAGCATCTCAAATAGTCACAAAATGACCTACCTAATGAATATTAATTAGGTAGGTGGCAGTGTGTGACCCCTTGTGATTAGCTGCAAATGCAGACACGGAGCCCTACAATGGGCAACAGTCTTTCGTCCCAGCATTTGCATTCCAAACAGGAAACTTTTCATTTAAAATATCCCTTGCCCATTAAAACACAGGTGCTGTTTGAAGAAAAAAATCCTATTTGGAAAAACATAAGGGGGACCAATGCCTGCTCGCCCAGTGGCTACCACCTTGATTTAGAAGAGGGAAAGTGTCCCAATAGGACACAGTTCCGTTTGCGAATGAGTGAACCTTACATCTCAGGGGTCAGTAACTTATTAATGGTTTGGGACCTCACTTGTGGGCATTAACCATGGATACATTCCTCTCCAAATCGGTCATTGAGGAGGGGCCCCCCTTTCAAGCCCCCTCCTACTTACGATTGTGAGAGGATCACAAAAACACTTTTATGAGTTGGTAATAATTTTCCAACTTCTAAAAGGGATTTTGTACCTTACGGAAAATCCTTCCGCTGTTGCAAATACTCTAATTTTGCAAAATGCAGCATTAGCAATCGCAGAAGGGCTTTGTACATCAGGCCCGAGTCTTTTCCATGTAGAATGTCTCTCACTACTTTTACAGGGGTCATGTACCAATGTATTTACAGAAGGTGTAATAATTTTTATTCTTTCAAATGTATGGTTTGGGCAGCTGTATTTGCTCTGTACAGTTGTGTAGTGAAATGAACCTTTACACTATATATGCCTACCATATAATATCCAAACCAATGACGTTTGGCAGAGTAATAAACAGTCTTCCAATAATCTCCACAATTAAAATGCTTAATTAGTATAGTACTGAGAGATTACGTAGCATTTTCGGATTGGTGTCAAAGACAGGAAAGAACACTTACTGTCAACACTCGATTTGTCAGTTTCTCTGCCAATGACATGCTTGGCTTGAATATGTGATGTTACAACGCGATCAAAATGATTGCGGTATGTAACATCGCAGTTTTTACAACGCAAGTCGTTACAACGACTTGCGCTGGAGGGCGCTGGACTTAGGAGTAGGAAGATTTACTATTCCAACACCAGTCTACGTACAGTAGGGAAGGTGTTGGAATAGTAAATCTTACTATTCCTTAGGTTGTAGCGCCCTCCAGTGCAAGTCGATGTAACGCTTGCGTTGTAATGGCAGCGTTCTAAATGCATCGCGGTGAAATCACCGCGATGTAAAGGATGTTTCCCCTTGGCTTCTCTCCAGATTTTTCACATTGTGGCGGAACGGTACTGCATGAGCCTTTATGGAACACTGGATCAAGTGCAGTAACATAATAACCGTGTCCTGACAAAGTAGCACGTGGACCATTAAATGGCATGAGAGTTGGTTCTTGCTGATGTTTTATACAAAAAAGTCGTGGGTGGAATGCTTGTATTAAGCTCAGTCACTGGTAATTACTCGGGCCGGATCCCAATCCATCATTTTGCACACCATGCCACCTCAGCTTGGACCCAGTCAAATGCAAATCAGTCTTGACCCTGCTCCAATGGGAAAAGTCCAGCCCGAACTGCCAAGCCAGGTCCTCCCTGAACTGGAAGACAAGCAACTCTAGACCAATTTACCCCAAGTTAGGACTCATCAGCCACATATAGCTTGATTCCAGTGATACAGTGTGCACGGGATTCATGTCTGGGCATACCCGTTCCACTCACGGTGACACACTAAAGTATACAAAAATGTGATGGATGGAATGCTTGAATTAATCTCAGCCACTGGTGATTACTCTGGCTGCATCCCAGTCCATCGTTATTTTGCACCCCATGACACCTCAGTTTGAACCCAGCTATATGCAAATCAGTCTTGGCCCTGCTCTAATGGGAACAGTCCAGCCAGAACTGCCCGGCCAGGTCATCCCTGAACCATAACACAAGCACCCAAGACCAGTTTCGCCCTAGTTAGGGATCATCAGCGAGGTATAGCTTGGTCCAAGTGACACAGCGGGACGGGTATGCCCAGATGTAGGCCCCAGCACTTATATCTCACCAAACAATAAGCAGACTGTACAAAGGCCACACAGCGCTGATTTCCGTCAGCAATCTACCATAATGTGCATACTCATCAGCACATGCAGACTATTGCCACGGCACACTTCCAAAGATCCAGGCAGCACTCAGCCTGGACAAGAAAAATCTTAGTAAAACAAAACCACTTCAATAACAACCTCATTGAGTGATTTATGATGTAAGCGTGACCTCATTGGACGGTTCTGGTCACTGTGGGGAAATGACGCCCTCGGATTTATCTATACTCACATTAGGTCACAATGAAAACACATCTTTGCACATAGCCAGACAGTGATGGCACGCTTGGACCTGGACGCCGTCACTTCCGTTCTAACGTCAGAAAGAGCGGTTCCAATTATATGTTTTTCTCATTCGCATGTTATCTTCTGCCCTCCTTGTGAACCATTTATTGTCAATTAGATGTTTCCGCTGAACAGCAAAAGTATTGTTATTAATGAAAACATTTCAAACTTTGAAAGACTACCTACAAAGGGCAATCTAGGTTCTGACGCGGAATGATAGCAGCATTACTATAGGATACGTTCATCGTTGTTGACTATTCATAGTTCATGTGCAACCGATAAAAGACGTAACAAATTAAGTAATCCCTCCTCATCAATCACTTTCCATAAGAATGCGCCATCCTAAAAATACCCTACACAACGTGCATAGAATGCCATTCGCTTTACGAACACACGACATCCGGGCACTACGATAGGACAGAATCAGGGCCAGATGTGAGCGGGGCCTGGGTGACGGCTCCTCTGCGCGGGCCTCGTACCCTATGAGTAATATGGGAACTCGGTGTTCTGACAAGCGAATGCATCCCCTGCAGTCCTGCCCCAGCCAGGCAATACTTAGAACCCCCGCCTCCTTTTTTTAACAATCGTCCATATTTAGGACCATCATTTTTTCTCACGGATAAACTATCCTGCATTTTTGAAAATCACATACAAATTAACAATGTGTTTTTTTCCCAAAACTGCAAATGCAGACATTCAGAAAGTGTCTGTCAGAATTCTAGACACTTGTTTTTGAGGCACCCTGACCTCCCGTGATGGTTCACACGTTCCTGTCTTCCCAACTCTCCAGAAGAGGACGAAATTAGACCGCTTGAAAAATCCATTTAATTGTTTAAAGACCAATGCCCTCAGGTTCTCTACTTTCTTATTGTATGTACAATAGTCTCCGTTTTGACTACTCAATTTGCTTAGAATTTCACAAAAAACTGCATACAGCGCTATAAAATCACAAATAAATAATTAAGAGGCTATCTTAGTGTGGTGCCAAGCAAGGCAGATTAAAAGTTCATTTTTCTCGACAAGAATGTTTTTCCCATTAAACTATTCATTTTTAAATGAAATTGCCCGTCTGTTTACTATGTTCTATTGACTGTGGTATTATGGTCTCACGGAACCATGCTAAAAACTATTTTTTGGCACAGCAAAAGGGTCTGGTTTGCATTCCGAGCCCTGACTACTATGTTATTTAAACAAAAAAGCCCACTGAAAAGAAAAAAACTAAACAAAACGCGATTGCTTTCTGTAAACAGTGCATCTATACCTCTATGAGATAAATAATTAATTCTTTTGAGATGTAAAATAGTCCTGCATGCATTAAAAAGCATTCACTCAGAATGACACACTAAACAAACAATATTAGGAGGTGAGCGAGAACTACTCCTCTACGAGGAAACAAAAGCCAGTTCTAAGTATATTTTGAAGAAATGCTAATAATAGGCACGTGGCAGTTGCACTTTCAGTCCAGACCTAAAAGTCAGCATCAGACATAAAGAGAACACATTTTACATCGCAGGGGATAAGCCAATTATATCTTGCCACATTTCCCCCATCCCTTTGAGCCCAAAATATGTTCTTAGCAGAAAATGTGCAAAACCATTCTGCTGTGCAGTTGTTCTTTGCTGCATGATAATGGCCCAATGACCCAAGTTAAAAGTGACGGATTATTCATTAGGTCGAGCCTCGAGTAGCGGGCAAGCGCTGCTAGGCAAAGACTTTATGTAAGGGGGTTTCAAAAGCTGACCACACGCTCGTGCGTCGTGGCCTTTTTCGGGCGGTTACGCGCGCAGGGCCGACATCTGTTTCCCATTATCGTGCCCAGACGCGTGCGCGATAATTGGAAACACATGCCGGCCGTGCGGGGAAAAGGCCATGACGCACGTGCGTCTGGTCAGCTTTCGAAAGCCCAGGCTGCCGCGCTCGCCCCCTCTCCACACTTGTTTTAAAAACCCACGGATAGCGATGCTAACTTGCGATCATGGTCCATAGAAATGTAGAAGAGCACTGTACAGTTTTGATCCTAGGACGAGGTAGTAGTCAGGGCATTTGTGAAGCGGATTAAAGGAAGAGTTTGTGAAGATCACATGACGGCTGGGCGCATTTACTGCTAGTAGCTGGAAACGCGCTATGCTACGTAGTACGGATGCTCGGAAGCCTCTAGTGTTAAGTGGGACACGGAAAGTAGACCGGCCTCAGCCTCAAGTTATCCAAGTTCTAAACATAAATCAACACACCATTGGTGGCCGGGCTGCAGCGAGAGCGCGCACGTGTATCTCCTGCAGTCTGTCGATGCGTGTACCGCAGGCGGGGCACTGGTGTGGGATAAACAGAGACCGGCCCACGGCCGCCATCTTTGAACTCCGCGCGCACGAAAAGAGAAAGTCGCCGCTGACACCCCCGGCAGACGTGCCATACAATGCCCATCCCTCTGTGGCAGGAGAAGCAGACTGCCCCCTAACAAGCAGCGGAAACTATCGAACAAACGGCCTAGATGTGCATATAGGATGAATTGCAAAAGGGGCAGCGATTCCGGATACAAGGACTTGTAGGGTACGGAGGATAGTTAAAACATACACAGATCAGTGGGATTCCCAGTGAATGTGGCGCGGTAGATGGGTATTGGGTACGCGACGATTTAAAGGAAGGCAATTAGATATCAAGTAGGGAGGGCCTCGGATACTAGTTTAAGGCGATGGGGGTGCGATTTACCAATGAGATGCGTCAGGTACCAGTGAAAAGGGATGGGGTTTACAGTGTGTATGTGATGATTAGTAATATTGGGAAGGTCCTAGAGGTGCAGCGGGTACCAGTGGAAGCAGGTTATAAATTCAAGAGTGGGGTGTGGGGTATCAGCAGGAGGTGGGATAGAGTAATCGGCAGGGGAGCGCCTGTTCCTCTGTAAAGTGATGGGGCTATGTGAGGGGTTTTCAGGGAGAGCGAGGGAGTGTGTAGGCAGGATGGGATGTGGTAGGTCAAGACTGTGCAGCGCTTAATTTGTAGTGCAGTAAATGCTGGGGGGCCTAGATTGTTGCTCAGAAGTCTAGAGCCGGCGCTACGAACATCGGTGGTGCACGACGGTTACATAGTCTTGATTACACCTACTACCTCTTTCTTGCAACACCCTACCCTCCTAGCCCCTTAAGCTTGCTCCTGGAGGTCTGTTTTTATCCCTGGTTTCTAACTGTTTTCCATCTTTCTCTTCCTTTCTTTTGCTCCCTTTTTCCTCTTTCTGAAAGTCTGATGAGGAAAAATGAGTGCTGGCCCCAAAAATAAGTGCCGGTGGGTCCCATCTGCAACCACCAGCTCAAATTAAGCACGAGACTGCTATGTGCTACTAGAGAGACACAGTAGAAGGAGAGATCACAGGACCTGTACAATAAGACCAAGTGCAGATGGGCATGTGAGTTATCATCAGGATGGGGTGGAGTAGAGAGTTGGTAGGTAGAGGAGTGCCCTGTAGTGTATCATGGCAAGTTTCCTTTAACATGGAATCTGAAAACGAAAGTGTTCACTCGTGCTTGAGATTCCATGTTGCCTAGCTTTCGGTGTAGAGAACTCCAGACTGGCAGTTTGATCCTGGAGTTTGGTGGAGGAGGTGTATGCACCCTTTTTGGTTATGGAACAAACTTCCTTTTGAAGAACCTTCCGTGTGTGTATTCACGATACTACACGATTTTGGCGACGACTGGGAAAGGACCTTAAGCCGTGCTACCCTGTTGAAAACTTAACGAACTAAAGCCGTCTGGAAACAGAATCTACTTGAAAACCGGTTGCAGAGGTTAAGGAAAGGGATTGGCAGCAGTGCGAGATACAAGCAACGCTGGAAGTGCTCAACAGAACAAGTAAGTGTTGGCAACGCCCCCGCGAAACACTGCTTTGCACAACCACTCACCGTTGGAAGCATTTTTTGAAACCCACATTGCCGCGCGCCGATTCCCTGGCGCGTTCCACTCCTGTCACACGCGGCGAAGCGCACACAGCATGACTTCCACGGCCCAACCCCCCCAGCCTCAAAGTTCAGATGAGGGGCACAGGCGGGTCTAGAGCCAGGCACGTCACGCGAGGCTTGGTTCTGTTGTGGTGAAAGGCAGGCACTTTTACCTAAACAAGCATTTGCAATGCAATAGGTCTCGCATTTACGCAAGTTTGACCTATTGACATTGCAAATGACAATGACTTTTATTTTTGTTTTCGCTTTTAAAACATAAATAAAAGGCATTGTCATTTACAATGCCAATAGCTTAAACTCGCGTAAATGCGAGACCTATTGCATTGCAAATGCTTGTTTTTAACAAGAGTTCAACCTTAACTAATACAAAACTTAAATCTTCTGAAAAGATTTGTGACATAAGACCTTACCTTTGTCATTACAGATACAAAGAAACGCCCTAAAAGAGTAACCTCTGCAAACATTCCCGTTGTGTTGGGGGTCGGATTCATTCAAGTCCCATCTGCACCATTTTGAAGTCCTGGGATTTGCTCTTACTAATCATTGCTTTGAGTTGTGTTAGTACGATTGGTTCGAACTGAAGTGAGATAAAACTACAACTCCCAGAATGCACTGGTTTTTTTTTCCAAATGAAAGTCCAAGACAGGAAAAGGGGTGTTCTGATGTATGATAATGGAATTTGTACAGTGCTTGTACATTGCTTGCGTGCCCTCTCCCACCCCAACGCCCCAGCTTGGCCAGAATCGCTTGTTGGCATGGAACCAGCTATTTATCTTGCATATATGTACATTTTCCCTTCCCATTCCCTCCCACTGCCCTCTGGCTCTCAACCAGAGAATACTAAGGATTCAGCAGAAGCTTTCATAGCTTACAGGAGTACACTTTACATGGCCCAGATGTTCTCGGGCAAGGGGGTAACGCAATACGAGATCACATAACTGTGCAGCTAGAGACCGTACAAAGGTACTAGGAAGAGAAAAATAAGGACGTTTAAAAAGAAAACTTCCTAAATTACATTAACAATACCAAACTAGCAGGGCAAATGCCAACTGTACAAACAATACAACCACATACAACACGTATAGCCAAAGCTTGTATTTGCATTAATGTTCTATTGGAAGAACATGTGACTTTACATTTATAACTCAAAGTCTTAAAAACCTAGGCCCATGATCAAACAAAATCGACACCTGATCGGCCCTCCCGTTGTAACAGAAAACTCTTAATAGGTAGCTATCAACCCTACATAGAAACAATCACAGTTCTATATCACCAAAACTTGCAGTTTCTCTCACAAGTTTTTGAAGTAAATTAATTCAAACTAAATGCCTTGAGGTCGGGTAATTTACTCTCCGTCGACAGCTATTTTTCAAACTTAAATGCTTTAAACTGGGTTACTGTGGTACACTTTGCTAGAGGATGCTACTACATAAACAGAAATAAATTTAAAATCAATAGTTGTGACTCCACAGAATTCATCAGAAAAAGATCTAGAAACCACAACATGGCTGCTCTGAACGTCAGCATCTTTTCCGCAGGCTATCTTGTCTTGCATTGGCTCCCTCTTAATCTTTGGTGCTGCCACGTACTGCGAGAACGATTCTAAAGCTTTTCTTAATAGTCTTCATAGTGACCACTACATCATGGGCAAGACTGACCCTAAGCAGCCCAAAATAGTCTTTGACAGCAGGCGATCTACAAAACCGACTGCTGATGAGGGGACCCCGCTGAAAGATATCGCTGTGGTTGAGGTAACACCAGCGGACTCCCAAGACATGAAACTGTGCAAAATCCTGGTACACGTGAGATCTAGTCTGCGCACAATGGATCGAAAAATGCATATCTAATGGCCCGATTAGAGCAGGTCAAAGACAGGCTGGACAAGCATAGTGAAAGGTTGGATGAGGCAAAACATAAATTTTCCAGCCTAGTAAATGAGTTTGAAGACCTTAAGAAAACCATATCTTGCTTGACTGTCAATTACGCCACAAAATGAAGTTTTAGAATCGTTTTCACAGTGCAACAATATTTTCATTATAGGCTTGGTGGAAACTACAGAGACCGGGTGGATGGAGATCTTTGTCGATAGACTACTTGTGGAGATGTTTTGCAGACCAAACTTCTTGGTGATGTTGTCATGGAGAGAGCTCACAGATCACTTGGACTGTGCTCACCGATGGGTGCCCCTCCGTGCCCTATAATTGTACGACTTCTAAATTACAGAGACAGGGACTTGCTGTTAAGACTTGCTTGGTTTATTGATCTATGCTCCTAACTTCACTTCCATCATGCAGGAAGCCAGGCAGGCATTCTCAGGGATGAAAAAACTTTTGAGGGGAGCAAACATTATCTACACTATGTTCAAACCAAAACTGAAAGTGCAGACTGAGGGTTGCTCCAAGTACTTCACATGCCCTAAGGAGGCTATGAACTTTGCTAGATCTAAGCTGAAGAAGCACCGGAACAATCACCAACATGACACCTGGCGTGAAGACGATACAAAACCAGAGGCTGCAGGGGTAACATGCAAACCAGAATAATGGGAACAATCAGAAATGCCCTTTTTGCAGGATCCCCCCACTTTTCGCCATTTTCAGATAGTTGTCATTTTCCTGCCTAAAGCCTCTATGAGCTCTTACTATTATAATCCCTACTGTCACCTGGCAGGCTACTGGGCGGTGTGCATTATTCTCAGGAAATGGAACAAAAGGGCCTTGGTGGGAAGGAGGTGTGGCCACCTCCTGACAGATTGGCCTGGGGGATGTGACCACCAACTGTACAAGCTTCAAAGGGGCAGCCCCTGTCGCATGCAGATGTAACTCACACATAGGCCTGCCTCTGCCATTGTCTAAGTTTCAAGAGTGGCACAATCCCAGTGGAGAGAAAAACGGTCCCAGAACTAGTTTGGCAAGGGGAGTTCCACATTTCCCTAGACACACCTCAGGGGGTGTGCCAAGTGGTCTGACCAAGGGAAGAACTACTCTGCTATGTTGGGTTTTGGCACAGCAGGGCACTGCGGGATTGTTAAGGGCCAAACCTCTAGGAAATGTCACAGTCGGTATGGTTGCCCTAGAGAACTTTTCTCCCATTGGTTAGGGAGTCATACCCACCCACAAGCTAGTACCGGGCATAAGTGGCACTCCTGGATACCTTCTTCAGAACACTGCTGGACCTGTGGAAAACAGAAAAAGGACTGTACCTTTAAACGCTGGGACCTGAATATACAGAGAGGATGAAAGACTTAGCAGGACGTTGGCTGGGTTACTTAAGAAAGAGCGCCCAGCACCATAGTTCACTTGCTTCAGCTCCCAACTGGTTAAACACTCTCTGGCAATGTTGATATTCTTTGTTGTTTTCCTGAGTATTATCGTAACTTATATGAATCTAAATTGTCCCTCACAGAGGTGTAAATTAAGGAGCACCAAATAGACATTGAATTAGCATAGATTGAAGGGGGTATGCAAGAGTATATGCTATAATTGATACCAATGACTAAAATTAAATGCACCATAGGCAGCTTTGCAGGTAATTAGGTGCTGGGCACTGCTGGGTTAAATGCAAAGATATTCAAATCTTTTAAGGACCTTCTGGCACCACAACTGTTAAACACTGCATCAGAAGGCCCTAGATTGGAGAATTCTGCCTCCCATAACTAGAGAGGCTCTCATCACGACTATGCTAAAGCCTGGCAAAGACACTAGAGACTTCTGCTCATATAGGCCACTCTCTGTATTGAACATTGACAATAAAAGTCTCACATGGGTGACAGCAACTATGCTAAATCCAATGATGGGACAAATTATCCTGCCTGGGCACGTTGGACTGCAGTTAGGAGGGCTTACGGGATAAGGTGTGCGCCCCAGAAATAACCATCACTGATAACCCTGCCCTGATCTCATACATTGATATGTCAGTAAAAGCTACAGTTATTAAGCTCCAACTGCATAAAATAGGCAGCTCTTCTCTGGTGATAGATTTTAATGATTAAACAAATTCATGTAGCAGGCCTAACTAATCGCCTGGATATAAAATCATGTTTTTCAGACTTCAACAAGCTTTGATTTCATGCAACAAATCCTTCCCCTTAGAGCCACAACATTTTCTCCCTCTGGCCCAAATGTATTGTGCCACAACAACTAGGGGATGGATTGTCAAGCTCTACAAATTGTTCACAGAATTAATACCTCCGGTGAGTACAGTCAAGTCACACTGGGCACCTCCTTCCCGAAGGACTGGAAACAGGCTGAAGTGAGGCCCCTCCTGAAAAAACCATCTGCCGACCCAGCTGAACCAAAAAACTACCGGCCCATCTCTCTGCTCCCTTATCCAGCAAAAGTCCTTGAGAAAGCGATCAACCAGCAACTCATCCAACACCTAGAAGATCACAACCTCCTGGAGCCCTCCTAATCAGGTTTTCGAGCTAACCACAGCACCGAGACAGTCCTGATCACAGTCACCGATGACATCAGAGCCCTCCTGGACCACAGATAAACAACAGCCCTTATCCTCCTGGATCTGTCCACCGCGTTTGACACCGTCTCCCATCACATTGTGATCAACAGACTCCAAGGAAACACCCTCAAATGGATTGCCTCTTACCTCATCGGTAGAACCCAAAGGATCCGTCTCCCACTGTTCACCTTGGAGCCCAAGAAGATCCTCCGCAGAGCCCCCCAAGGATCCTCCCTCAGACTGACTCTCTTCAACACCTACATGATCCCCCCTGGGTGACACCATCAGATCGCACGGACTCAACATCATCTCCTATGTCAACGACACCGAGCTCATCCTCTCACTGTCCGAAGACCCCTCCACCACCAAAGCTAACTTTCACAGATGCATGATGAACATCGCGGACTGGATGAAGGAGAACTATCTCAAACTCAACACAAACAAGACGGAAGCCCTCATCTCTGGGAACACCACCTCGATATTGAATGAAGCATGGTGGCCCATGGAAATTAGCCCACTCCCCGCCTCAGCAGACCACGCCTGCAGCCTTGGCATCATCCTGGATAGCAAGCTATCCATGAAGAAACAAGTCCCTATAGTCCCATCCACCTGCTTCCACACCCTTTGTGTGCCCTGCAAGATCTTCAGGTGGCTCCTGGTAAACACCAGAAGGACGGTCACACATGCCCTCATCACCAGCAGACTGGACTATGGAAACACACTCTATGTAGGCACGCCTCCTGAAGAGACTCCAAACAATACAAAACTCAGCTGCAAGACTCATATTCGACCTCCCCACAAGGACTCACATCACACCCCATTTCAAGATACTGCACTGGCTCCAGATGCAGAAGAGATACCGGTGCAAGATGCTGACCCACACTTACACGGCCTTGAACAACGAAGGACCAGCCTACATCAGCAAATGCCTGACCTTCCGCCAACTGACCAGACACCTTAGAACTGTCTCCCTCTCCATCTCCAACACCCCACGGATCTCCCGAGCCAACAGTGGAGAACACTCCTTTTCACACCTGGCAGCCAAGGCTTGGAACAACTCCCTGCACCTTAAGACCGCACCGTCGCTCCAGCAATTCAGGAAAGAATTAAAGACACGGATGTTTGAATGATCGAACCACCATGCAGCAGCCAACATCTTCAGCGGCTCATGACCCTCATGGGTGATATGGCACGCTTTATAAATGCTTGCTTGACTGATTGATCTAGTTGAGGAGACCTCCCTCACTATTTGGACATTCTGCTGCAAGCAAATCAAGTTAGCGCCCATAAATTATCGACGTAAGCTTATGCATTTCAATTTCTTAAAAAGACTCTACCATACTCTGGCCAAACTGCAAAAAATAGATCCTGCTAGGCCGTCTGCCAGTCCTAGATGCTCTGCTGTTTCAGCTGATTTCCTCCAGCAAAACTTTAGATTTCAATGCCTGCACCAATAAGAATTGACAATCACTTTCAGTTCCAGACAGCACTAAAAATACTGATCTTCCCATCCTTTCATTCTCCAAAGGTGGACGATGATCGATGTGTATGCACAAATGCGCCTATTTTCACACTTTCCACAACACTTCACTTTTACAAAAACTAGTGCGTGCTGCAAAATGTCCAAACCAGATCTTTTATTCTCACGAATCTGACCCAACATCTCCCACATAGGGCATCCAACACCCTTGCAAACCCAGAGGCGGTTCCTCGGTGGGAGCGGAGGAGCATCACCCCCCCCCCCCCCACCACCACACTGCTGGGCAGAAAGCGTCTAAAATAAAATGGTAATAAAATGATTTTTTTTACCATTTTATTTTAGAAGCTTTTTGCCAGCAAACAGAGTTCGAGGGCAGGGTGATGCCAGCGCGTCACTGAGTGGCCACTTAAGTTTGAAGTGCACAGGAAAGCGCCACTAGAGGAAATTCTCCTCTACCACATATCACATCTTAGCGCTGTGTCACATATATGGTCTACTAATAACACGTTTTTAGACCACTCACTTTGCACTACACATAGGTCCTGAAGAAAGCCATACCACTAAGAGAGCATGGCTGAAACATGTTGACCGACTAGGATATTGGAGTTACCTTAAGATCTCCTTAAATATTCGACTCATTTTTATTAACTGCCAAGGGCCCACCCATTAAAATAGTCATTTTTTATCCCAGTGACCCTTAGGACAGCTTTTTTAACATTCACTCACTTCCTTTCACTGCACTCTCACGGCACAATACCAGCTCCGCTGTATCCAGGCGTCGTAGCACACCCAAGGTGCACTCGGTGCCTTGGGTGTGGTCCGTTCATGAAGCATGTCACCAACTAGGTTGGTGAGTGAGGGCCTTACTATAAACATAATATGTTTCCTTTCCAAAACTAACATACGCTAGGAGTACCCACTCCAGAGCTAGTTCTCTTTGATAAAACATATGTACCAGGGGAAGTGAACTGGCTCCAGTATCTTCCCTCCCTCTCCTTTTGATTTTTTATCAATTCAAACGTCTCCCATCCAGCTTGAACAGCTGGGTTGGAGAGCAGGCACAGGCCTACAGTGACTTTTGAAGCGTGGAGCCAGCTCACTCCAGCCAATCAAGACGCTTTAGTCATGCTGCTAAATGGCATGAGAACAGTCTTGATTGGATGAGAGAGTTGGCTGTGGGCTTCGCGTTGGGAGGACGTGCTGCAGAAGAACAAGGACGTGTTGCAGAAATCGAGCAGCAGTGTAAGGTAAGTGAATTTTTTTTATGTGTATATTTATATTAATGTGTATATTATTGTGTATTTGTTACGTGTATATTTTTTGCGCCCCTCCAATGTGATTTGCCACCAATTGCCATGGTTCCAACCACCATTCCAAAGAAGCATCCAGGAAACCGAACAAAATCAGAGCGTCTCTCAGATTCGTCACTCACAGGTCTGAAGCGCTACGCAAACACTGCAAGAGATTGCAATACATGTGCTATTCAGATATGCGTTCTATGCATAAAACTATACAGCCTATTAAACACTGTTGCAGCTGCAGAGCAGACTGTTACTCTTTGCTGAAGGCGTTAAGAGCGTATAATTGGACTCCTCTCAAGTAAGAGGGAAGGGCACTTAATGAGTAGAAAGGGCAATTATCCACTGGTGAGTGACAGCAATTGAGCTTTTAGTTACTAGCACCCACCCCCAACATGGAGGCATCTTGTCCCTGCTCCACATTAACAATAAACGTCGACTGCAGGCAAAAAGAATAGTTAATTCCCCCATATTAATCCAACGGATTGGCTGAGCCATTCTTAGCATTCCATGAGTGCACTAATTGGCATTAGGTCATTTTAAGTGGAAATAGGAATCGTTTAAGCGTGTACGTAGTCACTTCAGGAAATAATTGTTAATTTGCAAGTCACTAATAAGGAAAAACACAGAGTAAGCTTCTTAATATTACTTAAAGCGCTTAGGTCTGGTAAGACTTTAAAGATATTAACCCGCATGTAGAAAACCAAATAATCACCCAAACATGCCGAGAGAGAGGTGTGTTGTGACACCTCTACTGTGTTGCCAGCACACGAAAGTAATATTCTGCCACTGGGCAGCCACCTGCACATTCTGCCCTCGCAGTTCTGCACAAGAGGATTGCCCAAGACATGTTTTTCTGTTGGACCGTGGGTCTTCTGAGGACACGTGCCTGCATCCCATGGGAGCTTCATGTGTGCTGGCGGACATTTTACCTCCTTCTCCTTTTTCAAGGGACAAGGGTCCCACAAGCCGAGTGGGCTGCTGTGCACAAGTCTTGGTTTGGAGTGGGCGCCTGTGTGCTCATATGTGGCTTTGGGTGCGCGCCTGTGTGCTTTGGAGGGGGGTGGATAATATTAAGTCAGAATTCCGCCTCTTGCTGACCTAGATCAACTTTCAAGCATTACTCTTTACAGCAAGGTGGAACTTAGTGATGGGTAACCTCAAATAACAGCTGCAATTGGTAATATTTGGTATGTTTCATAATGTCTTTGGCACAAGTATCGTTGATTGTCGCCCGAAGGGGTATTTGAGGCACAGCGCTATAGTAGCCGAAAAGGGAAATAGGAGGTTTGCAGACTGCTCTTCAGCAGCCGCACTTGCCACATTTTACAGTTGGAGACAAGATTTACTTCATTACCACAATTATTCACTTATTGAATACGCCGTTACTAAAAGTAGAATTGTAATATCCTATCTCATGCCACGTACAGCCTTGATAAAGGCTTGAGTGAAACATGTGACTGCTGTCCATATGCTGATGACGATCAAGAGATTAATGACAACAATACTGTCTTATAAAAATTAATTGGTACTTGTTAAACTTATCTTGCCTCTAATAAATTAGCGGGCCAATTCTAACTGCATCCTCCACTAATTTACAATTGGCCTTCACTTTTGCCCAAACTTGCGTGTGCAGTGGGTGTTCCTCTGTGTATCATCCATGCTCAGGGCCAGAAAAAGTTTTCCTCTCGAGCTCAACCCCCAAGTCGCTATCTACTCCTCTCCTAGGCCGGATCTAAAACAGACTCAGCCAATGAGAAGAGGAGGCGGCTGGGGCCTGTGAGGGATGATAAGCATTCAAAATGCAGTGCTCTCTGAGCATGTGTCTTCCCTTGCTGCTGTCTGCTTGCTGTACTGTGCAGCAATCACTGGCCTTTTCTCTCTAGCATGCCTGCCTCTGCTACAAAGGCACTGGGGCTTAAGCCTATTCTTGGCTCTTAAGGTATATAACTCCAGGAAACGGGTCTCAAACGTCTGACCCCTGGAGAGGCCTAGTACCCCATGTGACTAGACATCAGTGGGCCATGGTAGGGCGCCATCCATTGCTGGAGTAGGACTGGATGATGTAAAACAGACAGATGCACTTCCATGTCTTGAAAGTGAGTTGTATTGGCTGAGGTATTGTGCGGGGTGAGGTGAGGTGCACGTGACAGTGTGCATGCATATTTCTCTGTGACGGGACGGGGTGGGTTGGATCCTTAGCATCACTGAGTACTGGCATATTGTTTACACCCTTGGCATCAAAGTTGCCTAGCATAATAATGGCCATCACAGGTGTATTACCATTTACCCCACACATAATGGTGGCCATTCGCTTAAGCAATAGTGTACACGGCATTGGTATTGTGGTGGCCAAGGCTCATAAGAGAAGGACTAGCTCATGGAATCTTGAAGACGGGCTTTCATTCTCGTGCGACGGCTGCAATGCAAGGCAGTGCTGGTGACAATGAAGGCTGGGAATGGCCGAGAAGATGACGCACGACCCGATGGGTGGTTATTCTTCTATACAGGGCATAAGTAATGTTTATGGGTCAGAGGAGCTGAATATGTGTGACCAGAACTAAGCCAGACATATTTGTCCACACCTCCGAATTACACATGGTCGTCCACAAATATTTCTATGTCAATTTTAATGAAAAATGCTCAATCTTGTACTGCCTGTCAGGGCTGTGTTCCAAAGTTTCTAGCAGCACACTCTTTACAATTAAAAATTCTAAGAAATATATATTTCAAAAGGACAATATGTTCTGTCGTCCTTTCACATTCCCTTCTGGCTTCATGTGGTGAGAGTGCTTGGACACTGGTTGCCAGCCTGGTGGTTTCGTTTGTATAAATAAGACGTTTTGGGGGTAATTCATCTTCTAATGTTATATATTTCAACATTCTCCTTGTAATGCACGTTTAGTTTCTTTCCTGTGATAATATTGCACCTCTGTGTGAGTTGTGCTTTGACAGGTGCGTCGTTAGATTAGTTTAAACAAAAACCCACCGGCCTCGCTCGTTGTTATATCAAATTGCTCCATTTCAGTCAGTGACGTGAAAGGATACAACACATCTCAACGCGTCCGTGATGTACACATGTCACAGGTTAGGCTGTGGGTAGGAGCTCATCCCGCGCAGATTGATAACATTTCCATTAATTGGTGCACTGTGTAAATTATCATTTGCCACCCTTCTAGTTAAGGTTAAAAGCGCAGGTTAGTAGGGCACCACACCGCCTTCCCTCCAAAAGACTGCGCGGAGAAATAGTTGTCTCAAATGATGGGGGATTGAATCCGACATTGAGCGCAATTTCAAAGCAAAACCTTGACTTAACTTTCGTTTCCTCGGTGGTGGCGGTGGTGGAATGCAGATAGACAGGCCTGCCCATACAAAGTGTCAGATTTACGTTGCAGCTGTCCTGGTTTTACATTCGGGTGTCTCCTGCACAGGCCCTCAAAGGAATCTGACAGATAACGAGAGAGCACTGCAAAGAGGTGAGGAGTCACCTCCATGGGCGTCAATTCACCAAAATGCCAGGGATAGCGGAAGTGACATCTCACGCCCTTTCACCTTTACTTTGACTTACACACACATGCTTACACATACACACACATTCGCACACTCTCTCTCACATAAACACACTTTCACCCGCCAGCATGCATACAACCAACATTTAAAATATTTTTTTACTCACCTTCGCTGCCAGATAGGGCCATCTTGCAGCTAATTGTACTTACTTTTTATTACACTAATAGTGAAAAATATTATTCACCATTTGTGTAATCAAAACAATAGACAGAAAACCCTGAAAGTGGAGCCCCAACCGTCATCCATTAGAGCAAGCTGCCCCTGTGTTACAGGCACTGATTTTGCCACCTCTGGTGCAAGGGTCACAAGGGGCAAGCCAGGGGTCACAGCTGCGACCCCTGGCAACCCCTAAATGACGCCCATGCTTACCTCGTCATCAGTCTACACACATGAACTGCTCACTGTGGTCCCTGGATGCCAAATAACCCAAAACCCTAGGGGCAGCAGAAGTGACATCATACATTATTTGAGCACTGATGATATTGCTGTGTTGGCCCATCGCCCAACATTTTCCACTCAAAATACTCACATTTTAGGCTGAAATGGTAGGAGAAAACAAGGAATGGAAAATATGTCAAGTAGAACAGGGTTCTTGGAGTCATGGTCCCCTTCTGTTCATGAAGCTACTTTCATGTCCCAAGACTAGGGGGTAGAAAGTATGGTGCCAAGGGAAACATAGGGCAAGGTAGAGGTTGGAACTGCTACACCTTAGTGGCAGTCAAACTGTTTGATGATGGCATTCCTTTCTTCTACAGAATGCCATGGAGTGTCAAACTTTCTGATGTTGAGGGCTGACAGGTGAGTAGATTACAAAGTGCACCCCTGAAGGAAGGGGCACATGCTCATTATGGGTTTTAATTCAATTTTTGAGTCTTTCCTTTTTGTTCATTACTTGAATTTAACAGCAGCATACATGAATGGGCCTCATGAAAAATGAGTTATGGAGTCTTCGAGAGACCAACCTCCCACTGCATAACTTTTCAAGCACAAGCCTACCACTCAAAAAAACATTTGGCTGAAAGACAGCATAATTGTAGTCTGCTGCCACTGTATGAGGCCTTGCACTTTCAAAATGGTCATTCTGGTCTGATGCTAGCGCCTGGTGCTTCATGCTGGCACTGACTGATGGGGGCCCTGAGCTGGGCCTACTTGCACCACCAGGGTGTGACCATTAAACTGCTGGATTTAAATGGTTATAATGAGCATACTAAAATGAGCATACCATGGGGCTATCCCTACTACCTCCAGAGGCCACTTATGCAATGGTATACTTCTATGACGTCTGCATGTCTGAAGTCCATGAAGAAGTTTCACACCGAGGTGTGTGATTTTCTATTTGCGAAGGGCCTGCTTCATAAATAGTGAGGGGCCTATATTAGTCTAGCTCCCCGTCATCAGGACTTCCTGCCCTGGGGGGCTTCTGTTCGAAATCATTGTATTAGGTACACCACAGCTGGTCGTTCGATTGAAGAAACCCAAGACTAGGGAAAAAGAATAGGGACCCGCTTAAGAACTTAACGCAGAGGTATTTCCAGGTTGCTTCCCGCTCTGCTCAATTATATGGGCCTGGTGTCCCCACACCAAGAATTTCTGAATACAGGAACCGATGTTACCAACCGGCAAAATAGGTAGCTTTGGGAATGTGTCTAATGTGCAGCCTGGACCAGCTTTCAGTTTCTGCAAGAAAGTCACGGCCACCAGACTCGACTGAACCCAAGACTACACGTAAAACACAAGCCAAGAAAATCTCAAAAGAGGAATTCTCTACCTATCTAGTTAAAGCAATGCAAATAGTCAATGATATAACAGCAGCAGAACCAGTGCGAATACACATGATTTAAGTGAATCATTTCTATCCATTTTTGTGGTTCACTTAAATCATGTGTATTCGCACTGGTTCTGCTGCTGTTATATCATTGACTATTTGCATTGCTTTAACTAGATAGGTAGAGAATTCCTCTTTTGAGATTTTCTTGGCTTGTTTTCCCCTGTTATTCTCTACCTTTATCGCTATCATGGGCCCCTTTCTTATGAGTACACGTAAAACACAGTCATTGGCTTAATAGAAGCACAATGTTGTTGAAACATCTCTCACAATTAGCTGAGATGATAGCAAGAAGCCACCCCTCTTCAAATTGTAATAAACCATAAATGGATGTCCTGTGACCAGCCCATGAATGGATGTCCTGTGAGTGCGCAGGGATGTGTACCAAGAGGTTCTGGTCAGTGGGCACACGTTGGCATGAGCCTGACAGGGGAAAGAGGATGGCAGAACCTGCTTAGACTTAGTAGAAAATTGGACAGGGGAAACAAGACCTAAAAAGCGATGGTGCCCTCTGGCCCTGCTAGTGCCACTCGCGGTTTCTCAGCTGGCAACCTCTGCCCATGAAGCAGAATCAGAACTATGATTAGTACAGCAGTTGCAGGGGCACCAGTTCCCACTGCTCCTCAATTATGCCCATCTTATTACTCAATCGGGTAAAGGCAACCCTTTGCCATGCTTGCATTAGGCCCCAAGGCACTCTTGGTAAAGTGCTCCCTTCAAATCCTAATGTTGTGGCCCTTACAAGTGAGATGAGTTCCTACTCATTCTTCCTAACATGCTTCCTTCAAATTGACATAGTTCTGTTAGCTGCAGGGACGTGGGGTGGGTTACACTGGCCCACTCTATTGCTAACTGCTATGAGGCAAAGCCTCCCCATGCTGAAAGGTATTTTAATCAGCATAAATAGAGTTCGGAATAATCTTGGAGATGCAAGGATGAAATCTTGAGAAGAGTAAAATTTGGCTCCTGGACACCAGGTTCTACACAAATTGTAATGCCATGAAGGGGGCTTTTTAAATTTTGTTTTTAAAGAAAGCATAGTTACGTTATGTAGACGATATAGCCATCAATGTTTCCTGAAAAACACCTGTCCCAGAAATATCCCTGGCATGATTTTACAAGTGCACATGGCAGCCTTTATGCTGACATAAAATTAAACAAGCCCAAGTCGTGCCACAAGGTATATAGCATGTTGCAGAGAGTTGTGTGTGTAGCACAGGTGCATGTAAACATGAAACACAAATCAGCCTGTCCAAGACAACGAGCCACTGCTCCTTCAACCACTGTGTTTCAATGTGTGCAGATGTCCCCGCGAGAGCCTTGTGAACAGAAACCATGAAGTATATACAAAGAATGCCCCATAGTAAAGCTGGCAGTGAGGTCAATAGAAGCTGGAGCCAATCTGTGCTCTCTGCTTACATCAACCACCACCATAACCACTAAACCCGAATAATAACATAGAACCTTATTTTGAAATAGATTTGCAATGCACTCACTGTGCTTGTGCTGCAGATTTGTTAAAATGTCAGACTTCACCCATTTAACTCTATTGTACAGCTGTACATGATCTTTAGCACCAATTGTTTCTACCTTCAGACGATATACTGTCCACATCCATCACCATTCAACGTTCATTCACATCCCCTAGTCAGCCAAGGTTAAGAAATTATAGGCTTGCGTTGGCTTCAAATAGCCAATTGGGAGCTACCAAACTGGGATGTTTTATTTACGAAAATAGAGACCTGGTGTAAGATCAGGAGGCACTTTATTACAAAAAATCATCAGCCTTCTAATAACCGTGAAAAGAATACGGTTCACAGTGCAAGAAAAGAAGCAAATGTCGGAATAATTGTGCAGAATAATTCCCGAGTGCTGGCTCGTTCTGGTTTGCCTGAAGACCTTCCAAGTGTCAATATGGATGATTTCATTAGCAATTCTAGAGAACTGTGGGTGCTGCACGCATCCACAGTTCTCTAGATTTGCTAATGTAGCAAGGTACATGATTTACGCAGGTCACAATTTGCAACATTCCAAACCTCTAGATCTACTGAACATCAACACAGACTTGCACAGACTGATGCTCCTCCCCACCTGCAGATGCATGAAGCATGAGTTTCAGAGCTCCCAATGGATCATGGCCCACACCACTAGACCTTCGAATTACCAACTCAAAAATGTGCTGCCCATGGTCCTTCACATCTGTGGATGTCGGGGCGGAAATGATTTACGGGAATCGCAGTTATCATACTGCGTGTTTCTAGAGCTTTTGACTGACACAGGCCCCAATCATGAGTAGGTCGGTGGGAATGTGCAATTTATCACACCCATAAAATTAGACTCCCTTGGGTTGAAAAATTATCAGGCACAATAAATTGTAGCTAGTCAGAATTTTCAGTGGTCAACATGCTGATTTTGGTGCTACAGAGCAAAAAGTTACATGTCACAGTAAATGCCACACTCTTTTGCCCTTGACGTGCTGAAAGTTTGAGGACTTTATCGCACCTGGCAATTACAGGACATGGCAAATTCAGTACAACTAAGAATCCTCCCCCCTGCATAAACAAGGGTTTGCGCAGAGGTCGGAAAAACCCAGTGCCATCAGTAACAGGGCCATGGAAGAGCACGTGCCCGCTCGCCTCCAGATTTGTAGGTGAATGAATGATGGGTCATCACATACAGAGCTCCCAAATCTCCATTGTCCGTATCTCTAGACCGTCTAATTGCAAAGTGCATTTGTCCACGGTCTCCCAGACCCGTAGATGAATGTAGAGATGTGATTTACAGAGCTCCACATTTATCATGATCAATGGCTCCATATTCTCTTTCCTAGCTGCCATCAGAGAACTCCAAGAGCTCATAGTCCTGCAGAACTGTAGTTGAATAAAGGCACATGATTTACAGAAATCACGTTTCATGAGCTGGATCCGTCAGAAAGTGACCGAAAACGAGAACAACCCTCCCGCAGGCACCTAGAAAAAGATCACCATGGCAGCCATGGAACGTGGCATACCTAATTATGTAGGGGATGTATACCTCTTCAAACCAAAAGCTGCAATTACAGTGTTGAAGACTCCGGCTTGTTATGACTAAAAGCACCAGGAAGAAATTATCATAGAGTGGCAGTTGCTTTTCTGTAACTAGGTCCCTGTTGTTATGTGTAAAAAATGATCAGCATTTTGAACATTTTAACTTCGAAGTGACAGAGAAACAATGAGTCCTCAGTGTTCATTTATTTGTAACTCAATTTTGAAAATGCCCAACGAGTCAAAAAGCGCTCCTGGAAATGAGGAGTGATCCACCAATGAGAGGTCAAGTGATGCACTAAAAACTGGATACAAATCACTCCCATTGCACGCAGGAAAGAGCAGTCGCTTGCCAGTCGTCAAAGACACGTCCTTTCCACTAACCAGGGGCAGACCAGAGTTGGTGACATGGAGGTGAAATATTCTGGCATCTATTCACAGGGCAGGTGCCAATGTCTACAGTCATGCCAGTTCTTAGAATGAGCAGATGATGATCACAGACTCCGAGGACGTCCACTGCGTTGTTTTCCCCCAGATAGACAGTGCTGTGGCATGACCTCATGTACCTGAACGGAACAGCATCGTCATTTGTCAGGTCTCCATGGCTGTGGGGTGGTAATTTCAGACAGCATCACAGGTCGGCTAACACTGCAGAATCACTGCCGAAACACAAATTGCAGCTCCTTCGGGAAAACGTGATAGGGATGTTCAGTGATTCAGCCATCTCATTGGTCTGATCAAGGTAACAGGCGGGACCATGGCCACTTGAAGGGTGCCTCACAGACAGAGGGTACCCGCGTTATGCCCCTGTGCTTATTAAAGTCACGTCCCCATTGGTATACAAGCATTGGCATAGCCAATAGGTCTCGCTTTTGGGACCTTATAAGTTTTTAGTTATGCAGCACAATATCCTTGGTGCAATAACATCAACTGTTGCATGTCTAAAAACTTATAAGGTCCCAAAGGCGAGACCTATTGACTATGCCAATGCTTGTTTTTAGAGGCCTGGCATGCAGTTTTAAATGTAGGCTGGTAAGAAAGGTGCCAACCCGAGGGGCAAGATCTAGAGAGAAATAAGATAGGAAGAGAGGTGAGTTATAATGAGATAGCACAAATAGAATGGTGAAGCACAGAATGACAGGTCAGGTAAACAAAGTAGCGAGGCAGGTAGAGCCGGTGGGATGAAAAATAGAAAGATATGAGAAGTAGAGAAAAAGAGGTGCAGATGAGGTAGAGAGATGAGGCTAATACAGAGTAAGTGCGAGGGAGAAGTAGAGAATGGTGAAATAGGGAGAGAGAGAGACAGAGGTAAGACAGATGTATTAAACGAGCGAGACATTGGAAGCAGAGAGAGTGAACGGAAACAGTGAAGGAGATAGAAAGAGAGATGAAAGCAAAGGGAGTGATAGATGGAGTGGAAGAGGTAGGGAGAGCATTGTAGAGAGAAATAAATAAAATAATGGGAAAGGCGAGGGAAAGAGGACATCAATAAAAAGAGAGACATAGAAGGCCAATAGGTGATGTAAATTGAGAGTCTAGATAGTGTATGAGAGGTGGGGAAGAGAGAGATGAGGCAGTGAGTTGTGAGGCAGAGAGAGAAATGAAAGAGAGAATGGTGGGGAGAAAGAGGCATGCGAGAGGTAGAGAAAGGTAAGGTATAGATGGCAAAAATGATAGAAAGGGTAAGATAAAGAGATGAAATTAAGAGGGAGGGGAACTAAATGGAAGAGAAATGAAGGGGGATGAGATGCAAACAGAGCAGCAAGATGCAGAAAGAAGAGAAAGTAGAGAGAGAGAGAGAGGCACTTGAGGAGAAGAGAGGGGCAGAGAGCTGACCGAGAGCTAGAGATCTAGAGGTAGGATCGGAGAGAGGTGGCAAGTTGAGGCCATGAGAGGTAAGTGCTGTGGGGCACTGAGGTTTATTGAAAGAGAGGTGTGACGTACAGAGAGAGAAGACAAGGACTGGAGAAAGTGTCCACACTGAACTAGAGGTTGGTGATCACCCTAAATATATTTATTAAAATAAAGCATTAAGAGAGTGCACTTTTACGGATTTCAGAGTGTGCACCATCTTGCATTGAAGATGACAAAAGAAGCCATTTTGGCACAATAAACACATCCAGCATCAGTGCTGTTGGTGCTAGCTGAGGCAGTGGAACACTTGATGAGCTCTTTGAAAACGATGACATGTCCTCCGCTGGGTCTGTTAATTCTGTCCTGTCTTATAACCTTGTGCCTGGGGAATAGGTGTGGTAATGTCGATAGAATCAGCCAGGTTTCTGTGAGGAAGAGCAGTTTCAATGTGTGGTCGTGCAGCAGGTCCCATATTTCAGTAGCGTGTTTATTGAGGGAGGTGTTGAGGAGAAGGCAGAACAGGGAGGGGTGGGGAGAGGTGTGTAGGTGTGCGTGGCCGAGGGAGAGGTGAGTGTTGTGTGCGGTGCATGTGAGGGTGGTGTGAAGGTGTGGGAAGGTGCAGGAAAAGTGTCAGGTGGAACAGGGGAAGGCACCTTCGCAGTCGACTACCGAGGCGTAGCAGCAGCACTGGAAGGTGCATTCAAGGTTCAGGGTGAGGAGAGGGAAGCAGAGACGTAGCAGTGATGGGAGTGAAAGCAAGGGGTCTGGCGCTGGGCACGGGAGGGGCGCATCGGGCTGTGCATCCAAGCTGCGGCAAACATGAATTAGGAGCGGGGTCTCTGGGGCAATGGGTTGGGCTAAGTAACTGGCAGGAACCGAGAAGGGAGTGCGGCGTGGGAGAGGAAGCAGGGAAGGTCGCAAATTCAGGAAAAGGGCAGGAAGAAGAGCAAAAGAGTGAGAAAAAGGAAGAAGAGGAGTTAAGAGAGCAATTGAGTTCGAAACTCGAAGAGAAGAGCTGAGACTAAAAGAAGCCAAGAGCAGCAAGGATCAAGTGAAAAGGGCAGGGAAAAATGTTAAAGAATGAAAGGCAAAAGCACAGAAGATCAGCAAAGAATGAATGAGAAAGAGTGGCAGATGCCCAGCAGATCGGCACAGAATCAGTGTAAAAGTTCAAAAAGCAGCAAAGAAAGATTGCGGAATAATGAAAAAGCACATGAAAGTGGCAGAAAGAGAATGAGAAACGCACAGAAAAGCAGCAAAGAAGGAATAAGAAGGAAGGAGTAATGCACAGTGAAGTAGCAAAGAAAGACAGAAATGCACATAAAAGTGACAAGTAATGAAAGAATGAGCGATGCACAGAAAACAGCAAGGAAAGGGCGAGAAGTGTTCAAACAAGCAAATGGTGCGCGCGAAAGTGATCGCGAGCAAGAATTTCGGCCGCGACCGGGAGTTGTGTGCACGCGCAAAAACTAAATAAAACAAGCATTGGCCGCGCGAGACGCGCTCTGTGGTGGGGGAGGGGGGAGGAGCGGGAGAGCAAGTGACGCGCGGCCCCGAGAAGCGCTCTGTGGTGGGGGAGGGGGAGGAGCAAGTGAGAGGAAAGACATATGGCGCCTGGAGCATGCGAGGAATGCGCGTTACTGTGCGCGTACCCACATGCTCTAGGCAAGCCCAAAAAAAAGTGGTCGCATTTCTAAAAGCCCACTTACAAAATGTCTCGCCCAGACCAGCGCAAGCGCTGGCTTCAGGGCGAGACCTAAAAAAACAGGAGTTGCGTGTAGCAGAGGCCAGTTGGATGTCCAATAGGATGTAAGAGTTTTAGAAAATAAACAGGAAACACATGCAGTAAATGTATGCACATTTGGGTTCTATTTAATGCACTGACTGCTTTTAGATGTGAATAAACCAAAGCCATAAAGGATCTCGATATCAAGCTTTTCAACATAATATGTGGAAGAGAAAAATATTTGGATGCCACTTTTTTAAAATCCAAACTTAAGATATTGGCAGAACCACTGAAAAGAGATAAATCAACAGGTGTGATTTTTGATACTTTATTCTATTTGACATTTATAGAATAGAGAATAATCCAACTGCAATCTTAAACTACAACAAAAAATTGAAAACGCTCAGACAGCCCTAAAAATGTCATGCACCCTACGAAGGCTATGGAGGTCTCAGATGTTTCCTTAGTACGAGAGCCTGACAATATCTTAGCATATCTACTTTCTATCGCATGGGCGATTACCTGAGCCTCTGGGTAAATAACCACGTTTGTAAAGGTGATGTGATACCTGCATGCGGTAATACTAGAAGATCCAATTACTCCTAGTCTTATGGAATACAACCATGGAGGAACTACTGTATCCAGTCTGAATTTGTGCCTGTGATTATGGTCCAATGTAGTTTTTAGGTACAATGTTGTGGTCCGTCACATAGTATCCTGAGGCTCGGTCCAGTGAAATCAATGCTGCTCATGACCATCAACTAGACCAATGAAAATACACTTCTGGTCAGCTACTGCAAAGCTGTCCATCTAAAAAAACGAATCCTTATTGGTGATCATGGAACAGTTTGTTTTGTTTCACAGGTTGCTGCATTTGTCTTACGACTTTCCTTTTCTGACTTTTTGGGGACAGGATAGTCTCAAAATTAGTCTCCAATTGTCCAGGACTTCATGATCAACCGATGGTTATTCTGAAAGTAGTTTAAATAGGTATGTCATGTTTTCACTATTGTAGTTCACTTATTGGTACACTTGGTCCCCACCAGAGTTACATTTTTCACTTTTCACGCTAAGCCTTTCTTTATCTGCAAGATCTGTCTCTCAGGTTCCAGTGCCTTCAGATTGGGGGGCTGGGGAGACTATTCACCGGCTCATTTCGGGGTCTGTCAAAGAGTGCAGGAAGGTAATCTGCTACAACATCTCTTGCACTGCCTACACTCGACAGTAAATTCAGTTTTACTGGATTTTTCCCTGTAATGTCCCTGCCATGGTCCGCTCCAAACCAACATAACTTGTTAGTTACCACTTTAAGATGAGGCAGTATCTCACACATCCCACTTCCTTTAATAACCGAGCTTGAACTTAACAAGTGCCATGTGAAGTGCTTCTCAGCACAGAGTGAGAGCAAGATTACAAGGACTCACATATACAATGCCTCCTGACTGCTGTTCTTCATTTCTTACCTAGATCGTTGACACAGCGGAATGCTTCCTTTGCCTACTTGAAGATACAATGCTGCCCCTCTACCTAGAGAAGTCTGCATTCTTGGTCCACTACAATAGCAACATCTTCCTTCCAAAGCTAGTCTCCAAGGGTGCTCTTCCTCCACCCAATACAGTTCTTCCAAACTATCACACCTTATTACAAACAGATATGTGTGGGTACCTACACACTCCTATTCCTTCATAGCAACATGTCTGGCTTGTAGTGCCTTCCACTCTTAAGGCAAGTAAACTAAAATGAAGGTAACCTTTTGTAGTAATTCACTCTGAGGCGGTCTGTTTGAAGAGTGAATTTATTGAAGGAGAGACTACACAGCTGAAGGTCGTCACCTGCCAACAGCAACCAGGCAGCAGCCAGTAACTGTTACAGAGTTACACCTTTGAATAGTAACATTCTCAGCATGCACCAGACACTGTGACATTACGGCATCAGCAGAGCAGCATCATAGAATACAACATACCTCCCCTTCTCCTACAGAACAAAGAGAATTAATAAACAAAAAAACGAAAGAAAGTTATGCACAATGCACAAGAACACAAAGCTGAGCGTAAGGTGCAAAGATCATTCATGAAACCTTCTAGGAGTAACGATGACTCTGGAACTCCTCCTGCGTTCAAGAGGAACAGGAGGAACACTGTCTTCTTGACCACTCAACAGGGGATTTGATCTTGTCTTGACAACTTTAGACAGGTTCCACCAATGACCTCCTTCCACTTGAACAGCATTGTTACCAATCTTAACAAATTTGATAGGTTCACCATATTTACACTTCCCTTTCTTGGTATGCACAGGAATCTTGATGCGAACAAAATCACCCGCACTAAGAGGAACAACCTTGGCACCTTTTTTTTGTCAAACCATACCTTTTGTTTACTTTGTACAAATTCAGAATTAACTTTGACAACTTCCATCAGGGAGTCCACATTGGAGTCAGATTTTAACCATCTGCTCATCCATGCGGGCCTGAAACATGTATTGGCCCTCCTTCCCCTCAAAAGCTCAAACGGGGAAACCTTAGTGGATGAGTGGGGAGTGGTCCTATAAAACCAAAGCATGCTCTCTAATGACATTACAACATCATGGTGACCACTCACAGCCCACCTAACACACTCACCCACCACACGATTCATCCTTTCTGCAAGGCCGTTGGTCTGTGGGTGATAGAGAGAACACTTCAAATGTTTCACACCACTTGAGGTCAAGAAAGACTCGAATTCTACACTCAGAAATTGAGTTCCATTATCCGAAACCAGAAATTGGGGAAACCCTTCTCTAAGAAAAACTTCCTGCAAAAATCTGATCACGCTGGTAGAACTGGCTTCTTTGAGCAACTTATTCTCAGGCCACTTCGATGCATAGTCCATCAATACTAAAATGTACCTCCTCCCCAAAGGTAATACTTCATATGGCCCCATGATGTCAACACCTACTTTGACCCAAGGACCAGAAGGACACTCGATGGGCGAGAGAGGAGGAGTGGCAACCTTAAAATGTTTCTCAGCCGAGCAACACACAGGACAGTTTTCCACTAGGTCACCAATCTCAGCATCCATACTCGGCCACCAGAAATCTTGACGGACATGCCGTTTGGTGAGCGTGGAACCTAAATATCCCTCATGAGCTTTCTTGATGATGACAGGTCTAACAGAGTGGGGCGGGATAAGTTTGTCACACCTCATGAGAACACCATCTTCTAATGAGATTTCAGATTCAACCTTCCAATAGGGTTGTAAGAGGGGAGACAACACCCTTTCCCTAGGCCACCCCTCTCTGACTAAAACACGCTTGTTGAAGATCATCTTCTAATAAAGCCGCTCTCCAATCCTCTTCAGACCCAACAGCAAGATCAGAAATATCCATGGCAGCCACAAAACAATCTTCAGCGCCCTCCTCATCCAATTCTTGGAAACTAGTACCTTCACAACCATCACTGCTCTGAGGGAAACGGGAAAGAAAATCTGCCCTACCATTTCTCCCGCCGGGAATATGTGAAACATCAAACTGATATTGAAGAAGTAGTTTACAATTTCTGAAGCACACGCAAATAATATACATTTGATAATACAATAACATGAAAGAAAGATTTCTCGTATTCTTGGGCTTGTCCAATCCTTTAATTTGGCAAATTCTTCCACTCCCTCATACCAACGCGTTTCGTCGCACACGGGTTTTAAACCCTACGACTTCCTCAGGGCTGGAAGTAATACAAATAATCATAATGTAATAAACTTAAGAAAATTATTCATTTTGTTTTACACCTTAAAAGCCCAAACCACCACTTGGTGCAAAAGGGACTATACCAAAAACCAAAATATTGTGCAATTATCACATAGTAACAGTAAATTCCATCAAAACACCAAGCGCTTTTTAAACATCATTGCGCTAATAAAATATCGTTATGTAAAGTGTCGATGAGATGGCTAAAGTACAGTTTAAAGATTAATTATTCCCCAGTGAAGTACGTGTTCCAATCACACAACCATATAACAATGAATGAAGGACAGTACCTTAAGATTATTTTTCAAGCGTTTCTCTGTAAAATTTAAAAACAAAGACATAGAAAGGGGGAAAGAAAGGGAATCCCCTTTAGCTTGAGATGACAAGGGCATGAGACAGCAGCTATTCATCACGTCCCATTAAAATCTCCTATTTCCCAATCTTTAAAATTAATTCTTACCTCAAAAATCTATTTCATCGGTGTTCATGATAAAACTCCTTACAGAAATTAATAGCCAGTCGTACACTTTTAGATCCAACACACGACCCTATAAAGCAGAATAACAACACTCTCACTAGCAAATCGCATAACCTTTTCACAGATTGCTAATTAACCACGCTAATGCTTACCCGAAGGTCCAGCAAACTTCCCCACAAATAATTCCAGTCAGGGTATTTGTAAATGCCCAAACGCCGAATCGGAACCAATCCTTCCGATTATTTCAACAGGTCCCTGCAGTACCGGGCAACCTATGTTGATGTAGAAAGAAATGGCCGAGATTAAGTATCGGCTAAAAACGTAACTCAATTCGTTACACGCCCCTACACTTCGAGGCAAAGATAGTCAAAATTGAATATCGACTAAGAAGTAACTGCATTTGCTATCAATCTAAATATATCACGATAGTACATGTACCTGTGTGTGTTGTATCCTCGCATTTCACCGGATATGGTGGAAGCCAGTTCCCATTTCCAAGCGGGATTATATAGTAACTCACAAAAAGCGAAGAGGTGACTATATTCCCCACAATAAAATAGCGCCATCTTTAGACGGCCAATTCAAAAGAATACTAACACATGTATTCAGTCAAAAGTTCATCTACCGTGTGCGACGAAACGCGTTGGTATGAGGGAGTGGAAGAATTTGCCAAATTAAAGGATTGGACAAGCCCAAGAATACGAGAAATCTTTCTTTCATGTTATTGTATTATCAAATGTATATTATTTGCGTGTGCTTCAGAAATTGTAAACTATTTTATTCAATCCTAGATTGAAACATTGGGAGGATTTGGGTGATTATTCTCCTTTCTTGAATGCACAGCAGGATACTGGCATTGTGTATTATACTGTTGTGTAAATCTGTATGAGCGCCTGAGGGCTCTGTTTTCACCCACCTTTTATGAACTGATATTGAAGAAGCTTGCTAACCATTCTGGTTATCCTGGGTGTACAACACTTGCTATTACCCGAACCCAGTATGGAAACCAGAGGTTTGTGGTCTGTAACAAGTTTGAAACGTCTTCCCCACACATAGGGGTGATATTTTTCAATGGCCCACAAACAAGCAAGCAATTCTTTCTCAATGACGGAATATTGGGCCTCAGCACACCTCAGCACCCTAGATGCAAAAGCAACAGTGTTTTCCTTGTCCCCACAACTTTGTGTGAGAATAGCGCACAATCCAACCTGACTAGCATCCACAGCTATACAACAGGGCAAGTCAGGGTCGAATGGTTTGAGGGCATCACTGTTCTTCAGAGAGGACTTAACATCATTGAACGCATGATCACACTCTTCAGACCAATCAAACTTGACCCCCATTTTAAGCATGTTACTAATAGGCCGAACAATTGAAGCGTAATTAGGAATAAATCTTGAGTAATATTCTAATAAACCTAGCAGAGATTTGACACCAGTCTTGTCCTTGGGTACAGAGGCGTTAGAAATAGCATCAATAAGTCCCTGCCTAGGCTTAATACCTTCGTGTGATAGCAAATGACCGAGGTATTCAATCTCTTTGCAGAGAAATGTGCATTTTTCAATCTCAGAACAACACCATTTTAAAAAAAAATGTTGAGTACCTTTCTGAGGATGATGTCGTGAGAGTCGTTGTCTTTGGCATAAATCAGCACATCATCTTGAAAGACAAGCACCCCTTCAACCTCTCTCAACAGGTTCTGCATAACTCTCTGGAACACGGACGCGGCGGAAGCAAGCCCAAAAGGCATCCTCCGATATCGAAATGTTCCAAGAGGGGACACAAAAGCGGTGAGAGAACGGGAGTCGGGATGCAATTCGATCTGGTGATATGCGCTAGCCAGGTCTAGCTTAGAGAACACCTTGGCACCTTTAACACTTGTGAATAGATCAGTGATTCTAGGCAAAGGGTGAGAGTCCACCCAGATCTCTTTATTGAGAGACCTGAGGTCGACACACACATGCAACTGCCCATCACGTTTGCGGGCCACAACCAGTGGTGACAACCATAGGGATGACTCCGTTGGTTTAATGATACCCCTGTCACACAAACCCTTGAGTTCTTTATTGAGGTCATCTCTAATGCTAAATGGGACACCTCTGAGTTTGTGCTTGACTGGGGTGGCACCGTCCCTTACAATAATTTTGTGTTTGAACCCTGATATTTTACCAAGCGTATCACCAAAAACAGAAGGAAACTCGATTTTCCATTTGATACCCTCATCTTCACAGGTAACAAGCATAACCTGCTCCTTGGTGCCTGGCTTGAGTATCATACCAAACAAGCCCTGGTGGAACCACCCAAGAATGTTAAGCCCTTTGACAGCAACGTAAATTTTCCCTCTGATCCTTCTGCCTTTGAACATCAAGACATCTTCAATGAAACCCACAAGTTAAATTTTACGTCCCTCATAAGAGACAGGGGAACGATCTGGAGGTAATAATTCCCTGTCACCCCATGTTTCAGTGAACAACGTTTGAGTTATCATAGTAATCCTGGCACCAGAGTCCACTAACAGTTGGAGTTTCTTATCTCCGACCAGTATTTCAACAATGGGGTCAACACATAGAGAGGGATTACCAGTTAGAGGTTTACTCATAACATTGCTCGAGGAACTATCATCAAGAACAACAGAAATGATTTCAGGATCAGAGTCATCTTCTGATTCTACAATACAAGCTACACTTTTCTTTTGGAATTTCTTCTCGAGACAAACCTTAGCATAATGACCCATCTTTTTGCAAAAGTTGCACATAACATTGGTGGCAGGACATTTATTGCCCTTGGAGTGAGGAGGGCTACCACATCGGAGACAAATATTGTTGGGAATGGTGACATCAGATTTAGATCTGGTAGGATTGTTGGCACTGTTCTTAACAAATCTATGTTTTATTTTGTTAGATACTCCAACAACATTTATATTTTCGATGGGCTTTTCATCAAGTTCCTTAAGAGAAACTTGCGAAATTTCGATAGCTTTTGGCAACCTTAATTGTCTCATCGAGAGATGGGTTCCCCATGGCAAGCAGTTTTTGCCTAATATGCTTATCTCTGCACTGACAGACGAACTGGTTGCCATGGGGAACCCATCTCTCGATGAGACAATGAAGGTTGCTAAAAGCATCGAAATTTTGCAAGTTTCTCTTAAGGAACTTGATGAAAAACCCATCGAAAATATAAATGCTGTTGGAGTATCTAACAAAATAAAACATAGACTTGTTAAGAACAGTGCCAACAATCCTACCAGATCTAAATCTGATGTCACCATTCCCAACAATATTTGTCTCCGATGTGGTAGCCCTCCTCACTCCAAGGGTAATAAATGTCCTGCCACCAATGTTATGTGCAACTTTTGCAAAAAGATGGGTCATTATGCTAAAGTTTGTCTCAAGAAGAAATTCCAGAAGAAAAGTGTAGCTTGTATTGTAGAATCAGATGATGACTCTGATCCTGAAATCATTTCTGTTGTTCTTGATGATAGTTCCTCGAGCAATGTTATGAGTGAACCTCTAACTGGTAATCCCTCTCTATGTGTTGACCCCATTGTTGAAATACTGGTTGGAGATAAGAAACTCTAACTGTTAGTGGACTCTGGTGCCAGGATTACTATGATAACTCAAAAGTTGTTCACTGAAACATGGGGTGACAGGGAATTATTACCTCCAGATCGTTCCCCTGTCTCTTATGAGGGACGTAAAATTTAACTTGTGGGTTTCATTGAAGATGTCTTGATGTTCAAAGGTAGAAGGATCAGAGGGAAAATTTACGTTGCTGTCAAGGGGCTTAACATTCTTGGGTGGTTCCACCAGGGCTTGTTTGGTATGATACTCAAGCCAGGCACCAAGGAGCATTTTATGCTTGTTACCTGTGAAGATGAGGGTATCAAATGGAAAATCGAGTTTCCTTCTGTTTTTGGTGATACGCTTGGTAAAATATCAGGGTTCAAACACAAAATTATTGTAAGGGACGGTGCCACCCCAGGCAAGCACAAACTCAGAGGTGTCCCATTTAGCATTAGAGATGACCTCAATAAAGAACTCAAGGGTTTGTGTGACAGGGGCCTCATTGAACCAACCGAGTCATCCCTATGGTTGTCACCACTGGGTGTAACTGTTACAGAGTTACACCTTTAAATAGTAACATTCTCAGCATGCACCAGACACTGTGATATCACGGCATCAGCAGAGCAGCATCATAGAATACAACACCTTTTTTGTTAGATACCAGAGTAACCCGGATGTGACTAAAGGCCAATATGAACGAGGACTTGCATTTTAATCTCGGATCTCTTTTCAAGAAACTCATTGGTCTTCCAGAGGAAAGGTAAGAGAAGGCAGACTACTCCAACTAACCATCGAGCAAAGCATTCTCTTTCCAAAACACCATACTCCCAATACACAGGTGATAAGCATCTACCCTGGGATAATATATATGTAACTTGTTAGCGTGCTCAACCTATCTTGTGTACCTTGGTAACTGTTTATATGTAACTTGTTTGTGAGTTTAGCCTTTCTTGTGTACCTTTTGTTACTTACTTGGTTCTTTTGTAAAGCGCTCTGACACCTTTGGGTAAAGTTTGCGCTATATAAAACTGCATTAAATAAATAAATAAACAAACATCCTCTAGTTACAAGGTTTTAATCGGAACACCACGAGCCACCAAGTACATATTTTTATTTTGTTTTAGGGCCAGAGAACCCCCACACAAAGAGCACTACATGAGATGACAGCTTAAACAAACAGGATGAATGCTAGTATAAAAGATTTTTTTTTTGATAATCAATTTTATTGACATTTCCAAAACTTAAAACATACGAAGACAACCAAAGAATATTCAATATAGCAGAGATTATCACCATCAGACAGTAGGAGGCATAAGCCAGAGAAATCGCCAATAAGCACGATGTGACCTTTAGAGGGAAGAAACAGTCATGTACAGGAGAAGCGGACACAAATTTCAAAACAGTAAATTTAACCACTTGCCCCATATCTTCTCGAACTTTTCAGGGCATCCCCTGGCCTCAAAAAGGGGTTCCTCCTGGGCCGCGCACCAGTCTACCCCTCTGCGCCATTTACGAACAGTAGGAGGCTTAGCTTGGGACCATGCAGCGGCGATGTCGCGCTTGGCAACCGCCACCGCCATGCCCAAGAAACGCTTGTCAGCTCGAGAGCCATCCAAGCCGTCAAAAACTCCAAGGAGGAGGCGCAGTGGGTCGTGGGGGACCTGCCAACCCAGTGTTTGTGTAAGTTCAGATTCTATACCCGTCCAGAAGGAGGTGAGACTGGGACATTGCCAGACCATGTGGTAAAAATCGGCCGCGGCATAGCCACAACGGGTACAGTCAGGTAGGGGACGCAAGCCCGCCTTATGTAGGCGTACCGGAGTCAGATATGCTGTGTGAAGATATTAGAGTTGGATAAGGCGCAGTTTGGAGGAGGTAGTCAGAGTCTTGGGTGCCATTAGAGCGTCTCGCCAATCTGCTTCCTCCAGGGGGCCCACCAATCCCTCCTAGCGAGCTCGCAGCACGTCCAAGGTGGCTGGGCCGTTGTTGACCAGCGAACGGTAGATCCGTGACACTCCCCCCTTCCCCAGGTCGCCCATCATGACCTGCGCCTCAAGCGGGTTGAATTCGGGGAGTGAGGTACCAGGGGAAACATGTGTAAGGAGGGCGTGGCGGAGTTGCAAATATTTGTAAAACTGTGTCGGGTAGAGGGAGTGGCGTTGCTGTAAATCTGAGAAGGCCCGGATGTGATCACCAACCCAAACATCCCCAAGAAGTGTAATCCCAATCCGGTCCCACTGGCGAAACCCACTGAGGGCCGATACCTCCGACAGCCAAATCCCATGCCACAGGGGAGTATGTTGGGTGAGTTTCTTGTCCCAACGTGTGTATCGCAGGGCCGAGCGCCATGCCATCAGGACCGCCCTAGTGATGGGTGGAATGGTTTGAGGGATAGGGGAACCGTACAGGTAGGCCTGCAGCTGAGGGAAGTCCATGGTCCCGAGCTCGGTCCGGTAAGCCGGGTCAGACCAGCCCCCGCAAACCAATCGTGAATGACAATAAGTCGGGTAGCGAGGTAGTAAAGATGGAGGTTGGTCATTCCCATACCTCTATCAAAGGGAGGTATCCGACAGCGGGTTAGGGTCTGCCATTCCCCCACAGGAACTTGGTAATCACTCCATCGAACTCGCGAAACCAACTACCCGGGAGATGAAAAGTAATGTTCTGCAAAATATATAATAAGCGGGGAAGGATCATCATTTTAAAAAGTGCTCCCCTGCCAAGAGGGTTAAGCGGAAGGGACTGCCAACGTTTAAGATCGGATTTGGCTTTTGTGACCAAGGGGGTAAGATTGAGAGCCCACTCCAGTTCAGGGAGCAGGGTTATCCAAATCCCCAAGTATTTAAATGACTGCCTCCGCAGAGGGATTGTAGACTGCCAGTCGAAGCAGGATCGCAAGCGGTGGAGGGGGACTAAAGTGGACTTCGCAGGATTGAGTCGCAGGTCCGAGACTTCCTCAAAGGACCGGAGCACCTCTAGACAGCGCGGGCCGGAGTTCTCCGGATTGGCCAGGAAGAGCAGAACGTCATCTGCGTACAAGGCAATTTTGTCGGTTTGATGGGAATCCCAGGACCACCCTTGGATCTGGGGGTCAGTGCGTATGAGGCATGCCAATGGCTCCATCGCCAACGCGAATAAAAGTGGTGAAAGAGGGCAGCCTTGGCGGGTGCCTCTTCGGATGGGGAACGCCTCAGAAAGGGCACCGTTGATCAGGACCCTTGCCTGGGGGCTTGAATACAAGACCTGAATGAAACTCCGAAAGCGGGGGCCAAAGCCCATCTCTGTCAGAACTTCTCCCAAGTAGGACCAATCGACTGTGCCGAAGGCCTTCTCGAAATCTATTAGCAGCAGGGCTAAGTACGGGGTGAGTCGGTGGCGATGGGCCAGGGCCAAATGAAGGCGGCGTATGCAGTGTCGGGTGCCACGTGCAGGCATAAAGCCGCATTGGTCGGGATGAATCAAGTCATGTAGCAAGGGACGGAGACGTTGGGCCAGGACTGTAGCGAAAATTTTCATTTCGGTGTTAATAAGGGAGATTGGGCGGTAATCCGTACAGGAAAGGGAGGGTGGCTGAGTCTTTGGAATGACCACAATGGTGGCCACGTCCGTCTCTGGAGGGAAGGACCCTGCCTTGACCACGTGTTGGAAGAGATTGGCGAGGTGGGGGACCAGTAGGTCACGATACGCCGCATAGTATTCCTGCGGGAAACCATCAGGCCCAGGCGTCTTCCCGGAGTGTAACAAGGAAATGGCACCTTGGATCTCCTCCGGAGTAAAGGGACGGGTCAAGGTCTGTTGAGTCAGACTGGGGAAGGCAGGGGAGTCGAACCTCCGCATGGTCCAATACCTCGGCCAGGGATGTCGTGGGGGGTCGAGCCGAGTAGAGCTGGGCGTAATACCCCGCAAAAGCCTGGGCTATGGCTGCAGAGGTACAGTGATGGGCACCGTCGGCATCCCAGACCTCGGGGACAATTCTGTTAGCTCTAGGGAAGGAGACCAAGTTATGAAGCAGTTTACCGTTTTTGTCTCCCCATCCATAGACACGGGCCACCGAGGAGCGCCATAGCGTCTTGGCCGAGTCGAGAGAGATTTGGCGGATCTCCTCACGAAGCAGCGCAAGTTGTCTGTCGGAATGGGCATCCCCCGCGGCGACGAAGGCAGCCTCCAGTCGGGCAGCCTGCGCCTCGAGCTGGGTCAAGCGGGCGGTCTGCATCGCCCGTTTCGAATGGACTAGGCCTCTGGCCACCCCACGTATGGTGGCTTTGCCGGCTTCCCATAGCGTGGTGACGGAAGGGACCGAGCCTGTGTTAGTCAAGAAGTATTGCCTCAACTCCAGCTCGAGCGCCTCCCTAGTCTCTGTGTCCTGCAGAAACCAGGCGTTAAACCGCCAGACCGGGCGTGTCCCTCCAGAAGGGGTACCAAAGTGGAGAGAAATAGCAGAGTGGTCTGAAATTCCCTGTGGAAGGATAGAAACTCCAGAGAGTAGTTGGCAGTTGGTGGCGGGGAGAAGAAGCAAGTCAATACGAGAGTGGGTGTGGTGAGATGCGGAGGTATGAGTGTACTGCGTCTCCCGGGAGTGACATAGCCGCCATGCTTCGCAAAGCCCGAGCGCCGTTGACAAGTCCGAGAGTCGTTTTGAACAGGTGAGGCGTAAGGAGGAGGGGGTCCCTGTGGCATCAAGGGCTGGCTGCAATACCGCGTTAAAGTCCCCGCCGATTATGGTGTGGCCATGGAGCAGGGCGGTGATCACCTCTGTGAGACAGTGGAGGGTGGAAGAAAGCGTGGCGGGGGAATGTATATTGAGAGGAAATTAAAGACCTTTCCCTCGAGCCTGCCGGAGAGGGACACGTAGCATCCCTGCGTGTCAGTCGAGACATGAAGGGGTGTGAAAGAGTCCACGCTGGATCAATATAGCCACCCCTCGGGAGCCCCGCGCGAAGCCCGAGTGCCAGACCCTGTCAAACCCATATCGGGCAAGGAAGGAGCACTGGGTTCCCAGGAGATGTGTCTCTTGCAGGAGGAGGATGTCTGGGGATTGACGCTGAGCGCTCCTAAGGACGGCGGTGCGCTTAATGCAGTCCAGCAAACCATTAACGTTCCAGGATTGGACCTGGAGGGACCTATCTTGGAGGCACATCTAGGGAGTGGCTGGTGTACAGTGAAAAGGGCCGGAGGAGGTTGGGGCCTAGGGTAAGAGGACGCATCATGGCCATAGGAGAAGGACGGGGCTGGTGTCTGGCTATGTGACCCCCACTGATGAAGACGGTGTGAGTGTGGAATGGGCTGTCATAAAGAAGAAAAATTAACAACAGATGCAGAGCTGCATACAGTGACTCAAACAGAGCCAAAGGAAACAAAAGATGGAGGGCAATGGCCCCCCCCCCTCAAACCTCTCCCAACAACCCCCACCCTATACTTCCAAACCCGAAGCATCTGTCGCCCCAAACTAAAACTAAAACAAGAAGCTATCCTAAAACGGCTAGAAGGGCAAGTTGTGGCAACGGCGGTGGACCCCTCCATTTAATCGGATAATGTATTGTCAACCTTTAAATAACACTGCCACAAGCCTCAAGAGTTTCAAGTCAATGTTGTTGCCATGGGACCCCCCCAGTCAGAGTCCAGCATCGTCTCTGGATTCCCGGAGTGCCGGGCTTCGAGAGAGGTCTGAGTCAGAGAGAGCTGGACGCAGCGTCGAAGTGGGATCTTGGTCGTGAGCTAGGCTCAACAGGGAACTGGCCCGGCTGCGGTCGCCCAGGGCCGGAGGGACCTCAATTGAGATCAGCTGCTGCGGGTCATTCCCAGGCGATCTTGAGTGATCTCCGCGCCGTTCTCCCCTCCTACGGGAACGGTTGTGCCTTCGCTGTTGCTTGGTGGAGAAAGAGGTGGCCAGGAGGGGCCCGACATGGGAGGGGGAGAGGCAGGATGGACTCTCAAAGGCCGCTCTTCCGTGAGCCATGTCCAGGCCGCCTGGGGGGTATCGAAGAAGATTGCCTTGTCCTGAAAAACTACTCGGAGGCGAGCCGGGAAGAGGAGCCCATAACGCAGGCCCAGATTACGGAGTTTCTGCTTAACGTCTGCATAGGAACGACGCTGGGCCTGAACGTCCCTGGTGTAATCTGGAAAGATCATTAGGGTACTATTTTGATATTTCAAGGGACATGGAGTCCGGCTTCTCTCAAGACAGCATCCCTGTCACGGAAATTGAGGATCCGGATGATAACAGGACGTGGAGGTGCCCCGGTGGGAGGTTTGGCCGCCAGAGAGCGATGTGCGCGCTCGATGGCAAACCACGGCGAGAGGGCTTCTGCAGGTATCCAGGACTTAATCCAAGTCTCGATGAAGGTGTCTGCATGGCCCTGTTCAACGTTTTCAGGAAAGCCTATGAGGCGCAGGTTATTCCGCCTCGAGCGATTTTCTGCGTCCTCTGCTCGGCGGTGCAGCTCTGAGGTTTGAGTCTGTAGGCGGGCCACCTGCATTTTCAACTGGCTCAAGTCGTCCTCCGTGGTGATGCGCGACTCTGCCTCCGACAACCGCGCCGTTGTGTTGCGGAGGTCCTGGCGGATAAGGGCCATATCAACCCGCACCTCGCCGATCTTGGTTTCCACGGAGGCCTGAGATGTGCCAATCGCCTGGAGGATAGTTGAGAGGTCACTCCCCACCAGGGGGGGGCCTCCGGACGCTCCCCTCGCCGGGCTGCGGTCGGCAGTAGTGTATTGGTCCATCTTGGTCTGAGTTTGTGGCTCCGGAATCTTCGGGGCACGGTCCCTACCCATCTTCGCCGCGAGCACTGGGCCTGGGCAGCTCTCAAAATGGATGGAAGGAGCACAGGCAGCCGAGTCAGGCCTCAGGGGGGGCGGACAGGCGCCCAAGCCGTCAATACTCAGGCCCGGGCGCGAAATCCACCCCGGTCGGGGCCGGCAAAAGGGTCGTAAGTTCCCGGGGCCCTCCGCGCCGATCGAGCCACGCGGCTGAGTCCAGGCAGGGGCTCCTCTTCTATATGTGCACCTGGGCCAAGACGCGGGGCGAGGGTCCTCGGTGTAGCCAAGCGGGTCCGGCGGGCCGGGCGGGCAGGAGGCAGGAACCCACAGTGGTCTTGTCTATCCGGGGTGGTATTACCACGCCTGTCCGTGCAGCGGTGGTGTATGGGCGAAGGATCCAGCAGAGGCGGAGGGGTTACGTATCATCCGGAAGGGAGCAGGGGGCTACTCGACACAGCAGCCGATCCCCAGGCTCATCCCTATCCACTGGGGAACGTATGTATGAAGGCCCCAGGCCCTCACCCGCCGGGGGCTCACGCAGTTTATGGTGGTGCCCTTGCAGGTCCTGGCCCCAGGGAAGCTTTTCAATTGATCTCACCACGCCGCCACGCCGTTCCCATGTGGGGTGGACCAGGAGGTGGAGGCCGCGGAGGTCCCAGGGCCGCTAGTTGTGTCCCTTCAGGCCAGCCCTCCGTGCACCAGAGGTGCGGAAGTAGATCGTGGCCCTAGGGGCGGCTGGGGGAGTCGAGCCAGACGCTGCAGAGTCAACGGGAGAGGAGAGGGGACTCAGCGTCAGCGGGCCCCCCAGGACAGAGGCGTCCCGCCCGCCGGCAGGCCGCGACGGAGGCCTCCACCTCGCGGCCCCAGCACACCAGAGAGACCGTCCCCGGCGGGGGATGGCGAAGCAGACCTCCCGCTCCCTCGAGCCCAAGAGGAGACTAGCAGGGTTGAGCGGGGGCGGTAGTGCGGAGAAAGGCAGCGTAAGTCAGCAAGAGAGGGGGGGACCAGGAGCATCGATGTCGGCCCCCCGCGCCTCTACCTGATGAGGTAGCCGAGCCCCAGGCTGGTCCCACTCACCGGATTGGCACCACGTCGTATGGCACAGATCGGGCCCTGTCAGGAGGATCGGCGAGGACTCTCAAGCCGGAGTGTCCTGGTCCCGGAAGGCGCACCTCGTCCGCCGGCCCCCTGCGGATGTCGAGCAGGCGTCCAGAGCCCCTCAGCCCCGGCTCCAAACGTTGGCGCCGCAGGCGTGAAAGGCGCGGGGGCAAGGACTAGACACCAGAGCAACGCCAGCCGGGCAGGTCAGCACACGGGGGCCAGGCCAGTCACCGGAGAAGATCGCAGGTTGAAAGGGGCGTCGCACCAGTGGCCACACGAATCGATGACGCCGCATTCACTGCTGGGCTTCGGCGGAGGCCGCCATCTTGCGGCCCCGGAGCGGCGGGAGAGCAAAGTCCAGAACTGGGCACCGGAGGCCCAGAATCGCTAGGCAAGCAGACCGGAGCGGCACCCTCAGCACAGGGAGCCTCCACATGCAGGTAGGAAGAGCGGATGGCTGCTGTGGACAAGAGGATGTGAGGCGGATGACGGAGGGGTCCGGAGCACTCTTAGAGTGCGACCTCCATCTTGACGCCTCAGGCCACGCCTGTAGTATAAAAGATTTATGCTATATTTTAATAATAACCATCATATGACTACCTGCTCTGAAGGACTTACCTCTGCAGGTAAGAAATCCCAGGCAGACCATCACAAAGGGCAAATGAGGAAACCAACACATTCGAGTAGCACCACAATCATTCGTGACAACAGGCACCAGGTAAGCATCTATTTTATCTATGGCAGTGGTAGCCCATGACCCAACTATGTGAGAGTAGGGAGTGATCCCCCTCAACCAATGGAAGGGAGGAGAGTCAACTGATGCAGTGTACCAGGGGAGACTCTTCTCCTGCTTGGGCAGTGGATGATAAACTGAAGTGTGATTTAGGATGTAAACATTATCATCTATACCGGATATCTAGTTACTTCATGTGGATTTGGGTAGTAGAGAAACTGCGATTGGTTATTTCTCCAATAACAAAAAGGGCACAATAGTGTAATGACAATCCCTTGTGTTGTGGGCATGTGCTGGAGTTCTGGGGTTTAAACATCAAGGGGATTGATTGCTTTTGAATGGTTGTACATGTTTACACACGGGAGAGGATGTGGCAGTACAGCCAGAGCTGCCAACTTTGGAACTGGGGAACCAGGTTGGAGTCTCGGCATCGGCTCCACATTCTGTGATTCTGGGAAAATCACTTAATCTCTCCATGGCTAACAAAAACAATAATGTGTAATGCAACTGGTGCTTATGTAAAGCACTCCATTACCTTTGGGTCGAGTTTGCGCCATATAAAAATTGCACACAAAAAAAACAATACAGAGAGTTATGGCCCGAAAATTGAGAACATTTCCCTGCCCATTTACTGTTGCCCATTTGGCCTCAGTGCAACTGCACAAAGCTATGTTCAATATATCCTTGAAACTGTGGTCATGTGTGGGAGGAATCTGACTGGCTGAGCAAACACATGCCAGTTCCTCAAGATGGGCCAGTAAGAGGGACCCTTCCCACGAAGCCCTAATAATACAGACAACGAGACTGGTGCTACAGTAAAGTCTCACTGGATTCGTATTTTCTCCGAATCTCAAACACTTTCACTATCTCTTGCCATAACAATCTATGCCCATCAAATATCAGACACATGCCTGCATTTACCAGGCCATTCACAATTAGTCAGTGCATAAGAGGGGCTAAGCCATGACCATGCACGCCATACACATGCTCCGCGATTTATTCCAAAATGTAATCATGTTAACTCATACAGGACGACGCGTTTTGGCTGAACTATCAGCCTTTCTCAGTGATAACTCAGCTTAACACATCGTCCTCCATGTGTTAACGCGATTACATTTTGGAATAAATAAGAGTAGGCAGTGACGCGCCCTCCATCCCCCGGGAGTTCTGTTGTTATTTTGCCGAGGAAGTGTTTGGTGGAGTTTCGTTTTTTAAAAATTGTAAGCAGACACTCACTGTTGTTTAGATGCTCCTTGGGAAGTGGCTGAACTTTCTGCCCTGTGTATATAGTACAACATTTAAATTCCCATAGGAAGCTGTTGACACAGCTGCAGAAAAAAAACAACTGAACAGAACTACAGCAGCAAACTTAGCATGAAAGTAGAACTGCACCAAACTTGGCGTGAAAGTATAACTTTACTCAAGGAAGTGCCTTTACTTGGTTTAGTGTAAATTTATTCAGTAGTTCTTGATAAATTATCATTAGAAAAGTCGTTTTTGGAAGACTCAAACTGAGCCAACCGGCCAATCAAACTTTGGAAGATAGAAATACCTGGACCCTTAATCCATGAATGGTCTGCAAACATGGATTTGTGAACCATCTATGGGCGCAAGTTTAAAAAGTGAACAAATCTGATTGGACCCAAAGCTCTCTGATTGTCTTGCGACAGCTGGAAGAAAAAGGCAGCTGCCATTACAGGACATGGGCCCTGAAATAAAAATAAAGAAGCCCTAAGGGGTCTGAGGCAGCATCCCGATGCCCTGGCCAGTGTTAAAATTTTAAATTTAATGTGAGGTTGGGAGTAGAGCATAGCCTGTGGCCAAGTCCTGCAACTAACCTCCAATATGCCTGGCATTTGAATATGTGCAGCAGGGGGTGGCCAACCGTGGTGGATTGGGTGCAATGGCGGCCAACCACTGCTGTGCACAGCCGAACAGTTGCATATGGGTTTTGATCAAATATGTGTGGCTGAAACACATTAACTTAGTGATTCCAGTAAGGGGTAATAATCTAGGGGTCTCCTTCACCTAGACAGGGCTGAAATTGGTATTTCCAAGCTCACCTATAAGTGGGTTGTACCCCTAAAAATCCACAATTTAATACAGAACAGAATCCAAGGATCTAGGTTAGTCATGTATGGTGAGTAGCCCGGTTGCCAAACTTCAATGAAAATTAAGACCAAAGAAGCTCATGGATTGTTATATTATAATAAGTGTTCTATTTGACTTTTTTCTTCTTGGAAGTCTTGAAATGGTATTTGCTTTATACAAAGATTTGATAACAGTGACCAGCCGACACGTGTTTCGCCCTTTGTGGCACACAGGCCTCAAACTTTCTCAAGGCGGTAAGGCAGTAGGTACGGGGATAGTATTCAACTGAAGTCAGTCTTACTGTACATTAATCAGTAAGTCCAATTGGAGTGTTGACAAAAGGGGATGGTGATCCCCGAAGAACAAGAGAAAAGTGGTATGTGTTCTGCAGTCCTGAAAGAAGTCATCCAGTAAATGCGGTCTGAATCGGGGATCAGAAACTCCTTGTGTCAAGTTCTTTCCAATCACGTCTGTTTACAAAACCTTTAGAAATTCACTTACACAACACAATTAAAGTGCAGCTGTGGATGCACATTAAAAGCTCAAAATCATGGAGAGCAGGTGCTTTTAGCATGGCTATTTTACACACACAGGGCGCCGCCACACCTCGAGCCATGATCCAGCAAAGAGTCACACAGATATACCAGCCTGCACATGTCATGACCATGCATGGACCTCAGAGAGTCAGCTACCTCAGCACAAACATGAACCCAGAGCATCTATGGCAACCTTTTCACAGGAGAAAAGAAGTCCAACAAAGTTGCCATAGGTCACATGGCAAACTCGCTAAAGCACATGTACCTGTGGTGTGGGGGTCATTAGACAAAAAACAAGCCAAAGCTGAAGGCATCCATAGTGTCCACCCTTACTGAGCTTTTAATACACTCAGCCTTGAAAACAGAGTCACCATCATGGGCTGAAGGAACATGCTGTGCAGTTCAGTCTTAATTTAATAACATGTACCGGGGGGAGTTCAAATTCCTGGCCATCGGTGACATGAAGCTCCTTATTGCAGCTGGAAGAATGCATTAAGAACTAGCAGGCATCAAATGTGCCACCATGAGCAATTCTTGGTGAGCTCTGTACATCACACCAGTGACTTAGCACGGGTATTAATAGCAGCACTACTTGTCACATGGCACACTTTGATCAGGTGTTAGTTATCAGATCTCTTCTCAGTGTGAAGACGGATATCGAATATATGTTGAATTCTGTTCACTAGTCCATAGACCGCCGCTTTCACCTTTTTTTACCCCACTGTATGAGGTAGTTCTCCTGTCTCCGTAACATACATTGGTAACGAAATGCAGGTGGTTGCATATGGCTGGTCTCCCCCAGGTTTTAGGCGCTCTAATCGTGGCTGATTACGGTCTGCAGAAAATAGCACTTGTACAATGCACTGGGAGGGGCGGCAGCGCCCCATTGCCCAAGCGCAACAGAAGGGCATAACTGCGATGTTGGGCCCATTTCTTCCAAAATCATTATATATATTGTGAGGGGCCCATCCTCTGTTCCGACCCCTGGGAACCTAGCTACAATGCAGCCGCCAGAGGCCCTTGGCCAAGTTTGGAGAAGGTTGCAACATTTTGCGTTGCCCTACATTCCGACACCTGCTTTTGAAAAAAAGCCACAAAAAGCTTACCACCATTGCCAATAATTGAAACTTTACTTTCATAAAATATATATGTTATGAATAAATAAAATATTTAAAACTTGTCTGGCAGTAGTTTTTTGTAGCCTGTTATTTTTGTAGATAAAAAGTTGTTTTTGTTTTCCCCAAAAGAGTAAGATTATAGCACAGGAACCGAGTTAAAGTAAATGGAGGCAATGATTTAAAACCTTGGACTACCAATGAATGAAGGTTTCTAGTGACGGGGGCAGGTTCTTAGGTGTAACACTCTGAAACAGACCAAAAATTGGAGAAGCAATGCTACCTCACAAGTAACCTTGTTGAGCAATTATGCTGCCTAGTTTATACAATATTTGTAATATTAAACGTGTTGGAAAGCCATTGCCTCTCATTAGAGTATTCAGATGGACAAGCAGAGTAAACCGACATCATTGGGATTAATCCCCTTGAAATTAAATTGATAGTTGTCTTCTATTTATTGCAAATCCAAGACACCAAAGTCAACTCTTAGGATAAACAATGGTATTTTATTCTGCCTGACAGTTTTCAACAAAATTAATACTGAGAACAAAAAAAATGAATGAGCCTGGAGCAAGATCCAGATTTCTTCCTTCATGAATCAGGCAGCCATTTACAGCCTTGTTTATCTTATACAATAACATGGAGTACAGCCTGGGCGCAGGAGGACAGCGGTTGATTTTTCTTGAATAAAAGCCAGGCCCGACAGAAGAGAGCTGTGGTTTTAGACTAAGTATTTATTGCTTATGCATGGGTCTGCCTCCTCCTGCACAAGCACTAGCTGTAATCGTATTGGTACAGGAATGCTGAGCCGGACTGCTAAGCAGGAAACATGACAACTTCTTATTGGTGCCTTTTGCACCAGTGGTGCTCCTTTTCAGCGCTAGGTACAACACATTTTACCCTAGTATGCTATTCAGCATAATTCACTCAATTGTGTAATTCTAAAGGGTGTTGTTGCTACAACTGGAGTGTAAACTACATGGGTACTAGCACAGCGCCGTGGTTTGGAATACTCATGGAATTACATAATGTACTATTTAGAAGGAGGATGAGCATTCCCTTTCCAAAAAAACTTAAAAACAATAACCATTGACATGATACTAGTTTATGATGGTGTGGTTGTTCAGCAGATAAAAGAATGATTTAAACTGAGTGTTCTCCACTTTACAGGTACAATGTTTTCACAAACTACCTCCAATGCTCATGCACCCTTTCAATGCAACGTTTCTATATTGAGCATTGGTAAATAGGACAACCTGCAATTTGTTCCACCAAATGCTAAAGAACACATTAAATTGCATCCTTGAGTGCCTGCGGATGGTCAAGAAGCATGGGTCTCTGTATATGTTAAGAATTTAAAGTTTATTTCAAGGAGGAAAACAACTAACCAAAGTATTTCCTCTAAGGTGTGCAGGGTAATGGACTCTCAGTGATGCTGCTGGATTTTTGTTTCAGGCACGGGATGGCTTGGATCACCCTCAGACAAAACAAAGGTGAGAAAAGTAACCTTTAAGTGGGTGTAAAGGACAAGGGTCGTCTCCGATATCCTATTCGTCACCGCACTACAATGAGCTCTACCAGAGTCCCAGATCAAAGGTGTTGAAAACTTTCGCTGAATTTCAACAACAGTAGTGGTTTAAGGGTGGTTATGCCCAATTACCTATTAGTATCCTTATCAGGCTCAAAAGTGCAAGTGAAAGAAGTGTAGAAGGAACTTTTCTCTGGCATTCCTGCCCAATCCCACTACGCTTGGGTTTTAGGACGGAAGCCACTGCACAGCCTCAGATTTGCCACGAGTGAACACAACACTCCATAGGGGCTACTTTGGCATGAAACATGTCGACCCTATGCACTGCACTAGCCCTATAGGCTCCCTGTGAATAAAATTCATTTGTTAGGGATGCTCTGGACCACGGGTACTCATAGTACGGCCCGCGGGCCGCCAGCGGCCCGGCAAGCCTTCAATGGCGGCCCGCGGACCTCGCAGACATCGGACCTGTGTTTTTTGGGGGTTTTTTTACAGTGTGTCAGCAAACACAGACTCTGCTCTATGGGGGCCAGGCGATTCCAGCGATAGTCCGAGTGGAGCTGCAGGTGCGCTAAGAAGAGGTGAACTACAACAAAGCCTCGTTATCGTGCAAATGGTCTTTTAAAGACCTGTGAAGTACTCGGGTGCGGCTGTGTGTGTGCCCGGGAAGCTGTCTCAGCCCGGGCTACCACACACGCGGGGTGAGGTGACAGAGAATGATGGAGGGCAGCAGGGAGTGAGAGCCGGCTGAGGTGACGGAGGGCGGCAGGGAGTGAGAGCCGGGTGAGGTGACGGAGGGCGGCAGGGAGTGAGAGCCGGGTGAGGTGACGGAGGGCGGCAGGGAGTGAGAGCCGGGTGAGGTGACGGAGGGCGGCAGGGAGTGAGAGCTGGGTGAGATGGCAGAGGGTGACAGAGGGCAGCAGGGAGTGAGAGCCGGATGAGGTGACAGAGGGTTGCAGGGAGTGAGAGCCGGGTAAGGTGACAGAGGGTTGCAGGGAGTGAGAGCCGGGTGAGGTGACGGAGGGCGGCAGGGAGTGAGAGCCGGGTGAGGTGACGGAGGGCGGCAGGGAGTGAGAGCCGGGTGAGGTGACGGAGGGCGGAAGGGAGTGAGAGCCGGGAGAGGTGACAGAGGGCGGAAGGGAGTGAGAGCCGGGAGAGGTGACAGAGGGCGGCAGGGAGTGAGAGCCGGGTGAGGTGGAGGGCAGCAGGGAGTGAGAGCCGGGTGAGGTGACGGAGGGCAGCAGGGAGTGAGAGCCGGGTGAGGTGACGGAGGGCAGCAGGGAGTGAGAGCCGGGTGAGGTGACGGAGGGCAGCAGGGAGTGAGAGCCGGGTGAGGTGACGGAGGGCAGCAGGGAGTGAGAGCCGGGTGAGGTGACGGAGGGCAGCAGGGAGTGAGAGCCGGGTCAGATGGCAGAGGGTGACGGAGGGCAGCAGGGAGTGAGAGCCGGATGAGGTGACAGAGGGTTGCAGGGAGTGAGAGCCGGGTGAGGTGACAGAGGGTTGCAGGGAGTGAGAGCCGGGTGAGGTGACAGAGGGCAGGGAGTGAGAGACGGGTGAGGTGACGGAGGGCAGCAGGGAGTGAGAGCCGGGAGAGGTGACAGAGGGCGGCAGGGAGTGAGAGCCGGGTGAGGTGGCAGAGGGCGGCAGGGAGTGAGAGCCGGGTGAGGTGACGGAGGGCAGCAGGGAATGAGAGCCGGGTGAGGTGACGGAGGGCAGCAGGGAGTGAGAGCCGGGTGAGGTGACAGAGGGTTACAAGGAGTGAGAGCCAGGTGAGATGGCAGAGGGTGACAGAGGGCAGCAGGGAGTGAGAGCCGGGTGAGGTGGCAGAGGGCAGCAGGGAGTGAGAGCCGGGTGAGGTGGCAGAGGGCAGCAGGGAGTGAGAGCCGGGTGAGGTGACAGAGGGCAGCAGGGAGTGAGAGCCGGGTGAGGTGACAGAGGGCAGCAGGGAGTGAGAGCCGGGTGAGGTGACAGAGGGTTGCAGGGAGTGAGAGCCGGGTGAGGTGACAGAGGGAAGGGAGTGAGAGCCGGGTGAGGTGACAGAGGGAAGGGAGTGAGAGCCGGGTGAGGTGACAGAGGGCAGGGAGTGAGAGCCGGGTGAGGTGACAGAGGGCAGCAGGGAGTGAGAGCCGGGTGAGGTGACAGGGCAGGGAGTGAGAGCCGGGTGAGGTGACAGAGGGCAGCAGGGAGTGAGAGCCGGGTGAGGTGACAGAGGGTTGCAGGGAGTGAGAGCCGGGTGAGGTGACAGAGGGTGACAGAGGGCAGTAGGGAGTGAGAGCCGGGTGAGGTGACGGAGGGCAGCAGGGAGTGAGAGCCGGGTAAGGTGACAGAGGGTGACAGAGGGCAGGGAGTGAGAGCCGGGTGAGGTGACGGAGGGCAGCAGGGAGTGAGAGCCGGGTAAGGTGACAGAGGGTGACAGAGGGCAGGGAGTGAGAGCCGGGTGAGGTGACAGAGGGCAGCAGGGAGTGAGAGCCGGGTGAGATGGCAGAGGGTGACAGAGGGCAGCAGGGAGTGAGAGCCGGGCGAGGTGTGCGTTAAGAGCCTGTGATGTGATGTTTCCCGCCAGCCTGTAGTCAGAGAGTTGAGCCAAGGCCAGGGAGCTCAGGCCTGGGAGGGAGACAGAGAGAGAGGGAGACAGAGAGAGAGGGAGACAGAGAGAGGGAGAGACAGAGAGAGGGAGAGACAGAGGGAGGGGGAGACAGAGGGAGGGAGGGAGACAGAGG